>ML660787.1:2737638-3123578 GCA_007570785.1 Antilocapra americana | reverse complement strand
TATAAGCAAGGTGAAAAGACAGTCTTCAGAATGGGAGAAAATAATAGCCAATGAAGCAACAGACAAACAATTAATCTCAAAAATATACAAACAACTCCTGCAGCTCCATTCTAGAAAAATAAACAACCCAATTAAAAAGTGGGCCAAAGAACTTAACAGACATTTCTCCAAAGAAGATATAAAAATGGCTAACAAACACATGAAAAGATGCTCAACATCACTCATTATCAGAGAAATGCAAATCAAAACCCCAATGAGGTACCACTTTACACCAGTCAGAATGGCTGCCATCCAAAAGTCTACAAGCAATAAATGCTGGAGAGGATATGGAGAAAAGGGAACCCTTTTACACTGTTGGTGGGATTGCAAACTAGTATGGCCACTATGGAAAACAGTGTGGAAGTTCCTTAAAAAGTTGCAAATAGACCTGCCATATGACCCAGCAATCCCACTGCTGGGCATATACACCGAGGAAACCAGAATTGAAAGAGCCACGTGTACCCCAATGTTCATCGCTGCATTGTTTAAAATAGCCAAGACATGGAAGCAACCTAGATGCCCATCAACTGATGAATGGATAAGAAAGCTGTGGTACATATACACAATGGAATATTACTCAGCATTAAAACAAAATTCATTTGAAGCAACTCTACTCAGATGGACGAAACTGGAGTCCATTATCCAGAGTGAAGTAAGCCAGAAGCAAAAACAACAATACAGTATATTAACGCATATATATGGAATTTAGAAAGATGGTAACGAGAACTCAACATGCGAGACAGCAAAAGGAATGCAGATGTATAGAATAGACTCGTGGACTTTGTGGATGAGGGTAAGGGTGGGATGATATGGGAGAAGGGCTTTGAAGCATGTTAATTGTCATGTGTCTAATCAATCGCCAGCCCAGGATTGATGCTCGGGGCTGGTACAGCGAGATTTCCAGGGGGGGAGGGAGGAGGGAGGGGGGTTCTGGAGGGAAGCATATGTAAACCAATGGTGATATCATGACAATGTATGGCAAAAACAATTAAAAAAAAAAAAAAAAACTATGGAGTTAACTCGGGGGGAGCCCTGGCATCAATCTAAATAAAATTCCCTTCCTCTTGTTTATCATCTTGAAGAAGATTGTGCTGAATTTATCCTTATTTCTTCTGTCTTAGGAAGCCAAAACCACATAAAGTAAGTTTTATTTTTTAAAAGTTTCACACTTCAAGTTTCTTATAGGTTTCACTTCTATCCACAGTCAATAGTCCATACACCAATGTTCTTCTTCCCCATATTGAAAACAACTTGGCTTAGTCAATGTTTCTCATAATTTGACACTGAGTACAATTCTTTTAAAAGATTTATTTCTGTTTTAACTATTTTTTTAAATTAATGAGTGCCTACTATATGCAATATCCAAGGTATTTTACCTACATTTGTTGCAATACTAACATTACTTATAACACAAAGTGAGATACTGTCTCACTTTAAATAGAGACTGTGGCTTATATAAGTTAAATAACTAAGCAAGGCCACTAGAAAAAAAAAAAGAAAAATAAGATTAAAATCAATATTTGAATCCAAGTGTCATTCTGTTTCCACTCTAGTAGATTACTCTTCACAAGATCTGGATAGTCACAGGAAGGTTATCAATCCACTTAAGCAACATTTGTTGACTATCAAGACTATAAACAGTTTTGCACTAAGCACAGTACAGGGACTTCAGGAATCATTCCCCTTTGACAGAAAAGTCTCAAACTTACTAAGTACTCAATAAATATTAACTATGTTGAGTGATAATTTAGTTTATTTTAAGTGAAAGTGAAAGTGAGGTCGCTCAGTCGTGTCCGACTCTTTGCGACCCCATGGACTGTAGCCTACCACGCTTCTCCATCCATGGGATTTTCCAGGCAAGAGTACTGGAGTGGGTTGCCATTTCCTTCTCCAGAGGATCTTCTCAACCCAAGGATCAAACCTGGGTCTCCCACATTGTAGGCAGACACTTTACCATCTGATAAGTAGATTGCCATAAATATTTTAAATATAGATCATTTTTATTAGATACTTTCTTCCCAATAATGAGGTTTGAGAACTAGAGTGTAATCGCAGGGAAGTGAGTGGAATACTGTTGCTAGAAAGCAGGTCTATGGTGGTTAATATCAGCGAAAGCTCTAGGAATTCAGCTGGGTAAAACTGGGGTAGAAAATGCCCACCATGCACTTGATGGTTGAGGAAAGGAGTAACAGGAAGAAGATGGAAATTTATGAGAATTCTACAAACCAAAATCCCTTAAACTAAACACATATAAGACCTCTAACCTCTATAAGTCTGATTCTAGCTATAAAACAGGGAATTAATTGCTTCTATAATCTCTGAAATCCTGTCTAGTTCTTAAATCTCCAACTTTTCATAACTAGATAATAAGATTCATGAAGGTAGGAATTACGCTCCTTCACTGCTGTATTCCTAGCATTCACCACAGTGTTTAGCATATAATAATCAGTCAACAAACACTTAAAGTAATGAACTTGAATTAATTAATGGGATTTAAGTGCATGATTCACATCATAATTTGATAACATGATTAAAAAAGCATTCTAAAAATTTACTCTGGGCTTCCCAATTGCATTAATGTAAATAATGTATTCATTGATTTTAGCAATTTAGATGATCTTCACATAGTTTTGATTGTGTACTTCTAAAAGTAATATAATGTTGCGCATGAACCCTAAATACATATTTACTCACTTTAATTGGATGATGCCTGTTTGTATATTACTTATTAGTAATGTCTTGCTTTCATATTTTTAGTTAATAGCAGTTTAATCTTTTTCTTCCTGCACCCTTATATACCTTGGAGCAACACAAACCCCTACATGGGGCCTCCAGTATGAATTCTGGACACCAAGGCATTCAGAAGAGTTGGTTAGCTTTTTAGGATTCGATGAGTGCACAGCATGATTATAACAGCTCCCTTTCCTATTCCTAGGGCACTGCTGCCAACATCAAAAAGAATCACCAAGTTGTCCCAACTCTGCATTGCTAGTCCAGTCAGCTATTGCTCCATTCATAACATACTCCATAGTGCAATGGAAACCGCACCAGCCTGAGAATTAGGAGTCTTGACTTAGGACTGATTAGTCGAGAAACCTTCAGCAAGGTCCTTATACCTCTGGGTTTGGGTTTATGATTTTATAAGTGACAAGAAATGATGATCAAGCCTTATGTACCTTAAGAAAGTATGAAATATATTACCTTTATGATGCGTCTATGGACAAAAGAGCACAACTTATTTCAAAAGAGGACTTGGTACTAGAATGTATTATTTGGTTATTGTTAAAACAGTCAAATAATTCTATCAGTTTCCTGCTGACTTTCTTCTTTCTAAACTACAATGCCTTGTGAATATATGGCTATCAGTGATTCCTGCAGAATAGTGTTTTAGAAAGAAAACTGATGGTTTGTTCTTATAATTATTGTTAAACATTATTAAACACTTCATCAATTTGTACATTAGACATATCTCTCATAATTTAGGATAAGATATTAAGAATCTAGGTTAACAGCATCAGTGTTTTTAAACAAACGGATGCATCCAAAATTAATTTTCTGCATATTAAAAACTATTATGCAAATATATACAAACATATGTATTGTCCAGTATATTCTATCAACTTAATTTCAAAAGTCTTACTCTTCTTCACTTTTCTTACTATGACAAACTTGTTAACACGTATCTGTTTGTATTATCATATAACAATATTATAAAAACCATTAATATTGCACTCTGAATTTTTCAAAGTCCTTTCACATAAATTATCTCAATTTTAGTTATACAGAATTAAATATCTAATGAACAGTAGAGAACAAATCACAAACTGGGTTTTTAGACTTTCTCTAAAAACTCAACTGTGTCCTAAACTGAGCTAATTTTAATCTTGAATCTGTAGATCATATTTTATAATAACTGTTTGGGACTGAGGAACATTTATCTTATTATGCATTAATTTGCTTGAGACAAGATGTGACTAAAAGTAACTGGAGCCGGAATTAAAGAGATTTTTTTCTTTTTCCATAGAGGTTCACATTTCTTATTTTGATGGGAATTTGTTTTTATGCTAAAATCTTGTGGGAATATTGATCTTTTATTTCAAAGATATTTTTCATCTAAAAAATTTCTCTCATTCTTATACTTTTCATATTATGCACTTCACCTTTTCAGATCTCACATGAAAATATATACTATCACTCTACTTTGTCTTAATCCCCTGAGACTCCACTGTTATTTTTTTCAGCCACACATCAGTACTGCTGACAATAATTTGTACTATAAGTCTAGGCTGCATTATTTTAAACATGGCGAGACCCTGCATATGGGTATAATAAAGTGGGAAACAATCTTATTATGTTTCCCATAAATGAGTGGAAATTTTACCTCTACAGAGAGAATTTTAAGTTTAAGCCTAAGGCCCTCAGATTTGGAATTATTACACTGTAGGATCAATCATAAATTTAGTCATTTCACATTTATGACTCTGTGGGCTTTCTTTATCATCAAAGTGTTAAAATGTTCCTCAAAAATTTCAATAAGTTGACAGTGTTGACTGATACTCTTGCCTAATTTACAAGATTCATGAAGATGTAATTTATACCTTCTTTTTACATCTGCTAGATCTGAGCTCAGCATCAATAGGAGGGTAGCTAGAAAAGAAAACAATTCTATTATAACTCTTGACCTAGTAAATATGAAAAAACATTAGGTAATCTGTATCATTTTTCTTCAGAGTAAATTGCAACTTAATGCATCTCATAGAATTTAAACACTCATAAAACCAAGGAATGGTCACCATCATTGTTTTATACAACTGGTATAAAATTTCCTAATTATAAAATACTATATGCTTACCATTGAGACATGTAGAAAACACTAAGTAAAACTCTAAAAAAAAGTCAACTGTGCAGTCATCACTCAAAGAAAATACAGGCCCCTGCAGTAACTCTCCTAACCAATTCCACTGAACAGGAGCCATTCAAAGGTGTATTCTCTGCTTTCTTAGACCTTCTCTCTGATTCAACCCTTAACCCTCTCATTTAGAGTACCTCTAAATGTCAAGATTTTCTGTGTTTCTCTTGAGCACCTATTGCTTCCTTAGAGTTCTTGACATGTATTTCACATCCTTCACTAGCTCTCAATGCTGATGTAGGCTTGCCCTCTTGTTTAATTCACCTTAATCATTTCAGCTAGTTTAGAAAAAAATGCCAAAAATATGTTCATGTCACAATCTTTTCTAAAATCTGTAAAAATGCCATATTTTAAAAAATAAAAACTAAATCAACAATTTTCTCATTTTAAAGAAAATTATGAACTACAGATGAAAAAGCCTGCTAATAAAAGGACTGATAAGCTTAATATTTTATTTATGAAGTTATATATTCATATAACTTCATTTAAAAAATTAAAAATAGATCATGACAAAAAAGTAAAATAAATATGCTAAACACAGGTGATACAAATAGCTAAAAGTAAATGAAGAACCAGAAAAAGAAACAAAAGAGGTTAGGCTAGATCATTATATATGTATATTAATTTGCTTATGTATACTCAAGGTGGTAATATGATATGCAAATTTCAGTTTTTATAATGGAAAGATAAAAAATATGACATATGTGATTTTTTTTATTTTTACACAAAAAGTATCAGCAAGAGCAAAGAAAGACATTATAATCAGCTATTAAAAACTTGATGAACATGGTCTCCAAAAACCTATCTATCAATTATTACAAATTATTCCTCAGTAAGAAGTCATGATGCTCTCTTCAGTCACATTTCATGCAATGTTTTACCTCACAATGTCTACTTTATAAGAAACTCTAAATGGATGTGTACAGTCAACAAGTATCATCACATACAGGAAAAATGAGTCATAACAGCTTGAAGAATATTTTAGCAAGGAAGTAGTAATGAAGACGAAAAGGAAAAAAAGAGGTAATAAGTCAACATCAGTCTTTCGGTATGGTAGTTCGAGTCTGTGGAAAGTCCACCAGTCTAGTGAGAAGAAAATAAAGATTCTAATTTTGGCTGAGCTACTGATTATCTATGACTTGGTACAAGTAAAATGACTATCACCTTACACTTCTCAATCAGCAAATTAAGGAGTCTGGACACAAGTTCTAAGAGGCTATCCTTTTACCTCTAATATATAGTCACACAAACTTTAAATCTAAAATAGCAGGATGCCCAATGAAGACAATAGGAAAAGGAATTCTATATGTATTTAAAATCGAGGAGTCCCATTGGGTTATAATCTTCAAATTAAAGTGACAATACATATTTATTTGTGGAAGACAATGAAAGTTGTTTTTTTTAACTCTATGAATGGAAGTTTCTGTAGCTGAACTGATATTTTCCAAACAGAACTGCCATCTAAAACATATCAGCAAATATATTTCTACCCATGGGAAAAACATCTTAAATCTTTTATTTTATTATAAGACAGATACATAATTAACCTAAATTTTAGCCTTTAATTTAATTACAGCCAAATGAAAGGTATATTTCCCATAAGAATTAAATTAAAACTGCTTTATGATGAAAACACATGTCTCCGTTTCTTAACATCTTACTGTCACACTGAGTAGACACACATTAGATCAAAAGTAACTCCCTACCCCTCCACCACCAAAGCTAAACACACACACAGATACACACACACAAATGCACAATCACTTAGGTACTAAGGAGCTTGCTGCTGACCTTTGTAGAAATGCCATGGTTTAAAATAATTTCTAAAACTTGTTATTTTATAAAGTATTGTTTTTCTCCATCAGGATTGCCAAATCATTGGTGCCTCAGACATTATCTTGAAATTTATAATAATAAGGAAGAAAAAAACTCAAACCAAGAGGCTTCCCCTATATGTTCTGGAGCCATACCCAGAGAGGCAAGTCTGAAAGACTTTATGACAATATAATTATGAAATTTTACCTTTAAATTATTAACAACATAAATTCCAAACTCATTCAGATATCTCTAATTTTTATCTTTGTATCCTTGGAAAAAAATATTAACAATTTTATTGGAATATAAATGCTTTAAAATATTGTTCAACATCATGAATCAGCCATATATATATATATGTATATCCCCTCTCTCTTGCACATCCCCATCCTCCCAGCACACCCCACTAGGTCGACATGGAGCACCAAGCTGAGCCCCCTGTGCTACACAGCAGCTCCCCACTAGCTATCTACTTTATACATGGTGGTGTACATATGTCAATGCTACTGTCTAAATTTTTCTGCCCCATCCTTTCCCTCCTGCAACCACAAGTCTTTTTGCCTTGTTTGTGCCTCTATTACTGCTCTGTAAGTAGGTTGATCTGTACCATTTTACTACATTTCACTTATTTGTATTAATATACAATATGTTTCTCTTTATAGCTTACTTCCTTCTGTATGACAGGCTCTAGATTCATCAATATCACTTCAACTGACTCAATTTTATTTCTTTTTATGACTGAGTAATACTATAGCATATATATGTAGTATTCTTCTTTATCCATCTATTCATCTATCCATTCATCTGTCGATGGACATCTAGGCTACTTGGAAATAATTTTCAAGATATATTCAACATCATGGCTGGGTATTACCTCAATTTTACATAAAAATTTTAGGAAATTTTAAAGAATCATGTAAATTTTGAGTATTATTATGCTTATATGGCAATTTCAAAATATCATATATTATAGAATTCAGTAGGAAGTATACAATCCTACAGAAAGCAGGACATTAAAGGTATAATCTATGAGAAACCTGGTATTATTCAGATGTCTGCTCCATATCATTAAGAAGGTCAAATGAAGTAGCAATGTAAGGGGCTTCTGCTGCTGCTAAGTCGCATCAGTTGTGTCTGACTCTGTGCAACCCCATAGATGGCAGCCCATCAGGCTCCTCCATCCCTGGGATTCTCCAGGCAAGAACACTGGAGTGGGTTGCCGTTTCCATCTCCAGTGCATGAAAGTGAAAAGTGAAAGTGAAGTTGCTCAGTCGTGTCCAACTCTTCCCGACCCCATGGACTGCAGCCTACCAGGCTCCTCCATCCATGGAATTGCCCAGGCAAGAGTACTGGAGTGGGGAGCCATTGCCTTCTCCATGTAAAGCTATCACAGATTTAAAAGAAATCTTCTGTCATAAAGAAAGATTAATGATTAAAGTAATAACTAGGCATATATGGGACTGAACAGTGATGAACGCATAAGTTCTGGCTTCCAGGATAGTAGCAAAGTTCAATTTAATATTCTTTACAATGCCCGGAAATTTATAAATATAGATTGCAATAAATTCAGTTTCAGATAAGTTTTAACATATCTTGTAAACTCTTCAATATTTGATATCTATAACATGTACTTTTTTTGGTTTCAGTTCATCGCTCAGTCATGAACTTTGAGACCCCATGAAACACAGCACGCAAGGCCTCCCCGTCCATCACCAAATCCCAGAGTTCAATCAAACCCATGTCCATTGAGTCAGTGATGCCATCCAGCCATCTCATCCTCTGTCATCCCCTTCTCCTCCTGCCCTCAATCTTTCCCAGCATTAGGGTCTTTTCCAATGAGTCAGCTATTTGCATCAGGTGGCCAGAGTATTGGAGTTCCAGCTTCAACATCAGTCCTTCCAATGAACACCCAGGACTGATCTCCTTTAGCATGGACGGGTTGGATCTCCTTGCAGTCCAAGGGGCTCTCGAGAGTCTTCTCCAACACCACAGTTCAGAAGCATCAATTCTTCAGCATTCAGCTTTCTTTCTAGTTCAACTCTCATATCCATACATGACCACTGGCAAAACCATAGCCTTGACTAGACAGACCTTTGTTGGCAAAGTAATGTCTCTGCTCTTTAATATGCTTTCTAGATTGGTCATAACTTTCCTTCCAAGGAGTAAGTGTCTTTTAATTTCATGGCTGCAATCACCATCTGCAGTGATTTTGGAGCCCCTAAAATTAAAGTCAGCTACTGTTTCCAAGGTTTCCCCATCTATTTGCCATGAAATGATGGGACCGGATGCCATGATCTTAGTTTTCTGAATGTTGAGCTTTAAGCCAACTTTTTCACTCTCCTCTTTCACTTTCATCAAGAAGCTCTTTAGTTTTTCTTCACTTAATGCTATAAGAGTGGTGTCATCTATATATCTGAGGTTATTGATATTTCTCCCAGCAATCTTGATTCCAGCTTTTGCTTCATCCAGCCCAGCGTTTCTCATGATGTATTCTCCATATAAGTTAAATAAACAGGGTTATGCTATATAGCCTTGATGTATTCCTTTTCCTATTTGGAACCAATCTGTTGCTCCATGACCAGTTCTAACTGTTGCTTGCTGACCTCCATACAGGCTTCTCAAGAACCAGGTAATCTCATCTGGAATTCCCATCTCTTTCAGAATTTTCCACAGTTTATTGTGATCCACACAATCAAAGGCTTTGGCATAGTCAATAAAGCAGAAATACATGTTTTTCTGGAACTCTCTTGATTTTTCGATTATCCAGCAGATGTTGGCAATTTGATCTCTTGTTCCTCTGCCTTTTCTAAATCCAGCTTGAACATCTGGAAGTTCATGGTTCACATATTGCTGAATCCTGGCTTGGAGAAATTTGGGCATTATTACTTTGCTAGTGTTTGAGATGAGTGCAATTGTGCGGTAGTTTGAGCATTCTTTGGCATTGCCTTTCTTTGGGATGAGAATGAAAACTGACCTTTAACAGTCTTGAGGCCTCTGCTGACTTTTCCAAATTTTCTGGCATACTGAGTGTAGCACTTTCACAGCATTAACTTTCAGGATTTGAAATAGCTCAACTGGAATTCCATCACCTCCACTAGCTTTGTTTGTAGTGATGCTTCCTAAGGCCCACTTGACTTCACATTCCAGGATGTCTGGCTCTAGATGAGTGATCACACCATCATGATTATCTGGGTCATGAAGATCTTTTTTGTACAGTTCTTTTGTGTATTCTTGCCACCTCATTAATATCTTCTGCTTCTGTTAGGTCCATACCATTTCTGTCCTTTATTGAGCCCATTTTGCATGAAATGTTCCCTTGGTATCTCTAATTATCTTTAAACATCTCTTGTCTTTCCCATTCTATTATTTGCCTCTATTTCTTTTCCATTGATCATTGAGGAAGGCTTTGTTATCTCTCCTTGCTCTTCTTTGGAACTCTGCATTCAAATGGGTTTATCTTTCCTTTTCTCGTTTGCTTTTCACTTCTCTTCTTTTCACAGCTACTTGTAAAGCCTCCTCAGACAGCCATTTTGCTTTTTGCATTTATTTTTCTTGGGGATGGTCTTGATCCCTGTCTCCTGTACAGTGTCATGAACATCCATCCATAGTTCACCAGGCACTCTGTCTATCAGATCTAGCCCCTTAAATCTATTTGTCACTTCCACTGTATAGTCATAAGGGATTTGATTTAGGTAATACCTGAATGGTCTAGTGATTTTCCCCACTTTCTTCAATGTAAGTCTGAATTTGGTAATAAGGAACTCACGATCTGAGCCACAGTCTGCTCCCAGTCTTGTTTTGCTGACTGTATAGATGTTCTCCATCTTTGGCTGCAAAGAATAGAATCAATCTGATTTTGGTGCTGACCATCTGGTGATGTCCATGTGTAGAGTCTTCTCTTGTGTTGTTGGAAGAGGGTGTTTGCAAAGACCAGTGCATTCTTTTGGCAGAACTCTATCAGCCTTTGCCCTGCTTCATTCTGTACTCCAAGGCCAAATTTACCTGTTACTCCAGGAGTTTCCTGACTTCCTACTTTATTTTGTTAAGATGGTCTACCATGTCAACCATCCTCCATCACCTATGCCCCCAAAATTCATGCCCACTTAGAATTTCAGAATGTGACCTTATTTAAACTTAACATGCGTCCAGATGAAAAAAGTTAAGATGAGGTCCTCCTGGAGTCAATCCAGTAACTGTTATCCATATAAGAAGTTTTTGAAAACATGAAGTCACATAGAGTAGAGATCCATATGAAGATGGAGAGAGAGAGATTGAAGCAATGTACCTACAAGCCAAGAATGCCCAGGACTGCTGAAAGTCACCAAAAGGAGAGAAATCTGTGGAATAGATTCTCCCTCAGAATTTCCAAAGGAACCAACCCTGCCAACATCTTGATTTTGAATTTTTTTCTTCCATAACTGTGAGAGAAAACATCTTATATTTTAACTTATCCAGTTTATGGTATTTTGTTACAGAAGTCCTAGGAAAACTACCCTGCAGGTTGAAATGGAATACCATCTAAGTTATATTGTATCAGTGCTCAGGAGTGAGGGGCCACAGGGACATTAAACCAGTGATTTTTCTAGTTAATAGCTAAAGTAACAATGGAATATTACTCAGCATTAAAAAAAAATTCATTTGAAGCAATTCTACTCAGATGGACGAAACTGGAGCCCATTATCCAGAGTGAAGTAAGCCAGAAGCAAAAACAACAATACAGTATATTAACACATATATATGGAATTTAGAAAGACAGTAATGAGAACCCAACATGGGAGACAACAAAAGGAACGCAGATGTATAGAATAGACTTGTGGACTTTGTGGATGAGGGTAAGGGTGGGATGAGATGGGAGAAGGGCATTGAAGCATGTTAATTGTCATGTGTCTAATCAATCGCCAGCCCAGGATTGATGCTCGGGACTGGTGCAGCGAGATTTCCCGGGGGGGAGGGAGGAGGGAGGGGGGACCCGGAGGGGAAGCATATGTAAACCCATGGTGATATCATAACAATGTATGGCTAAAACAATAATTTAAAAAAATAAAAATAAATAAAAATAAAATAAATAAATAAAAAGAAAAAAAAATAAAAAAAAAAAATAGCTAAAGTGAAAGTGAACATTGCTAAGCCGGGTCCGACTCTTTGCGACCCCACAGCTTATACAATCCATGGAATTCGCCACGCCACAATATGGAGTGGGTAGCCTTTCCCTTCTCCAGGGGATCTCCTCAACCCAGGGACCAAACCCAGATTTCCCACACTGTAGGCAGATTCTTTACCAGCTGAGCCACAAGAGAAGCCCAAGAATACTGGAGTGGGTAGCCTATCCCTTCTCCAGCGGATATTCCTGACCCAGGAATTCAACTGGGGTCTTCGCATTGCAGGTAGATTCTTTACCAACTGAGCTATCAGGGAAGCCCAATTAATAGCTAAGGAACTAGTTTACAAGAATTTTACAGTGATTTACTATAACAATCTAATAATGCATGTGTTAAAATTATTTTCAAAATAATGATATCTAATGGTCGCATGAGAAATTTTTAAGATCATTTTCTAAGCCCAGGCAAGTATATATCTCAATCTATCTTTTGTCCTAGCAATTTTTGCAAGTAATCAGTAATACTGCATATTTCAGGATTTATAATTCTCAGCATTCACAGAGATAGATAAAATAATAGAAAATTATTGAAATATATATATTTTTAATACACAGAAAGTACTGTGCATCTCACAATTCAGAAACTAATTGAGTAGACCAAATATGTGAATCCTTTTGAAAGTGAAGGAGAAAGTGTTAGTTGCTCAGTCACGTCTGACTCTGTGACACCATGGACCATAACTTGCCAGGCTCCTCTGTCCTTGGAATTCTCCAGGCAAGAATGCTGGAGTGGGTAGCCATTCCCTTCTCCTGAAGATCTTCCCAACCCAGGCACTGAACCTAGGTCTCCCATATTGCAGACAGATTCTTGGCCATCTGAGCCACCAGGGAAGTTGAAATGAATCCCTTTAGGAAACAGCGAATAAAGATTTAACACCCACGTGTTTTTTCCTTTAGTATTCAACTTCCCCCAGGCCCAAAATATATGGGCTGACCTCCATCACCCCACTGCCCCAGATGGATGCATCTTCGCTGGAGTTAGCAGCTCAGTCCTTCCCAGGGGCAATTCCTTAAGTGAAGCTTACATCAACTACTAAAACCTGGGTGATAAAATCAGTAGCTTAGCTTCTATTTTTCTGTACCTCTGGGAAACAATAGCAAAATGCTCTATGTTGTTTTCCTACTTGATTTCCTCCCAGGGCCTCATGTATCCAAATCTCACGGTCTGACCAATTCAATGAAACAGACAGTTAACTTTTTTCTTCTTTGTGGTGGCAAACTTGATTTTAAAAAAAAAAAAAATTTTTTTTTCAAATGTCTAATTTCTACTTTTCTTCTCTTTTTTTCATGGCACTTCTAATAACATTTAGACCTTGCTTCTCAGATAATGTTATACTCAGAGATTATCAAGTATATAGTACTTATCTGTACTACATGCTTTTGATCTCTGGGTCAGGAAGATCCCCTAGAAGAAGAAATCGCAGCCTATTCCAGTATTCTTGCCTGGAAAATCGCATGGACAGAGGAGCCTGGAGGGCTGCAGTCCAAGGGGTTGCAAAGAGTCAAGCACAACTGAGTGACAGCACGCAGTCATGTGTATTATTTGCCTATAGTGTATCATTACATATGTGTGTGTACATATATATACATATATTGATATATATGTATAATATGCAGATGATGTTTTTCAGACAGATAGTACTAAATATTTTAAATATAACAACAAAAATTAAGTTAAAATTTAAAAATAAATTTTAAAAAATAATTTTTTAAAGTTACAAAAAAAAAACTAAAATTCACAATACCTGAAGGATTTTAAAGTAACCTGAAAATGACCTGACCCTTCCCTACCCTTACCACTCCTTAGACTTTTATAAAACTAGATATTTTATTAAGTATTAGACTTTTACTTTACCAAATGCTTTACTAAGGACACATTCATTATTTTGTTTATGAAGAGCTGTATCCCTATAGTTAAAAAAAATAAAAGGATTTACAGCATACTATAACAAATAATTCTTCAGTGTAGACACCAATTGTGGTAAGTACAGAATACATCTTGATAGCTACTGGGGTGGGAAAAGGCACTGTCATTTACAAAAATAATTGTGGAGAAGAAATAAGGGGATTGGAGAAAGGGTGAAAGCAGGAAGAAATGGAGAGACTGAAGAAAAGAAAGGAGAAGGGAAAACAGTAAAAGGCAAGAGAAAGAAGAATAAAGAAGATAGGAAGAAAATGGGAAGGAAAGAAGGAAGAAAGGAGAATTAAAGAGAAGGGAAAAAGCAGCATAAGCACTCAAATAGTAAATATTTGTCTCTAGTTTTTAAAGAGAGGCATATAAAAAAGGAACTGTCATATTTAAGATTAGCCAGTTAGGATTTCCATTATGTATAACTGAAGGCAGACACCAGAAGACAAGGTAATTGCAGTTAATACCTGAAGCTACACAATAAATGCATATTAGCTTCTCTATGCAAAATAGGATTGACCCTTCATGGTAACAGAATGAAACTGAAAATATTGAAACCAGTGATTTTCAAAGTTTGGTCTTCAGGATCTGCAACAACATCACTAGGGAACTTATTAGAAAGGTAAATTCTTAGGTTCCACAGGTCACCCATCAAATCTGAAAACTCTAGGAGCTGGGTCCAGAAATTCATGTTTTACCAAGCCCTCCCAGTGATTCGGATGCATGCTAATGCTTAGAGACCTCTGAGCTAAAGCACACTTTTTCAGGCAGAGCACTCTGCATGCTTTGTTCAAACAAAAGCATGATCATGTTTCCTGAGGTGTCACAGTATACAAATAACTGATATCAATACACACGAGTGCTAGTGAACCAACTATTCTAAGACTGAAAACCTGAAGCTACAGATGTATTCTTTCTCCTTTCATATTTCAATAATGCAAGAACTCATTTGCAGCCACATTTTCTAATTCTTTTCTGCCCAACATCCTAAATTCTATCAAGGTCCTATAGTCAGGGACCCTAAGGCTGAACCTCCTAGGGACAGAGTTCTATTAGGGAGATGTTTTGAGACATATGGAAATCTCTAAATTTCCATATGGTTCACACTTTGAAGATTCAAGACTATAATCCCCCCACAATAAAGGACAAAAATGTCCTACCATGAGACAAAAGTCAAGCCTTTTTATCTCAGGACTGATAGGCAGCTAAAAACCTAGATGACAAAGAACATGCATTTCTTCAACATGATATTTAAAAGAAACTGTTGCGCTATTACAGAAAAATTATTGCTGATGCCCCTTTTGACCACAACTGTAAACCAGTATTATGCTAGATCTGAATCACGCTTTTTCTTCAGAACTTATGGGTTAAATTTTAAGTAATCTTGCAGTTAGTTGTTAAAACACAGCTATTTATTTAAAATTATATTAAACACAGTGTTAAAAACAAAAGTAATATATACTGAAAGATCCTTGCTTCACAAATATTTTAGTCAATCTTAAACTTATTTATGATTTAAGGTCTACATCACTTGCCATGAAATCAGCAGACATTTGCTCCTTAGCAGGAAAGTTATGACAAACCTAGACAATGTGCCGAAAGGCAGAGACATTACTCTGCTGACAAAGGTTCATATAGTCAAACCTATGGTTTTCCCAGAGGTCACATATGGTTGTGAAAGCTGGACCATAAAGAAGGTAGAGCATCGAAGAATCAATGCCTTTGAACCGTGGTGCTGAAGAAGCCTCCTGAGAGTCCTTTGGACAGCAAGGAGATTAAACCAGTCAATCTTCAGGGAAATCAACCCTGAATATTCATTGGAAGGACTGATGCTGATACTGAAACTCCAATATTTGGGGATTTCTGATGCAAACAGCTGATTCATTGGAAAAGTCCCTGATGCTGGAAAAGATTGAGAGCAGAAGAAGAGGGTGCCAGAGGATGGATGGGACCAGCAATGCAATGGAGTTGAACTTGTACAACTTTAGGGAGATGGTGAGGGATGGAGAGCTCTGGAATGCTGCAGTCCATGGGGATGCAAAGAGTCGGCCACGACTGGGGAGTGAACAACAACAACAACATCATTACCTGCACATCACTGGCTATAACTGAAGATTTCTAGAAGTCCTATTAAAAGCTGCTTTTGAAGAACAGACAGCAGACACTAGAAAAACTACTATAAAGTTGAGAAAATGTCATGTAGGTCATATAAGCCAAAATTAATTAAAGATATTTAACTGATTATAAAATTTAAAAATTCACATTTTAAAACTTTAACAAAACTTAGTGTGCAAATGAAAGGGTAAATGGCTTATATGCATTTTTTCAACTCTAGGGTTTTTTTCTTGTGCTTAATAAAATTTAGACAGAACATATTACTTTCTTTTCACAGATTTTCATCCATTTGTTTCTCCCTTCTCTAGTGGCTCAGACAGTAAAGAATCTGCCTGCAATGCAGGAGACCAGGTTTGATCTCTGGATCAGGAAGATCCCCAGGAGAAAGGAATGGCTACCACTTCAGTACTCTTGTCTGAAGAACTCCATAGATAGAGGAGTCTTTTGAGCTACAGTCCATGGGGTTGCAAAGAGTAAAACACGACTGAGCAACTAAGCATGCATGATGATACTTTCATTCACTTTGAGCTTTACTTTTGCACTCTCTTTTCTGAATATATATAAAATGTCCTTTTGAGTATGAACTCTACTGGTTAATGTGAAATAATTGGTTTCTTTTTGTCAACCTTTTAAATAGAAAAAATAAAAGGAGAGGGCACAATGAAATTATTGAAGCAATTGAACCTGCATGTTTCATACTTCAAATTAGTATTGTTAGGTGACTATCTGTGAAGATACAATCTCCAGCCTTGAGAAATTTGTATTGTGAAATGGTTTCTTTATCAGTGAGGTTAATGAAGATGTCAGCAAATGGGATGAGGCCTTGCCAAATGGAATTATTTCACCTCCAATCCAACTTGGAAAAGATGTTAATCAGTATAATAATCTTATCAGCAGCTGAGAAGGAGGTTTTGGATGTGGTCATTTCTGTTCCTCAATAGAAAGCCCTGAAAAGATAATTATTCTCAAAATCTATATTATCTATACTATGAAAATCTCTTTTCTAAAGTACAGACCTTTGTAAAACAAAGACAAAAATGGGGTTGATGGGTCAGAAAAAGTTCTGAAAGAAGAACTTAGATAGGAACATATATAAAGTATTTTTAAACTTTTCTGGAGTATTCAAGGCATGACCAAGAAAAGTATATATCAACTAAACATAATCATAGAAATAGAGTCATCATATCAGAAACATAACTACTTAATTGAACAGGATCAACACCACAACAGAAAACTACATGCTCCCTGGGAATATCAACATGTAAAATAAAAGCAAAACCTATAAAGTTTACTACCTGGTATAGTCTGCATATAAAAAGTGAATGGCAACCCATACATAATGCAGCAAGTAAAAATTAATTCAAGTGGACTAAAGGTCTCAAAGTTAAAGGTAAAATGATAAGGATTTCCAGAAAATAAAATAGCAGGACATCTTCCTGATACATGGTAGCCAAAGATTTTTCAGTAAGACACATAACCATCCAGCCATAAAGGGAACAATTAATCATTTGGATTTCATAAAAAAAAAACAATACCTCTGTTCATAAACAATTTCAATATAAAAGAATAAAAAGATAAAACATAGTTAAGATTTTGGAATTGCATATAAAAAATAAAGACTATTACCAAAATATGCAAAGGGTTTCTATAAATCAGTAAAGTAAAACTGAAGTCGGTCAGTCATGTCTGACTCTTTGTGACCCCACGGACTGTAGCCTGCCAGGCTCCTCCACCCATGGGATTTTCCAGGCAAGAATACTGGAGTGGGTTACCATTTCCTTCTTCAGGGGATGCTCCCGACCCAGGGATCAAACTCTGGTCTCCCACACTGCAGGCAGACTCTTTACCATCTGAGCCACCAGGGAAATCCACATAAATCAATGATAAAAGATAGAAACCTAACTTTTAAAAAATGGGCAAAAGTTTTAAATACTTCCCAGAGAAGGTGTGCTGATCTCCAATAAGCTTGCTCAAAGGCACTTAACATGTTTAGTTATTAGGGAAATGTAAATTTAAAACTACAAAAAATAAAAGGATACTATTTCATAACAACCAGAATAAAAATAAAAAGACTGCCAAAAGCAAGTAATATGTGGAGTAACTAGAATTCTCATGTACTACTTTTATTTACCTTTTTTTTTTTCAGATGCTTCTGATGAGAGTATAAATTGGTACAACTATTTTGGAAAACTCACAATGTTTACTAACGTTGAACATAACACTACACTGTATGTGTGTGTTAAGTCCCTTCAGCCGTGTCCAACCCTGTGACCCTATGGACCATAGCCGGCCAGGCTCCTCTGTCCATGGGATTTTTTTGGCATGAATCCTGGAGTGGGTTGTCATGACCTTCTGTGGGGATCGAAGCTGCACCTCTTACGTCTCTCGGACTGCCAGCCGGTTTCTTCACTGCTAGTGCCACCTGAGAAGCCCTGCAATCTGGTGATTCTGCTCACAAGGAGTTGCTAATAGAGATGTACATAAATATCCCCCAAATATGATTATGAGTGCCTTTTGATGAAAGTGAAAGAGGAGAGTGAAAAATTTGGCTGAAAACTCAATGTTAAAAAAAAACAAAGATCATGGCATCTGGTCCCAATACTTCATGGCAAATAGAGGGGAAACAATGGAAACAGTGACAGTGACTTTATTTTTTGGGACTCCAAAAATCACTGCAGATGGTGACTCAGTTCAGTTCAGTTGCTCAGTCATGTCCGACTCTTTGTGATGCCATGGACTGCAGCACACCAGGCTTCCCTGTCCATCACCAACTCCCGAAGCTTGCTCAAGCTCATGTCCATTGAGTTGGTGATGCAATCCAATGATCTGCAGATGGTGATTGGAGCCATGAAATCAAAAGATACTTGCTCCTTAGAAGAAAAGCTGTGACAAACCTAGACAGCATATTAAAAGGGAGAGACATTACTTTGCCATCAAAGGTCTGTCTAGTCAAGGCTATCCTTCTTCAGTAGTCATGTATGGATGTGAGAGTTGGACCATAAAGAAAGCTGAGCACTGAAGAATTGATGCTTTCGAACTGTGGTGTTGGAGGAGACTCCTGAGGGTCCCCTGGACTGCAAGGAGATCCAACCAGTCCATCGTAAAGGAGATCAGTCCTGAATATTCATTGGAAGGACTGATGCTAAAGCTGAAACTCCTCTTTGGCCACCTGATGCAAAGAACTGACTCACTTAAGACTCTAATGCTGAGAAAGATTGAAGGCAGGAGGAGAAGGTGATAACAGAGGACATTATGGTTGGTTGGCATCACCAACTCAATGGACATGAGTTTGAGCAAGCTTCAGGTAGGGACAGGGAAGCCTGGCATGAGGCAGTCAGTCCATGGGCTTACAAAGAGTTGGACATGACTAACTAAACTTGGCAACATTATCCATAATTACTTTCAACTGAAAATAACTCAGATGCCTAAAAACATTAGAATAGATAAACAAATTGGTGGTATGCCCTTGTAATCAAATAACATAAATCAAAATAAGATTCGGTATTACTGATGAATACAATAGCATGAATGTTTCACAAAAGCGAGACACCAAAGAGTAAGTATTTATTTAATTCCACATGTATCAAGTCAAGAAGAGGAAGAACTAATCACGATAACAGACGTCAAAATACTGCTAATTTCTGGAATGTAAGCTTGAAGCAGTGATTGAGAGATAGTTTAAGGGAACGCAAGTAATTTCCACATTTTGATCTAGGAGCTGCTTAAATGTGTGTGCTTGCTGTGTCAAATTTTATTGAAGTATATACAGGATTTGAGCACTTTATATATTTTGTATTATAAACATAATATATTTAAAATAAATATTTATAAATATATAAATGTGAAATTGCCAGTTAAATAGAAAAAAAAGTTAAGAGATTATAGGAAAACTTTAAGAAAGATATGTAAGAAGATTATTATCTTCCATCTAGAAAATTAATGATACAAGAGTGAATGCAAAATGATCAGTTGAGATAGGTTGAGTGCTTTGGTGTTTTTTAATATACTTTGAAATAGAAAATATACAATATTAATTTCCTTGTTCTAGAGACTAAATCTAGAAGTAATATAAATTACTTACATAAGCAATAATGAGAAGTTTTTATCATCACAGATAACAAGAAAACTTGAATTGGACATTTCCTAATCTTAGTTAATTAATCAGTTGAATAACATAATCAATAACTCGGTTTTATTTCATTTTTCCATATACTATATTGGTTAACAGCCTGAAGACTGAAACTACCCTCCAGAGTGGTGGTTTAAAACTAGATTCACAGTGTAATACTAAAGAGAGATCTTATCTCTTTGAGAGTTATGTCTCTTAGGAAGGGACTATACAAACTCATCTCTTAACAAGGGGAATGCCTGCAACAAAAACACTGGCACATACACCATACACACATGTAGGAATAAACTCTTAAATATCCCATAAACCGCCCCCCTCCCCTAACAGGGTATGGGCCTTTTCGAGCACCATCTTATCCCTTGTCCAAATTTCTTTTTAGTAAAATAAATTTCTTCCTTGGAAATTTCATCTCTCTACAAGGTATTAAACCCTGTGAATAAATTAAACTAGTCAATTAAAATTGGTGGGTACTAGTTCAATACCTGGGTTAGGAAGATTCCCTGGAGAAGGAAATGGCAACCTACTCCAGTATTCTTGCCTGGGAAGTCCCATGAACAGAGGAGCCTGGTTGGCTACAGTCCACAGATCACAAAAAAGTTTGACACAACTGAGTGACTAAATGACAACAACAAAGCAAAACTACATGTAACTTTCATAAAAACCCTATGAAGTAAGATAGGTAAAACTGAAGTGAAGCTCAGAGGGGCTAAGTGTCGTTCCCAAGGCCACACAGCTAAATATGCATAACTCAGAAATTTAAGCTCTGACCTCTCAAAGACAAAATCCTAAATCAGGGGTCAACAAATTTATCCCAAAAGTGATAATCAGTATTTCAGGTTCTGTTAACTACATAGTCTCTGTTAAAATCATTCAGTTCTGTATCACAGCATGGAAATAGCAATAGACAGCATATAAAGTAATGAATATAGTTGTGCCTAATAAATCTTTATTTCTAAAAAATGGTGATAAGTTTTACCTGATGTATTAAAGAGGAAACAATAAGATAAATTCTGGTTGCAAAATATTCTACAAAATTATTGACCTAGACTCTCCAAAGAAAGATGTAATGGGCACAAAGAATGGTCCATTAAAGGAAACACCTTATTGCCAAATTCATACTTACATTGAAGAATGTAGGGAAAACCACTAGATCATTCAGGTATGACCTAAATCAAATCCCTTATGGTTATACAGTGGAATTGAGAAATAGATTGAAGGGACTAGATCTGATAGACAGAGTGATGAACTATGGACGGAGGTTCATGACATTGTACAGGAGACAGGGATCAAGACCATCCCCAAGAAAAAGATATGCAAAAACGCAAAATGGCTGTCTGAGGAGGCCTTACAAATAGCTGTGAAAAGAAGTCAAAAAGCAAAGGAGAAAAGGAAAGATAAACCCATTTGAATATAGAGTTCAAAAGAATAGCAAGGAGAGATAAGAAAGCCTTCCTCAGCGATCAATGCAAAGAAATAGAAGAAAACAATAGAATGGGAAGGACTAAAATCACTTTAAGAAAATTAGATATACCAAGAGAACATTTCATGCAAAGATGAGCTCAATAAAGGACAGAAATGGTAGAGACCTAAAAGAAGCAGAAGATATTATGAAGAGGTGGCAAGAATACACAGAACTGTACACAAAAGATCTTAACAAAGCGAGATAATCATGATGCTGGGATCACTCACCTAGAGCCAGACATCACCTAGAACTTCACATGGAATGTGAAGTCAAGTAAGCCTTAGGAAGCATCACTACAAACAAAGCTAGTGGGGGTGTTGGAATTCTAGTTGAGGTATTTTAAATCCTAAAAGATGATGCTGTGAAAGTGCTGCACTCAATATGCCAGCAAATTTGGAAAACTCAGCAGTGGCCACAAGACTGGAAAAGGTCAGTTTTCATTCTAATCCCAAAGAAAGGCAATGCCAAAGAATGCCCAAACTACTGCAAAATTGTACTCATCTCACACACTAGTAAAGTAATGCTTAAAATTCTCCAAGCCAGGCTTCACCAATATGTGAACCACAAACTTCCAGATGTTCAAGTTGGTTTTAGAAAAGGCAGAGGAATAAGAGGTCAAGTTGCCAACATCCACTGGACCATCTGACCTGCCTCTTGAGAAATCTCTATGCAGGTCAAGCCATAGTTAGAATTGGACAAGGAACAACAGACTGGTTCCAAATAGGAAAAGGAGTATGTCAAGGTTATATATTGTCACCCTGCTTATTTAACTTATATGCAGTGTATATCATAAGAAATGCTATGCTGGAGGAAGCACAAGCTGGAATCAAGACTGCTGGCAGAAATATCAGTAACCTCAGATATGCAGATGAGTAAAGAAGAACTAAAGAGCTTCTTGAGAAAAGTGAAAGAGGAGCGTGAAAAAGTTGGCTTAAAACTCAACATTCAGAAAACTAAGATGATGGAACCTGGTCCCATCACTTCATGGCAAATAGATGGGGAAATTGTGGAAGCAGTGGCTGACTTCATTTTTCTGGGCTCCAAAATCACTGCAGATGGTGACTGCAGCCATGAAATTAAAAGAAGCTTGCTCCTTGGGAGAAAAGCTATGGCCAACCTAGAAAGCATATTAAAAAGCAGAGACATTTCTTTGCCAACAAAGGTCCATCTAGTCAGGGCTATGGTTTTCTAGTAGTCATGTATGGATGTGAGAGTTGGACATAAAGAAAGCTGAGTGCCGAAGATTTGATGTTTTTGAACTGTGGTGTTGGAGAAGCCTTTTGAGAGTCCCTTGGACTGCAAGGAGATCCAACCAGTCCATCCTAAAGGAGATCAGTCCTGGGTGTTCATTGGAAGGACTGATGCTGAAACTCCAATACCTTGGCCACTGATGCAAAGAACTGATTCATTGGAAAAGACCCTGATGCTGGGAAATACTGAAGGCGGAAGGAGAAAGTGACGACAGAGGATGAGATGGTTGAATGGCATCACCGACTCAGTGGACATGAGTTTGGGTAAAATCTGGGAGTTGGTGATAGACAGGGAGGCCTGTCATGCCGCAGTCCTTAGGGTCTCAAAGAGTAGTATATGACTGAGCAATTGAACTGAACTGAAGTGAAACAGACATGATAACTGAAAGCAATGTATAATCCTTGATTGAATTCTTCATGAATGAATTTTTAAAAATACTAGACAATTTGTGGACTATTATATCTGAATATGGACTGTATAAGATATAAGATTACTAAGTTGATACTAAATTTATTGGGTTGAGCAGTGTTCTGACTCTGTTAAAAAAAAAAAAAGTTATCTTTCTTTGGAGATACAGCTTGGCGTGCTGCAGTCCATGGAGTCACAAAGAGTTGAAAGCAACTAAACCACAGTAGACTAAAGTACTGGAGTAGAGGGAAGAAAGGAAAAGAGTTGGAATGAAAAGAGAAGGGAAGAAAGGAAAAGAGAGGAGGAAGAAAGAAGGAAGTGAGGAAGGAAGGAAAAATAATATTGGTACATGTTTGTCCCATGGCCATAGTTTGCTGATCCTCTCCTTACATTTTTTAATAGTCTGGGTGCATACCACATATCTTTAAGATACCACTGCTTACAAGAATTTCATTTATTTATTTTCAAACCCTAAGAAGAAGTGTTCAAAAATAAAGTGTAAGAAGATCAAAAGGGTCTAATGTTGACCAACTCCAGCGGCCGACCTCTATGTTCCCTCCAGTTTGGTAGAATTTTAGGTAAGTTTCTTACTGAGTTTCTTTCATTGACCTTTTTCTTAGAACAGTTAGTTTAGAAAAATGTGCCATTGTAATTTCCTTCTCTGCCCCTTTGAGATGTAAATCTTCTACAGTCCAGGGATGTCTTTGTCAAGAACCTGGGAGCCAGCAAATCCCTTTGAAATGTAGTCATCAAGAAGAGAGTGCCTCTATCCTCCAGTCTCTGGGTGAAAGCAGGGGCCTAAATTTGACATCCTTCAACTAGCAAACCCTGAGAGCCTAATCATAATGACCAAGTAACTCCCTAATATCCTCTAGTACTTTTCCACTAGCTCATCCAAAGTTTCAAAAATCTCCAGCCTTTTGTTTCATGGAGTTGAGTGCAACCTTTTTTCCCTATGGCAATAGTCTTGAATAAAGTTTTCCTTCACATTTGTAACGAATACCCAGTGCAATTTCTTTCTTTTACTCTATATGTCAGAATATAGGTCTCAAACAACCAGGTTTGGCTCAATCAGTAATTGTGATTCAAAATTAATGCAATTAATTTTATAATATGTTTCTGTTTGTATTTGAATCCTTCATGAAACTAGGCTTTACAAAGGACATCAAGCAAAGCAAAATAGATTTGAGTGAAATCTACCTGTGCCTTCAAGTTATATCTAATCTTTAAACCACAAAAGTTGCATTTCCTGAATCACAATTCATGAGCAGAAAGTCATATGCATCCTCTGCTTCCCAGAGAAGGCATCCTCATTTTCTTAAAAGGTGACTTTAATGTGACACCCTGGGAAACTCTGGTGAAATATTTGAGGATAATCAGGCTTTCCTTACTTTGGCCACCTGATGTAAAGTGTAGACTCATTGGAAAATACCCTGATGCTGAGAAAGACTGAAGGCAGGAGGAGACAGGGGGGACAGAGGATGAGATGACTGGATAGCATCACCCACTCAGTGGACATGAGTTTGGGTAACCTCTGGGAGATAGAGAAGGACAGGGAAGCCAGTGCTGGAGTGCATGGGGTCGCAAAGAGTCAGACACAATTTAGTGACTGAACAAGGCTTTCCTTTGTTCACTATTTCCTGACATGTCTTCCCTGATATATGGATTGAAGGTCTAACCCTTGAAAAAGAGCCAGAAGCAAATTATATCCTACTAGTGGGCCTTATTTACCAAAGATAACAAAAAACACAATCCCCATCTAGGATTACAGAGCTCTGAATCTCATTTGGGCCTCCCTTATGGCTCAGCTGGTAAAGGAGCCACCTGCAATGCAGGAGACCTGGGTTCAATCCCTGGGTTGGGAAGGTCCCTTGGACAAGGGCAAGGCTCCAGTATTCTGGCCTGGAGAATTCCATGGACTGTACAGTACATGGGGTCACAAAGAGTCAGACGTGACTGAGTGACTTTCACTTGTAAAAATTTTTTTGATTCCCTGGTGGCTCAGATAGTAAAGAATCTGCATGCAATGTGGGAGACTGGAGCTTGATCCCTGGGTCTGGAACATCCCCTGGAGAAGGAAATGACAACCCTCTCCAGTATTCTTACCTGGAAAATCCCATGGACAAAGAGGAGTCGCAAAGTGTCGAACACAACTGAGTGACTTTACTTTCACTTTTCAAATCTTATTTACTGAAATGCTTTAGTTTCAAGAAAGTTAGAAAACAGTGATGTTTTGTGATCACCTTATTCTTGTGCCAACCTTGGAGGTTTTTATTTGCTTGTGTTCTTTTCCCTGAAGTCTTATGTGATGGTTTTAAAAGGTGGAAGTGGTTGTAGAGGGGATCTAAAGGACAGGAACTATAAAGTAGAAAGAATGAACCCATTAAATATGTCTGTGCAATGCATCAAAAGTCAGCCAAGAGTTGAGTAGCAGCAGAAAGTCACTATCCAAACCTTGAGTCCAGAATATGGATCATGTCTATATGAAGGAAAAGACGGCTCTTCTCTCACAAGGGATCCTTTAATCTCCTAACCATGTTCCCTAGAACCACAAATGTCTAGAAGGGGAGACTTTCTAACTTGTCCTTTTTCTAGAGAAATCTCTCTCCTTCTCTCTCTTATTTTCTTAACAACAACAAATATTCAGTATAACTCTGGACTTAGATGAGAAGACTAGTATTTCTAGACTCAACTATACTCTGAATTTATGCCATGGAATGATTATATACTGAAAATTTAAGAGAAAAAGAAACAGTAAAGAGTTCAGAAACCTGAGTCATCATTCGGATTTTTCCAACAATGCCCCAAACAACTTTATTCTTGATTCTTAAACTCCTTTAGCTGCAAAATATGATGACACTGAAGCCAGAGGTCCACAGCAGTACAGATTAAATGAAATGACAGATGAAAAAATTGCCTTGAAAATGTTGCAAACATAATCTAAATGCAAGGCATGACTGCTAGGCAAAGGAGATTTAGTTGTTTTGTTTTGTTCTTTATGACATACTTTTTTGATTCTAGTCTTTTTTTTTTTTTTTTTTGTCTGCTTCACATCATGTCCTCCCTCCCTTCTCCCATGTTGCATTAAGGGCTTAATAACTACAGTCACTTTTCCCATCAGTAGTCACAGAATGTTTAAGTTTCTTGTTGATTTTCTTCTTAATTTAATTAGAATTTTAATGGAATAATTGCAACTTTACATACTCTGCATAGTGATTTAGCGGATTATGTTTACTCTGAGGATTTTTTTAAGTCTCTGGAGGAGAACAGACAATAAACAAAAATGAATGAAATCATTACAGCAATTGATTGAGAATAGTAAAAAGGAAAATGCTTCTGAAATTCCACTTGAACATCAACATGTTGAGTGTTCTTAAAAAATCCTCAACAAAGCCATTCAGTCATTTATTCTGAAAGTATAAGAGAAGTAGAAAAACCTCCTGAGCCTTACCATTTCGCTGGTCTAATCATCTATTCCATATTCTTCCCAATCACTGAGAAACTTGATCAAAACCTCTAAGGTATTGTTTCCCTTCACACTCTTGTTCTGTAATTCCCTCCCTTGGTCAGGGATTAATTAATTTTCTGGTTGCTAGTTTACTTGAATATTCTTTTGAACTAGGAAGCATCAGTATATATAATACACACATATAGTAGCTTTGTTAGTGATAAAACACCATTTAAGTTATTCTGATACATGTAGTGATGTTGAAAGTCAACACAGAAATTGTATCATTTTTTAAAATAACACATGCACATCCTGATCTCTTACCATCTTGCCATGCCCTAGGATGAATACTTTATCTAAATTACATCATTTAATTCTCAAAATAGCTCTATAAGAAATAGTTAATTTTACTATTTTATGCAAAAATGAATGAAATTGGGTAATGTGTAGAGATGTGGATGGACCTAGTGACTATCATATACAGTGAAGTCAGAAAGAGAAAAACAAATATCATATAATCACACTTACTGTGTGGAATTTGAACAAAACATATATAGATGATCTTATTTACAAAGCAGAGATAAGGACACAAACATATAGAACAAATGTATGGACACCAAAGGGGAAAGGCAGAGATGAGATAAACTGGGAGACCGGGACTGACATAGATACACTAGTGATACTATGTATAAAATGTATAACTAATGAGAGCTTACCTTATAGCACAGGGGGCTCTACACAATGCCCTGTGGTGATCTAAATGGGAAGGAAATCCAAAAAAGAGGGGATATATATACACATATAGCTGATTCCCTATGCTGTACAGCAGAAACTAACACAACATTGAAAAGCAATTATAACTCAACAACAACAACAAAAATTTAACTGACGTAGAGAAGATCATTGGATAAAAAGTCTAGGCTCTTAAGAATCACTTAACAAAAAGGAATTTGCACAGGCACTTTCTCCAGATTATACTAGTGGATATAGCCTATGAGGTCAACATGTACTGGAACCTGAGTTTAACCCAAATCGCTCACTTCAACCCCACCCACTCAAACTTACTTCACTTCACTGAGCCCCAAAGTCTTCTCTGTCAACTAAAGTAATGGGGTTTCAGGATATTTCATGTTCTTCACAGAACAGTCCATGAATCAATGGGGAATGTGCCTACAACGTCTTTAAAGAATCTGTTTAAAATGTTTGATTTTCCTTTTTGTGTATCTTACAAACCAAGCACAAAAGTTTAATAAGCCTAAATTATCATGTATACATTTTCAGAAAACCCCATAAACTTTATTTCCACAGACTGATTCTTTGTTTTCATGAAAATTAAAATGGAAAGCAGCTCATATTTGCAAGTTAGACTTCCAATTACAGACTTTGTAATGTAAATCTGAAGTTCAATTCTAGAAAAGAAAAGGATAAAAAGGAGAACCAAGGCTTTAAAAAAGAAAGATTCCTTTTTGTCTTCTTCAATATAATGATTTCTGGAAAGCAAAATAAGTAACAGAATACTGTCTGGTATTCTTGCCTGGAGAATCCCATGGACAGAGGAGCCTGGTGGGCTACAGTCCATTGGGTTGCAAAGACTCAGACAGGACTGAAGAGACGAGAACGCATGCATGCATGCTGACTTATCTTCACTTTCTTTTATCCAGATTCCACTCAGTTGCTATCTCTATCATGTTGCAGTTGGATATGGCAAATTCATTTTTTGCATGTTTCATTTTTTACAAAACTTGTTTTTTAAAGAATGAGTATATTTTCTTAAAGAAGTTTATCTATGCTGTTTTTGTAAATGGGGTAACCAAAACTGAGTAATAGAAGGCTAATAGAAATTACTGGGCTTCCCCCATGACTCAGGAGTAAAGAATCTGCCTGCCTTGCAGGAGCTGAAGGAGAGGCAGGTTCAGTTCCATTCCTGGGTTGGAAAGATCGGAGGAGGAAATGGCAACCCACTCCAGTATTTTTCCTGAAGAATCCCATGAACAGAGGAGCCTGGAGGGCTACAGTCCATAGAGTCCCAAAAGTTGGACATGACTAAATTGACTTAGCACACACACAATAGAAATTACTATGTATTAAGCACTTTGCTCCAAGCAAAGTGTAACTTTTTATTCAGAATGAGTAAAATCAATGCCCCTGGGAGTAAGACAGCAGAATCAAGCTCTGCCGGCTGCCTGTGCATTCCGCCTTCATGCAGTACCTTACATCTGGCGGTTAGCAGTCTGTGCAAACAGCAACAACTAACTCTGTCAAATACACGCCCTCCATCTCCAAGACTGCTTTCCAAAGGACCAGAAGTTGGCTAAATTCTGGTCATTTTTTATACCCTCCTTCTTCTCACTAACTTCTCCTTCATCAGGTCTCATGGACCTTCTATAATCCCTAATATCAGGAAGAAACCTAGTAAATTATTCTTGCTCAGCCATTTTCACTTGGGCAATTCCTATTTATTATTATCATGTAAAATTCAGCATAAATATCATCTCTTCTGGGAAAAACTTCTAGAAACACCAATACAGACACTATCTTCCCTTTGCCTCTTCAGCTTCTGTAACAGTCATGATCTTGTAGTGCTATTTATCTGGCAAATAGTTATTAAATATGTAGGTCACTGAGAATATAGATGAAAAGAACACAGAACTCTTATCCTTGTGAAGTCTGATGTACTTTAAAGAAGCAAGCTAAAAAATACATATAATTTTATACAAACTTTAGTAAATATAAACTTAGTAAATGATATAATACCAAAAAAGGGAAAGGTAAGTGAGAAGAGAATTCTCTTTTGAAATAGAGAGTTTCTTTGATGAGAGGACAGAATCAAGATGGTTGGGAGAAATATCAATAACCTCAGATATGTAGATGACACCACCCTTGGGCTCTAAAATCATTGCAAATGCTGACTGCAACAATGAAATTAAAAGACGCTTGCTCCTTGGAAGAAAAGATGATCAACCTAGACAGTATATTAGAAAACAGAGATATTACTTTGCCAACAAAGGTCCGTCTAGTCAAAGCTATGGTTTTTCCAATAGTCATGTATGGATTTGAGAGTTGGACCATAAAGAAAGCTGAGCACCAGAGAACTGAGGATTTGAACTGTGGTGTTGGAGAAGACTATTGAGATCCCTTGGACTGCAAGGAGATCCAGCCAGTCCATCCTAAAGATCAGTCCTGAATATTCACTGGAAGGACTGATGCTGAAGATCTAATACTTTGGCCACCTGATGCTAAGAACTGACTCATTGGAAAAGATCCTGATGCTGAGAAAGATTGAGGGCAGGAGGAGAAGGGGACGACAGAGGATGAGATGGTTGGAGGGCATCACCAACTCAATAGGCATGAGTTTGAGTAAGCTCTGGGAATTGGGTGATGGACAGGGAAGCCTGGCATGCAGCAGTACATGGGCTTGCAAAGAGTCAGACATGACTAAGTGACTGAACTGAGCTGAAGTGTTGATAGTTAATTGGAGATCTTTACATATGGTTCTATTTTTGACATTAAATATTTCTTGTTTACACTGAGTCACAATATTTCTCTTTATAAATCCTAACCTTTGATCCTACACCTCATCTTAAGGGCGATCTTAAACATTTACTCTGTAATATAGTAGTAGGCCCTAAAAATACAGATTTTGAAAGGTTGAGTGAATACTGATATGAAAGCAGATTCTTTCCAGGCTAAATATTCTCTGCTTATTCATTCCCTATATTTAACTGAACATGGTTTGTAGAAAATCATCATTCATTGGTCTTTGAGCTCCTTGTTGCGAAGGGAATTTGCAAGAAGTAAAAAAGACAAAACTGACCTCATTATATGAAGAGAACTAATTTTTAAAGCTAATATATATTTAATATATAAACTGATATGAATGAATATCCTTGCATGTTCTTCATCTTATTCAACACAAAGCTGTTGAAAGTGATTTTAAAAGATCCTGGTTTCAAAAGTTAACCTGCTTCTTACCTTAGCGGGGGGGGGGGGGGGAAACTTGTTCTAAAGACTCTTTATAACCCCCTGGACTGCAGCACACCAGGCCTCTCTGTCCCTCACCATCTCCCAAAGTTTGCCCAAGTTCATGTCCATTGCATCTGTGATGCCATCCAGCCATCTCATCTCCTGATATCCTCTTTTCCTTCTGCCCTTGATCTTTCCCAGCATCAGGGACTTTTCCAATGAGTTGGTTGGAGTTATCAATCTTTATGGATCTTAGACTGGGCTAAAGTCTGAAGGGAAGGGAAAGTACTCACAAATGCAGGGGATCAGAGAGTCTTATTCTATTTCAGGAAGCCCCATGTGAAAGGCTGTGTGTCTGATAAAAAAAAATAAAATAAAATTCTGCAGCCCTCTTCAGCACACCAACAATTCTGGCCACTTGTTTCCTCGATGAGAACTCTAGGGGCTAAAGACAACAAAATTTATGTGAATCTGCAAGTTTTCCCCTGAATTTTCTGAGCCCAGGAAGTGCTGTGTGAAGGTGTGTCCTCTGGTCTCGCCAATGGATAAAATGCTTGCTTTCAAATTGTAGTTGCCTATATAGTACTTTCCCTTACAATACAGTAAATCAACAAGCCAATGAAAAAATTAATAGTACCCCAAACAGCATAGCCCTCTTGTTCAAAAAAGTTTATTTCACTATTTTGTATCCTGGAGTTCCAATAGAGACTGTGACAACAGGATGATTTTGCTGACCTCACAGAAAACAAAATAACAAAAGGAAAATAATCAGACTTGTTGTGCAGACTGCCAGCAGATGCTGTGAAGAAAGGCAGAACAGCAGCAGTCAGCCATGTTCTACTACCGGCAAAGTTTAGCTAATCAATATGGGGTTGGTGTCTGGGAGTGCCTGCATCCAGGCATGAATTCAGCAAAACACATTAGCGAATTTTTTTCCTCATTATATCTGCCCTATTCCTGAGGCCAAGACAGAAAATATGGCCAGTAAAATATACAATATGTGGATTTTAAATTTCACACATTTCTGTTATTCATTGTTACTATATTTATTGCTTTATAAAATGAAGTGGAAATAACCCTGATTTTCTCCTCAGTTTTTGTCACAAATTAAATTGCAGATTTCACATTCAACCATTTGATTGTAAAATATTTAATGGATATGTTTCTGCAAAGGGTCCATATACTTCCCTCCTCTATAAAAAAATGGAATTAATTTTTATTTTCTTTAAATGCATATGTTGAATACTTCCTGATACACTTCAGAAACACTAAACAAATATAGTTTTAAAATATACAGATTTTTTTCCCATTGACAGGTGGAAGCAGGGGTTACAATTTAAAAGTAAAAATTATAATTTTTGATTTTATCTGAATAGATCTCAGCTTATAAGAGATCTCAAAAGATTTAAAAAGTATTGTTTTTATATTATCCACTTCTTGGAGATTTCAGCTGAACACTAATGTGGACCCCACTTCCCTGAAATAACATTAATTTTCCCATAATACTATCAGTGAGTATATGAAGCAATGAGAATTCCACACATTGCTATTGTGAGTACAAATTAATAAATCACTTTGGAAAATATTCTGACATTAAGTAGTTAATTTGAGGATTCACATATCTTATGTCCTAGCAATTCAACTCATTGAATATCCTAAAGAAATTAATGATTCCTGCACATGTGCAAAAGTGCTCATAGCAGTGTTATTCATAATAGCCCCAGCCTAGAAATCACTCAAATAGTTATCACTAAAATAAATAAATCAATTGTGATATAATCACATAATGAATGCTTCACAATAATGAAGAGGAACAAACTACTACTAAAACATAACAAACGAATTTCCAAAGCATAAAATTAAGCAAAAGAAATGGACACAAAAACAACACGCCAATATAATTCCATTCACATAAAGTTCAACCTCAGGCAAAACTCATCATTTGTTTTAAAGTATGCATATTTTTCATTTAAAAATCAACTATACTTCAATTAAAATGCACATACTGATAAAACAAAAAACTTATTATCACAAAACATAGGATATGATTATGCCAAAGGGGAACAATCTATTGTTCACTATTTGGGTTCACCTACTTTCAAGAGGTTTTTCTTTATTTTGTCCTATTTTTCCCTGTTTGGTTCTTATTTCCTACTATGAACCATATTCAACTGATTAAACTATTTAGTAGTACCTACATTCTGCTCAATACTAATACCTTCTCTTTCTGTATTATTGCACACAGTCCACTGCCTTATTCAGCTACCGGGGAATGAAAAGTAATGCTGGATCCCAGTATGTGAAATCATAACAATAGCACTTCTGGATGAAATAAACAAAACACCCACCACTTCAGCTAGAATTTCCAAACAGTCTCCCTGAATTTCAGTACCTTTTCTCTGAGAAAGGTTCAAACAGTGTAAAATGTATCATGTTTTGTTACCTTTCTCTCTTTAATATCATTGTGAAGGTAGTACAAAGAAACTAAAGTAGTTTTCCTTTTAAAATGAGTATACATGGGGTATCTGATGCTATCTAGTAAGTAGCTGTGTCTGATTATCACACTGGGGAAGAACTGTGCAAAATGAGCAGTCAGGACTGTTTCCATGGTTGCCAAGCTCTTTGCATGGAACAAAAGTAAGAAGGCTTTAGAAGGTGCCTCCATCCTAGAGTTGAGCATGATTAAGTGCTGGAAATGCAGAAGCAGGTGGCATTCACTGCAAAATGCAGTTCATATATACAAATAATATTATAACTCTGTTGAGGCAAATATGTTATAAAAATCATTTTGATAGTATATAAGAATGTGACTGCAATGTTATAGTGTAGTACAATTTCATAGAGAACTTCATGAGGGGGGAAAAATACTGACCTTGACTCATAACATTCTATAAGACTGGAATAAGCTTAGACTACCTATGTACCATGAGACATAATTATCTTTTCCCTTATTTTAGTAGGTGAGAAACATAGACTCAAACAGATCAAAGTACCTTTTCCAAGATAAACACCTGAAACTTTTCCTCTTCAAATCCAAAACCCGGGCTGCACCTTCCACATTACAGACTGGCATCATATATTTGAATACGTGAGATGTTTAATGGAATATTCTAACAAAATGTATTGATATACAGTATCTGCAGACCAAAAAAGATGTTCGTAACATTACCTAAGTCCCTTTACTATAGACTCAACTTTGAAGGAAAATTTTATACCAGTATTAGAAATGGCTATGATTCTTTTGAACAGTTTAATTTTATGTTATGGATTTTTTTTAATTTTATAAGTGACAACGTGTCCATCTTTGCAATGACCTGAAGAATACTTGGAGTGGTATTTGGACCGTGCTCAAACTCTAAAGTCTGCAATCTATATCTTGGTTCCACATAACATAACCAGTCTTATCCTCACTTTCCTTTTGCCTAGTTTTTTTTTTCTATAATCCATATACTTTAAATTCTATTTCCTTTTCATTAATCATGCATTTTTATGTCAACATAGACAAAACACATGCAAATAATAATAATTTTTCTTAAAGATATGCTTCATGTTTCATTTCTTCCTAAATTGTATAACGGTGATAATTCTCATGCTACAGGTTTCCTACCCACTTCTCTGGTTTCTTCTTCCACACCTCTTCTATACATGTCTAATATGTTGCATTATAGAGATATCAGCTAGGGACAACTAAAAATTCATTTTGTCTTGTTATATCTTTGTCAGAAGAATGAATGCTGCTCTGTCTCAATCTGACCTTTCAAATGTTAAGCTTTGACAGACTCTCTCCTTCACCTGTCAGACAGTCCAGGAAAAAAGAGGAGAAAAAACACCTAGTAAATCACTCAGGATGTATCTCTATTACAGAAGAAAAATGAAATGGAGAATCGAAATATAGCGATCTTGTTTCCTTCCCAAGGAAATCAAGGGGTTGGGGAGACTGACAAAGTTTTTATGTTACAGTTTGAGAGACCTGTGGGCATATCACATTAGTTATGTTTGAATTCTTATCTTCACAAAAGAAGCTCCACTCTCCTTTGTTTACTTTTGTCACTCTGCTCATCATACACATGGGTGATGAAGGTGAGGGGTCTTCTTCATCACAATGCTAAGATACAGTCTGTCAACAACCGTGACCCACGGGAGGCCAGCGACACTGAGGACCAGCTTCACTCAGAACACTGAGGAATTCTATTGGCATTTTTCATACTGGTTGGCCTGAACTATAGTATGAACCAGTCATCAGTATCTCCTACTTAGTGCAATGGAATATACACTATAAACAGGACTTATTTCTCATCAAAATCTTTTTTTAAAAATTGTTTGAGTATTTCTCTGTTATCTTTCAGTTTTAATATACATTTCTCTTATTATCTCCTTCACTGCAATATGAAATAAATGACAAAGGCACAGGACTGTACCAAGAGAGACAGGAAAAATCATACTTAAGCCTAATTTTGGCCTTTGAAATATCAAATAATTTTCCACTACCAAGTTCTTAGCATTCATTCAGAGGACTTTTTTTTTTTCCTTCAGAGAACAGAGTTTTCCTCAAATATCAATGATAGCCCTCGGAGTATCCCTGCTTCAATTTCCACATGCCAGGTGAATTCCAAAAATTACATACTTATTGCATGTCAGCTTAGAGAAGCCAAAATGAAGCGCATGAGATCAAAGGCAGAATGCTGGACGACAGAAGCCTGGAACAACAATTCCAATGCGGAAGGACAACAGAATCAATAGGAATCCAAAGGGCATTCCTACCATTCACTGCTAACTAGGAATGCAAACTCCACGGATCCATAAGGAGGATACTCCTAGCATGAGTCTAGAAAATTCCAGATCTGAAACTTTCAGAATTCAAAAAACATATGTTAGTGTCTACATGTAATAGGGTAGATGCATTAAAACTTAGCTGAGCACCAGTCCCCGCTCTCCCCCCACCCTCCCCACACACCTCACACACTTACACTCATAATAGATGAGGGAAGATGGCAAAGTCTATGGTTTCAATTATCTTGCTCAAGGTCACATAACTTGGAAATTGTAGAACTGGGTTTTAAATCACGTGAAATTAAGCTGTGTTTTCTAAATTCAACTATGACTAGCTTTTGGTCAAATTCAGTGTGAATTTTCAGATCCTCTTCACCTGTCAGCTGCATTGAATACTTGGATCACCAGTGAAACCATCTTCATCCTAGAGTCAAGTGAATCCAGATTTTCTTTATCAACTTTATCCTTTTCTGTTCTTTTCAGAATGTTTATTCTGCCATTTTCTGGTGAATCATGTTCGCTTTGTACTTCTTAAATGTTTTCCCTCAGCTCCTCCATGATAGCTATTCTTTTCAATTCCCTGACCAGTATTACCAAACAATATATCAAATATGTCACCATCATATCTCTGATATGTTAATAAAGTTGAAATCTTCATAATTTAGCCTGTATACTTCCACTCAAGCTCTAAACTCATAATCACCTCTTCAACTTCACCTGGATGTCTATTTCAGAGGAATTAGTTATATTTTAATGTTTTATTAGAGTGAAACATCAGTGTTACATATTATAGTATCTGTCACTCCCAGTGGATGATAAATTTTCTAAACTGAGGAACTGAAACTTACATATCCAGTCTCTGTGCATGATGTGAGACCAACATATGTTTGTGGAATGTGTTAATAATTTAATGCAATGTGTTAATAATCAACCTGACAATGCCCAATATCGAAATACATGCCCTCTCTTCTCCTTAACACTAGTCCTAAAATTCCCACTATCTCTTCCATAGAAGGAGGACTTAATAAAGTATCTAGCATTTATTGTACTACTATATTAGCCATTCCGTATATAGCGATTATATGTAGAAAATATAGCTATAGCTATTATATGTATAAATCATACATAATATATATACAACTGCTATAGATGTGAAAAATAACATTTATAATATAATAAATGCATATATACATAAATACATATATAGACATTTAACATAAAGAATATATTTATAGAGATATACATATAGGCATTATGTATATATCTTATATAAATGCATAAACATAAATGCTATATAAAATATTTAATTATGTAATAATGCAATTAGATACCATCTATAATACAAATTATCAAAATTATCATATATAGATGTATATGGGAATAACAACCAACTCCAGTATTCTTGCATGAAGAATTCCATGGACAGAGGAGCCTAGTGGGATACAGACTATGGGTCACAAAGAATTGGACACAACTGAGCGATTAACACACACACTCACATCTTTTATAGAATACTATAAAGATATACATTACAACTATGAAGACTCAGAGAGGTATAATATCTAATCTAGACTCACCTAAATATTTATACACAAAGCCTCCAAGTCCTATTTCCAAACTGAATGCTCTGATCTACTATGATATGCTGATCAGTTATTTGAGTGGGAGTTATTTTCTGAACATTTGTCATTTTCCTTAAAAAGCATTGGAGAGTCAAAGAGTTGGTGCTCAATACATTTGTGATGAATAAATTATAAAATAAAAGTTCAACCTGATACTTTAAAATATCTAAATGGATGTCTCAAATTTGGAAACTTTTAGGTAAAACAATATCCTGAGTCAGCTAACAGCAACACAGTATGCTAAGTCACTGAAGCCAAGAAGAGTAGAAAGTATTTCCTAAAATAGAAAAAAATGGGACTAATTTTCCAATGAGGTAAAAGATTGACTCCACTTTTTAATATCTCACTGATTGAACAGATACTGTGCTACATAGCCATCTATCCTCTCTCAGTTTCAATACAGTCATCTGAAGTATAATTATATACTTCTATAACAACATATTTATATTTTGCAAATTGTCTTACCAATAAATAGACTGCTTACCTTGAGGCTATAGATTCTTTAGGCAACTGCTATTGGTTTTCCCCCATGTATACAAAATATTAACTTCCTCCCAATTATTGCTATTATTCCAATACTGTGTGCATATTTAAACGGCTCTCTTAATACTTAATACGCAGATTTTCAATAGAGCAATTTTTAAATACCCTTCTCTGTGTTCTTTTTGTTTTAATAATAAAATGCTAGCCCATCCAAACCTTTTTACTATATCCAGTCCAAATAAAATTTATTCATTGTGCTGGATAACAAGTATTGGTTCATAAATAGAGTTGAAATGCAGGACATTTTTTTCTTTAGTTTCGATGGCCTAGGAATAAACAGTTCTAAATTTAATCCTAGGTTTGTTCCTTGACAAACCTTTATGACAGTGAATTACTTAACCGCTTTGTATTTCTAGTTAAAATTAGTGCAGTGGATCTGACTACTTTTGCCACTGAATTATTTTTCTAATTTTATTTAAAAAATGAGATATACGTTAATTCCTAAGAAAAATTATGATTTGGAACTAAAATTTCTGCATTAAGCAATTATTATTTTTTGGCAAAGTGAAAGGGAGGCTAGATGGCAGTGGCACACTCACTCACACAGGCTGATAAGGTGGCAACAAGTTGCTACAACCTTTGTGGAAAGCAATTTGTAAACACGAATCAAGAGCCTGAAAAATATTCAGAGCCTTGATCTGCTAATTAGTAAGCTCAAAGTCTATTTTAAAATTATAAACTTGTATGATAGATAAATACTTACATAAACTTAATATATTCCTAGTGAGTTTATAACAAAAATAAACCATTCAGTATACAGCAATAAAACAAATTCAAACAATGAAAAATTATGTAGCCATTAAGATCATATTTTTTTACATAAACAAATCTTGAATACACTTCATGCTAACTAAAAAGTAATGATTCTGATTATATATTATATAATCAGTAAGAAGTGCACAGAAATAATAATGGAATGAAACATGCCAAAATTATTAGCAATGGCTTTCTTCAGAAGACAGGATTATAAATGTGCTTTCCTAAAATGTGCATATTTTTCTTGGATATATATTAATAAAAGCAAACACAGAATATCAACTACTAATGCTCAGTCTTCATTTCAGTTTTAAAATAAAAAAGCATGTTTAGGCACAATTCAAATATGGCTAGACTTTCAGGTGTGAAGATGATAAACTACAGGTAGAAGTTTCCCTACTTTTTGAAGTATTCATGCATACACTGTTCAGTCACATTGTCAGGATATTTTGTTCAGTTTGGAAATTGCAAATAACAGGACTAGAACAATTTTTGAGTTTCTTTTAAAATTTATTTTATTGAAGTATAGTTGATTTACAATGCTGTGTTAAACTTTGCTTTTTACCAAAGTGATTCTGTCATACATAAATTTGTATATATGTATATTCTTTTTTGTATTCTTTTCCATTATGGCTTATTACAGGATATTGAATATACTTCCCTGTGCTCTAAGTAGGATCTTGTGGCTTATCCATTCTATATACATAATGGCTTGCATCTGCTAATCCCAATTTCTCCATATATCACTCCCTCACCCTCTTACGCTTGGCAACCACAAGTCTGCTCTCTATATCTCTGTGTCATTTTCTGTTTCATAGATAAATTCATTTGTGTCATATTTTAGATGTGACAAATAAGTAACTTCATATGTTTTTGTCTTCCTCTTTCTAAAGGATTTAAAAATTCTAAAGTATATTTTCACTGTTAGCATCCATATTCCTAGATTACATGGGCGAACGCACACCCAGAGAGCAGGTCAAGCCACAAACTGGACGTCCTAGTCCTGGGGTCCTCCATGGGAAACACAAGCCCCCTTGTCTAGCTGCAAGATCTCTGGGACTAACAGCATCGTTGTGGGAAGCCTGGACTCTACTCATGAGGAGGCAGTACTTGCTGTAATGGCAAGGTGGGATGGAGACAGATCTGTACTAGTGACTACCTGGTTTTGTGATCACTATGCCCTACCCTGAGGCCAGTGAACGCTCCAGTTCCATGGATTCCAACTCACAGTGCAGCACTGGATCTAGGGCAGCTAAGACTAGTAAAAAGACTCAACCAATGGGAAGCAGAGCTGACCTGGCCCTGGGGTAGGGCCTAAGTGCAGCGGTGGTGGCCACTGTTGGCATCTACTCAAGCAGAAGGAGCCCAGCCTGCTGATGGCGGCCACCCCACCATGGCTTACCCCTACGCACACACTTCGAGTAGCAATTCCTGCAAGCCATACAGAGCAATTTTACAACAGGATGAGGGCTCTGGAGGCTGAGGGTAGCAACTGGCTGTGAGAAACAAAGAGGACTTGCACCCGAGGCTTTGCATGAATGAAGACATGGACATCTGCATAGACAGCCAGAACTCTATCCGTGCTGACACAACCAAGAGCCCACTGAAGCAACTAAGGATTCTAACAGTTAAAGTGTATCCTAAAAGTGTACCACTCTGTCATTTGAAATATTAATACCTAATAAGATATTCTGACAATGTGATTAAACAATCATATGAATGAAGACTTGAAAAGGTATAGAAACAGCTGCCTACAATTTCATCTTCACATTTGAAACTTTAGACATATTTGAATACTGTTTAAAATGATTTCTTAGATTGAGATCAGATAACTCTGATCTTTAGCAGTTGATATTTTATGTTCATTTTTATTAATTTTTTATGAATATTCAGAATACATTGTTTCAGTAGTAGCCAAAAAATTGATGCTTTCAAACTGTGGTGCTGGAGAAGACTCTTGAGGGTCCTCTGGACTGCAAGGAGATCAAATCAGTCCATTCTACAGAAAATCAATCCTGACTATTCACTGGAAGGACTGATGCAAATGTCCAAGACTTTGGCCACCTGATTCGAAGAGATGATTCGCTGACAAAGACCCTGATGCTGGGAAAGACTGAAGGCAAGAGGAGAAGGGGGTGGCAGAGGATAAAATGGTTAGGCAGTATAACTGACTCAATGGACATGAATTTGAGCAAATTCTGGGAGATAATGAAGAACAGGGAAGCTTGGTGTGCTGCAGTCCATGGGGTCAAAAAGCATTGGACACAACTTAATGACTGAAAAACAACAACAATAATGGAAAAGAATCCAAAAAAGGATACAAACACACATACACATATTATATGTATAAATGAATCGTTATGCTATATACCTGAAACTAACACAATACTGTAAATCAATAATACTTCAATAAATAAAAATGAAAGTCTACCAATAACAAATGCTGATCCTGATGTGAAGAAATGGAACCCCTTTATACTGTTGGTGGGAATGTAAGGTGGTGCAGCCACTGTGGAAAACAATCACATAGGTTCCTCAAAAAACTATTAATAAATATAGAACTACTTTTAACCAGAAATTCCATTCCTGTGCATGTATTTGGGAAAAATAAAAGCACTAATTCAAAACAATACATGGTCCCCCATGTTCATAACAGTATTGTTTTCATTAGCCAAGATATGGAAGCAACCCAAGTTTCCATCAACATATGAACAGGTAAAAAAGAGGTGGTATATATGTATATGGTATATATGTACAACAGTACTCAGGATAAAAAGTGAAATTCTGTCATTTGCAGCAAAGTGGCTGGACCTAGAGAGTATTATGCTTAGTGAAATAAGCCAGAGAAAGATAAACAACATATGATATCACTAATATGTGGGATCTACAAAATAATGAAAACATAGGCAGTAAAAGAGACCCATAGAAAATAAAATTAAGAATACCAATGGAGAGAAAGAAGGGTGAAGTAACGTGTTACGGGATTAAGAGGTATAAACTACTATGTATAAAATATAAGAAAATCAAGGATATATTGTATAGCACAAGGAATAACAGTCATTATTTTGTGCTAAGCTTTAATGGAGTATAAACTGTGAAAATACTGAATCACTATGCTGTACACTTGAAACTAATATTGTAATTCAACTATACAGAATTTTGTTTTTTTAAAAGGGAAATCTTCAGGTCTGAAAGCAAGATTTTAGAAACATGTCCATATGGTACCAGTCCATCAAATGAAGGCCTTATCTAAATTATCCTACAGATTTAATAACTTAAGAAGTTAATAATTTGTTAATAATTTCAGTGATTTATCTTCCTTTCAGATTTACTATGAATTAAAGTTATGGAACATCTGGATCATTGATAATTCAGAATAACCTAAATGTTATACACACTCCTGATGCTAATCTGGATATTACAGTAACAAGTGTTCTAATATTCACCATTCCATATGGATGAGCACATATCTAAAATGCCCCTGTTAAAGTTTATGGTGTCATATTTGTAAATACCATAAATTTACAGCTGAAAATTCATTCAGTAAGAAATAAAGTATCTGCCTGCAATGTAGGATACACAGGAGATTCAGGTTCAATCCCTGGGTCAGGAAGATCCCTTGGAGAAGGAAATGGCAACCCACTCCAGTATTCTTGCCTGGGAAATTCTATGGACAGAGGAGCCTGGCAGGCTATGGTCCATAGAGTCACAAAGAGTCGGGCACAACATCGAGATTTCCTGGGGGGGAGGGAGGAGGGAGGGGGGAGGGGGGATTGAGGGGGAGGGAGCATATGTAAACCCATGGTTATATCATGGCATTGTATGACAAAAACAATAAAAGGGAGGAAAAAAATAATAAAAAAAATACTTTACAAACATACAAAAATAAAAATCTTTTAAAAAGCAAGTAAAGGAAAATATTTCTTAACTCACTGCCTTCTCCCAGTGACAACTTCCTATTAATTACTTAAATTTTCTGAAGGTCTACCTTTATAGATGCATTTCATGCAATTTGACAGTCAAAATAAACACTGAATCTGGACTTTGTTTGCTGTTCTTCAGGTTTTTTTGTCTTAAATACAATTTTAACACATCTTTAATTTAGTATAATGTATAACTGAGTTTCTCTGTAGACCAAGGTTATCATTGTTTCTGTTATAATACAATGGACCATGGGGCACAGATGTATAATAGAGTATTCCATTTTAATTTACTGAAATACATGAGAGATAAAAGTGTACAAATTTATATACAGAAGAGTTCCATAAAAATTATAAATATGGGATGAATTCTATAATTGAGGAATATTTTGAATTATAACCTTAAGCTAGATGATCTCTCATTTGACTTTTCCCTTGTATAACAATGGAGAAAGATGTTTGACTCATCCATAAAAATGTAATAATGATCAAGCTGCTACCCTTTAAAGTCATGCCCTTGGGTTTTATTGAGGGTTGATGCAAGGAATGGCCATATGCAGATGGCTTCTGCATCAACTATAAAATGATTTTTGACGGCATTATTCATTTACATTATTCAATGTTCTCAGTAAGAAAGACCTTGAGTGTTATATTTTTCGAACATAATATCAGAGGAAAGCAAAAGCAGTTTCTGACTTAGAGCCTCATACTTTTAATAAATTCAAAATTTGTTTTCTGTTTTTGTCCTGGATGCCAGGAAGCTCAAAGTTGTATGCAATACTAGCTAACATAACTAAATAAATTCTTATAACTAGTGTACTTGTCTCAAACATTTTATTGGGCTGGCCAAAAAGTTTGTTCATTTTTTTTTTCTGTAAGATGTTAAAGAAAAACTCAAATGAACTTTTAGACCAACTCAGTATTCAAATTTCTATTTGTTCATCTTATTGTAGGAAGATTTCCATCATAAAATGCCTTAAAACTTTCTGGAAAATGGAAAGAGTAGAGGAGAGAACTGAGAACATTCACATTTTTAAATCCCTGCTTTGTGAAGTAATGTAGTACTATATTAAGTGGGTTACATATAATACTTAATCACCCTAATATTTTTGGTAAAGCTCATAACCCTTAGTTTACCTTATACCTGAGGGATATAAATAGTAGGCCAATTACCAGGAGTCACTTAAATGTGTACAACAATGAGTTTTTGTAGCCTTAACTGGTCATGAAACAACAGACTGTTTCAAAATTGGGAAAGGAGTATGTCAAGACTGTATATTTTCACCTTGCTTATTTAACTTCTAGCCTGGCATTTCATGTGAAACTAAGTGCAGGCTATAATCAAGACTGCCAGGAGAAATATCAATAACCTCAGATATGCAGATGATACCACTTTAATGGCAAAAGTAAAGAGGAACTAAAGAGCCTCTTGATGAGGAGGAAAGAGGAAAGTGAAAAAACTGGCTTAAAACTCAGCATTCAAAAAACTAAGATCACAGCATTCAGTCCCATGGCTTCATGGCAAATGGAAAGGGGAAAAGTGAAAACAATAACAGATTTTATTTTCTTGGGCTCCAAAATCACAACAGATGGTGACTGCATCCACAAAATTAAGACACTTGCCCTTTGGAAGGAAAGCTAGGAGACATCTAGACAGCATCTTAAAAAGCAGAGACATTACTTTGCTGACAAATGTCTGTATAGTTAAATCTGTGGTTTTTCCAGTAGTTATGTACAGATGTGAGATCTGGGCCGTAAAGACAGCTGAGTGCCAAAGAATTGATGATTTCAAGTTTCAGTGACAGAAAAGACTCTTGAGTCCCTTGGACTGCCAAGATATCAATCAATCCTGAGGGAAATCAATCCTGAATATTCATTAGAAGGACTGATGCTGAAACTGAAGCTCCAATACTTTGGCTACCTGATGTAAAGAGCTGACTCACTGGAAAAGACCCTGATACTGGGAAATATTAGGGGGCGAGAGGATAAGGGGGCAGCAGAATATAAGATGGTTTGAGCAAACTCTGGGAGACAGTGAAGGACAGGGAAGCCTGGCATGATACATTTCATGGGGTCAAAAAGAGTCAGACAAGACTTAGTGACTGAAAATAGCAATCCATACATGCTACAAAATGTATGCCTGTTACTCTGAAGCATATTTACCAATAAATATAAACATGAAGATATAAATTAGTTCAAATATAGGACCATGATGGAGATCATATGAGCAAAACCACTCAGTACATACCCACCCCTGTATATAATCATTTTGGTTTGAGACTGCCCCAGTTTTTTTCAAAATTAGCTGACTGTACCTGAAAACATAAACACCCTTGCCTTTGCACTCAACCAAAAAACTCGTTTCATTCCATAACCTGTAAAACCTACCAAGCCATCTACCAAGTAGAGAAGAAAAATATGTGAGGCACCAGGTGAAAAATAACTGTTTCTAGAAATATTTATTTATAAGAGCAGCATGTAGTTTCCTTTATGCATTATTCATCTAAACACCACCATCAACTCTTCACTTCTTTTGGCTCGTGTCAAAATAATTTAAAAGCAAAACATTAAGGAGGCAAGATTCTCACTCTAAACCTAATTGTATACACCATTATAAAGCACGATTTCTTTATTTTTGACCTCAAAATTAAAATGTCTGTTTTTTAAAAATTACTCATACCCATGATCATGCTGAAAGACTATGATAAATTTTATCTTGCATTGGACTGCTGTATCAGCATTTTTTAAAAGCTCTCCAAATGATTCTAATGTGAAGCCAGGTTGAGAAACATTTATGATAAAACAATTTGTACATGATGAATAAGGAATTAATTCCCTATACTCACTCAGCACCCAATCCCCACACACTCACAAAGACATACACACATATACTCATTTCTCACTAAAATTACTTGGTACCATTGATTCCCTCTAAGCTCTTGATTACTGTCTGTTTAACCTCTATGACTGTGAACTCTAAATTTACCATGCATTTTAAAGTTTTTCCAAAGTAGATCTCAGTTCTCATCACTGGACTCTGTTATAGCTTACTTCTCTAGTACTTCCCCCTATCATCTGAGGTAAGAATGCCCTGATCAAGTTGGAATTTAATCATTCCCATTGGAGATATGGCTAGCTTCAGAACCCAATGTGGAGAGGATGTAAGAAGGTTATTTAGGGCACTGAATATAGATGACCATGATTGTCTTTACAAAAATATAAGTACCAGGTAGCTGAAAAGGACAAAAGACAATCCACTCTCTAGAATTATTTTCTTACAATAACATTATGTAAAATTTGTCATAAAAGTGGATTAACTGATTAACTCAATCATAGATAAAAGATTGCTACCAAGAAATCCTAAGAATACTCCCCCATATACTTAAACTGCTATATTATCATTAAAATTAAGTATAAAAAATAAATGTCTGCTCATTTTGTTACAGTGTCATACAGAAAGGATTTTCATCTAGTTTAATATTACTGGCAAATTTTGGAAGAGTGAATAGTTAAAAAAAGCACAATATTATATTTTGGAACAGTTCACTGATCAAACATTGGCCCCACATAACATCTGTAACTTGGTGCTTATGACAACTTAACTCAAAATAAATAGCTTCATATCAAAACTTGAATCACAGCTGGGAGCCAAATTAGACTAAAGGACAGCTTGCAAGCATATTTAAGTTATATATCCTTCCCAATTCCCTGCTAAAACTGCCTTTATCATTTTAATCCACATAATAGCTTTCACCATTATAAATATATCATCCAGATTATTATTCAAATGCATGGCATGCCTAATTATAATTAATTTGCTGAAGGCTCATTTTGCTGCTTCTATTAATTATGATCCTATTGCTTTAAATAAATCAGTGAGAAAGAAGAAAATCTAAACTAGTAGAATACAGTAAACTAGACTAATAAAGTGCATCACTCAAATGACATTCCCTGATGGTGTCAGGGAGATAGCTCACTGGTAGCATTTGAACATCAGCACTAAATTAAAAATTTAACTAATGAATCAAATGGTGCAAAATTTTGTCCTGTTCTCTCTTCCAGATCAATTTCCACTAATAAATTATCAGATTGCAAATAGGAATACAAGGGCTAAAATATGGCAATAAGAAACACAAGCAGTGTAAATTATGATTCCACAGAAATTTAATTGGGTATTTCAATTAAAATAAGATGAATTTTCCTTTCCAATCAAGCATACAACCCCATCTCTTTGCCACCCACCAAACACAAAACAAAAACAACAAAACACATTCCAAGTTGTTTCATGCCTTGTCTGCCTAAATAAAATGCAATCATGTACTGGAAAGAAATCCAAATAACTTATACATTTTCTCTGTCTCTTTCTTACTTGCTCTCTTTGAAACACAAAACTCAACTAAGGTAAACGTAGTGGGAAAAACCCAATATATCCTAAAGAAACTGCAGGGAAGATCTTTGATAATTTATTGAAGACACTTTTGAGAGTAGATAGCCTTTGATCATAAAAACCAATTTTCAGAAAATCCCTAACAATTTTCAGGGGGAAAAAAGTGAAAGCTGTTTGAGGATATTAAGCAGCACAGTGATTCTGAACAATAGTCTCCCATTTCTGAACAAGAACCTCAGGGGAGTATATTGCATTATAGCCCCAAACCATGCCTAAGCCACATTTTAGTAGTTGTTTGAATTGAAGCGTCCCCTATAAAAAATGTTTCCTAGCATTAGAAATCAAATATAAATGGTACATGCCTCAAGTTTTTCAGAAAGCTATAGGAATCCTCAGATGATTTATTTTTCCCAGTGTGTATATTTTTGTAACTGGTTCAAAATCTTTGGACAGTCTTCCAATACAATGAACCAATATTCTTTATAACAGGATTACCATCCATCCCTGACTCTTTCTGACTCCATGGACTGCTGCATGCCAGGCCATGGTCTCAGAATACTTCTTAATGATATTCCCTTCAACTGTCTGAAGTATAGTGGTTTATAAAATAATGTGGTGACACTATCTATAGGGATCTCAAATTAATTTTAAAAAGAAAGAAACAAACCAAAGTACTTTTATCGTATCTCCCTACGAGGTTAAGGGGTTTTATTTGCTTGTTCACTGATGTGTTTATTCAAAATCTTGAACGATCTCTGATACAAAGTAGGTCCATCAGTTCAGCTGCTCAGTTGTGTCCAACTCTTGGCAACCCATGGACTGCAGCATGCCAGGCTTCCCTGTCCATCAGCAACTCCCAGAGCTTACTACTCAAACTCATGCCCATAGAGTCAGTGATGCCATCCAACCATCTAATTCTTTGCCGTCCCCTTCTCCTACCACCTTCAACTTTCTCAGCATCAGGGTTTTTCCAGTGAGTCAGTTCTTAGCATCATGTGGCCAAAGGACTGGAGCTTCAGCTTCAGTATAAGTCCTTCCAATGAATATTCAGGACTGATTTCCTTTAGAATGGACTGGTTGGATCTCCTTGAAGTCCAAGGGACTCTCAAGAATCTTCTCCAAAACCACAGTTCAAAAGCATCAATTCTTCAGCACTCAGCTTTCTTTACCCACATCCCACTCTCACATCCATACATAACTACTGTAAAAACAATAGCTTTGACTAGAAGGACCTTTGTTAGCAAAGTAATATCTCTGCTTTTTAATAAGCTGTCTAGGTTGGTCATAGCTTTTCTTCCAAGGAGCAAGCATCTTTTAATTTCATGGCTGCAGTCACCATATGCAGTGGTTTTGGAGCCCAAGAAAGTAAAGTCTGTCACTGTTTCCCCATCTATTTGCCATGAAATTATGGGACTGGGTGCCATGATCTTAGTTTTCTGAATGCAGAGTTTTAAGCCAGCTTTTTCACTCTCCTCTTTCACTTTCACCAAGAGGATCTTCAGTTCTTCGTTTTCTGCCATAAGGGTGGTATGATCTGCATATCTGAGGCTTTTGATATTTCTCCCGGCAATCTTGATTCCAGCTTGTGCCTCATCCCAGCCTCCACCCGCCCAGATAAGTAATATCTATTGATTTGATGAATAAATATTTAAAAGTAAAAGGCCAAAATGTGGTCCAAAGCTCTGCATCCTTAACAAGAGAGCTCTCTACGAAAGTCCTTTAGTTTTAAATCAGAAAGTAATAATTTATATAAGAATTTCAAAAGCTAGTTCTGTATCAGAAATCATAATATATCAATAATCAGAAGAATTAAAATTATCCTAATTTCTTCTTAGAATTAAACATTTTTCCAGAGCAAGATTCATCAGTCCAAATATTTTTAAAATTAAGACTTCATTTTTCTAGAGCACCTTAAGACTCATAGCAAAAGTAAGGAAATAGGACAGATATTTCTCCACACCTACATAGCATACATTTTATCAACATCCCCACCAGAGTGGTGTATGTGTTACAACTGATAAACCTAGAGTGACACACCATAATCACCCAAAATCTAGTTTACATTATGGTTCACCCTTGGTAATGTGCATTCTATGTGCTGTGCTGCACTATGTCTCTTCGGCTATGTCTAACAGTGTGACCCCATGGACTGTACCCCACCTTACTCTGTCCATGGGATTCTCCAGGCAAGAATACTGCAGTGGGCTGCCAATTCCTTCTCAGTGTACATTCTGTGGGTGTGGATAAATGTATAGTGGCATGTGCTCACCATTATGGTATCCTATAGAGTATTTTCACTGTCTTAAAATTCCTTTGTGCTTCACCTCTTCATCCTTGCCCCACCTGGCCACTGGCATCAATGAATCTTTTTACTATCTCCACAGTTTTGCCTTTTTCAGAATGCCATAGTTAAAATCATGAAGTATGTGACCTTTTCACATTAGCTTCTTTCACTTACTAATGTGCATTTAAGTTTCTTCCATATATTTCTTTGGCTTGATAGCTTATTTCTTTCCAGCACTGAATAATATTGTGCTATCTGGATGCACCAGAGTTTATTTATCTATTCACCTACTGAAGGACATCTTGGTTGCTTCCAAGTTTTGGCGATTATAAATAAAGTTACTATAAATATCTTTGTGCAGCTTTTTGTACAGACTCCCAAAGGAGTTGAAATACCAAGGAGTGAAATTGTTAGACTGCATGGGTAGAGTATGCTTAGTTTTGCACAGCTTTCAAGGCAAAAAATTATTGAACACAGTTGAAGAAGCAGATATTTAAAATAGTAATGATAATGTTTGCTGTGGGTTTGTCATATATAGCTTTTATTATGTTGAGGTATGTTCCTTCTATTCCTGCTTTTTGGAGGGTTTTTATCATAAATGGATGTTGAATTTTGTCAAAGGCTTTCTCTGCATCTATTGAGATAATCAAACAAACTATAAGCAAGGTGAAAAGACAGCCTTCAGAATGGGAGAAAATAATAGCCAATGAAACAACAGACAAACAATTAATCTCAAAAATATACAAACAACTCCTGCAGCTCCATTCTAGAAAAATAAACAACCCAATTAAAAAGTGGGCCAAAGAACTCAACAGACATTTCTCCAAAGAAGATATAAAAATGGCTAACAAACACATGAAAAGATGCTCAACATCACTCATTATCAGAGAAATGCAAATCAAAACTACAATGAGGTACCACTTTACACCAGTCAGAATGGCTGCCATCCAAAAGTCTACAAGCAATAAATGCTGGAGAGGATGTGGAGAAAAGGGAACCCTCTTACACTGTTGGTGGGAATGCAAACTAGTACAGCCACTATGGAAAACAGTGTGGAGGTTCCTTAAAAAGCTGCAAATAGACCTGCCATATGACCCAGCAATCCCACTGCTGGGCATACACACCGAGGAAACCAGAATTGAAAGAGCCACGTGTACCCCAATGTTCATCGCTGCATTGTTTACAATAGCCAGGACATGGAAGCAACCTAGATGCCCATCAACTGATGAATGGATAAGAAAGCTGTGGTACATATATACAATAGTATATTACTCAGCATTAAAATAAAATTCATTTGAAGCAATTCTACTCAGATGGACGAAACTGGAGCCCATTATCCAGAGTGAAGTAAGCCAGAAGCAAAAACAACAATACAGTATATGAACGCATATATATGGAATTTAGAAAGACGGTAACGAGAACCCAACATACGAGACAGCAAAAGGAACGCAGATGTATAGAATAGACTCGTGGACTTTGTGGATGAGGGTAAGGGTGGGATGATATGGGAGAAGGGCATTGAAGCATGTTAATTTTCATATGTCTAATCAATCGCCAGCCCAGGACTGATGCTCGGGGCTGGTGCAGCGAGATGTCTCGGGGTGGGGGCGGGGGAGGGAGGAGGGAGGGGGGTTCCGGAGGGGAAGCATATGTAAACCCATGGTGATATCATGACAATGCATGGCAAAAACAATTAAAAAAAAAAAAAAGAAAATGACAGTAAAAGAAAAAAAAGATGATGCTGTTAAAGTGCTGCAATCAATATGCCAGCAAATTTGGAAAAATCAGCATTGCCCACAGCAACGGAAAAGGTCAGTTTTCATTCCAATCCCAAAGAAAGGCAACACCAAAGAATGTTCAAACTACTGCACAGTAGCACTCATTTCACATGCTAGCAATGTAATGCTTAAAATTCTCCAAGCTAGGCTTCAACAGAGAACTTCGGTTCTACATGAACTGAAAATTTCCAGTTGTTCAAGCTGGATTTAGAAAAGGCAAAGGAACCAGAGATCAAATTGTCAACATCTGTTTGATCATCAAAAAAAGCAAGAGATTTCCAGAGAAACATCTACTTCTGCTTTATTGACTATGCCAAAGCCTTTGATTGTGTAGATCACAACAAATTGTGGAAAATTCTTCAAGAGATGGGAATACCAGACCACCTTACCTGCTTCCTGAGAAACCTGTATGCAGTTCAAGAAGAAACAGTTAAAACCAGGCATAGGACAACAGACTTGTTCCAAATCAGAACAAGGAGTATGCCAAGGCTGTATATTGTCACCTTGCTTACTTAACTTCTATTTGGAGTACATCATGTGAAATGCCAGGCTGGAGGAAGCACTGCTGGAATCAAGATTGCCAGGAGAAATATCAATAACCTCAGATATGCAGATGACACCACCCTTAAGGCAGAAAGCAAAGAGGAACTAAAGAGCCTCTTGAGAAAGGTGAAAGAAGAGAGTGAAAAATTTGAGACTTAAGACTCAATGTTCAAAAACTAAGATCATGGCAGCCAGTCCCATCACTTCATGGCAAACAGATGGGAAACAATGGAAGTAGTAACAGACTTTATTTTCTTGGGCACCAAAATCACTGCTGATGGTGACTGCAACCATGAAATTAAAAGACTGTTGCTCCTTGGAAGCAAAGCTATGACAAACCTAGACAGCGTATTTAAAAGCAGAGACATTACTTTGGTGACAAAGGTTCGTTCATATAGTCAAAGCTATGGTTTTTCCAGTAGTCATGTATGGATGTAAATGTTGGACTATAAAGAAAACTGAAGGCCTAAGAATTGATGCTTTTGAAATGTGGTGTTGGATAAGACTCTTGAGAGTCCCTTGGATTGCAAGATCAAACCAGTCTATCCTAAAGGAAATTAGTCCTGAATATTCATTGGAAGGACTGATGCTGAAGCTGAAGCTCTAATAATTTGGCCACATGAGGGGAAGAACAGACTCATTGGAAAAAGCCCTGATGCTGGGAAAGATTGAAGGTGGAGGGAGAAGGGAATGACAGAGGACGAGATGGTTGGATGGATGGCATCACTGTCTGAATGGATATGAGTTTGAGCAAGGTCTGGGAGATGGGGAAGGACAGGGAAGCCTAGCAAGCTGCAGTCTACGGGGTTGCAGAGTCGAACATGACTGACTGAATAACAACAACAACAATACGCAATAAAGAAACAGTATGGTACATTAAAGGGTAGTGAGTGCTATTAAGTGTTTTGTAGTAAGTGCTCTAAAAAAGAATTAGACTAAAAGCAAAGATACTGAGCAATTCTGAGTGTGGAGGTGGGAGTGGGGTGGATTATGGGACAGGGCAGTTGCAATTTATGTAAGTAGTTAGGGAAGGTCTCACTGATATGAAACTAAGGAAGGTAAAAACAACCTTTCCCTGCAGTCATATGGGAGAGAAAAATACTAGGCTGGGGTAAATGAAAAGTCTCTAAGTCTGAGAGGTACCTGGTATCAGGAGGAAACTGAATGGAGGCATGTGACTGAGGCTGAACACATGAAGGGAAGGGCAAATGTCCTGTAAGATGGTGCTATGTGAGCCACTCTAAAAAGAAAATGCTTTTATCCTCTGAGAGAACACAGAAACCATTGGAGGGTTTACACAGGAGTGACATGATATAACTTTCATTTTGGCAAAGTTCCTCAATAGTGATTTGTTCCTGGGATCTTTATTGGTATTCAGTTCGAAAATGAGTGTAGGTAAATTATGTTACCCTAATGAGAGATGTTCTTCAGCCTGGTATCATTTATCTTATTTGGATTTAGTTTGTAGATTAATTTTTATTTCAAAATAAAGGTTTTCAATAATCAAATTATCAATTTACTCATTTATTATGAAAACAACAAGTGAAAATCACTCGTTTGTGCCCGACTCTTTGCGACCCCATGGACTGTACTGTCCATGGAATTCTCCAGGCCATAATACTGGAATGGGTATCTTTTCCCTTCTCCAAGGGATCTTACCAATCCAGGGATCAAACCTAGGTCTCCCACATCGCAGGCGGATTCTTTACCAGCTGAGCCACAAGGGAAGCCCCAAACCAGCAAAGATACGTGCAATATATGTTAGGTGTTAGATCCTCTGTGGGTCACCTACAGTGTAAGAATGGTTAAGATGTATTAAAAGAGTCTATTCTCTGCTGGGGAGATTGCAATGAAACAATATGAAAATATGGGAAAAATTTACAATGAAGAATCCAGTACACCATCAAGCTATAATACCTTCTGCATCTTATTGATATCACTGATTCTACTACAAACAGCACTAATCACAATGGTAAATGATCAACCAATGAGCAAATGAGTGGCTTCTTGGAATAACTGCCACTAACTCTATATGTGATCCAAAGGACCCATTTTCCATTTATATAATATTAGAAAGTATATTATTCTGTATCTTCCCATATTTTTGAGCATTTGTAACTATTATTGTTGGTTCAATTTCACAAAAGTGTCTGCTTTTCTACAGTTTATAGTCTTTATCTTGAAACTGAAAAGAAAAAGATTTTGATTTTTTTAAAGTATCTAAGAATTATATGCTACCAGCTAGTAGCAATCAAGGTGCCACAAAATTAGAATTGGTAATCAATAGCATAACATCATGTAGTAGTGTGGTATGGATTTCCAATGAAGTGTATGTGAAAAAACACAGGATTAGACATAAGGAAAAACTTAATTCAAATGCTGGCTTTGTGACTTGCTGTTGTTATGGTCATGTCACTTTTGTATCAAGTTAAATTTATTTATTGTCTTATTTATTTTCTTTCTATCTAGGATGAAATTTTATCTCAAGGAAATTAACTGACCTGATCATAAAGGAAGTCAGAACTATTGGGATTTCAGCACAATCAAATCTAGATGATGAAGTACCTGAAATACTGGGTGACTGCTAACAATTGAGAGCAGGAACAAATATCATGGGCATTGGTTGATAAAAATCAAAAGAATGGTATAAACGGTGAAGACTGCCTAAGGGCTCAGAGGATATAAAAATCACAAATAGAAGGAAAGATCAGTAAAACTTCACAGAGGAGGTTGAAAATACTCAAGAAAAGATATTTGAAGGAGAGATGAGACTTAAATAAAGGGTAACAGAAAGGGCATTCCAATGAAATGGAATGATAAGTGATCCTAGTTGGTAAAACATGAGGCATGAACAGAGAAGGGAAAGATGCCTGAATTTAGCTGCAAGAGAGGACACAGAGAGAGGAAGAGGTAATACAGTATGCAAAGAAAGGGAGTTTGTGGCCAAATTACAGGTATTTCAAAACTCAAATTTTTATGACTTTAAAATTTTGTTTCCAAGCAATGAAGTACTTACCTTGCATTACAAGTCTGTGTTTTTGTATTTACTATTTCTTTTAGGTGGTCATCTCACATTTATTCCCTGGTGGCCCAGCTGGTAAAAAATCTGCCTGTAGTGCAGGAGACCTGGCTTCGATCTCTGGGCTGGGAAGATCCCCTGGAGAAGGAGATGGCAACCCACTCCAGTACTGTTGCCTGGAGAATTCCATGGACAGAGGAGTTTGCTGAGCTACAATCCATGGGGTTCCAAAGAGGTGGACACGACTGAGCAACTAACACCCACACACAGATACTTGATAAGATCATATTCCATACTGTTTTTATGACAACCAATCAAAGGACACAGAAATCAAATTTTAATGCATATGGCCATTGGTAAGAATGTTAAAATTTTCTATAACAAAAGTTCAAAGCATTTCTTCCTAATATCTAAGCTTTTCAAGTTAAGAACTTTTAGCTTAAAGTTAGAATTATGGTTACAGGTTGCTTTATAGTATAATTATATTTAGCTTTAAATTTATTGCATAAACTCAGTTAAAGCTTATTTTGTAAACTCAAAAACTGAATAGTTTGGATTAGATATCCTCTGAGGTCACTTCCTAAAGGAATATTTTAAATTCAAATATTTTAGCTTTTAAGGAAATTTTTTCATGTGAAGATTAATATCAATATAATATAGCCAAGTCTAGATGACACATTCAGAAGGTAAATCAACTTGCTGTGAAATTCCTAATAACAAAACCAATTACCCTTGTCATTTAAACAATTTTCAGTCTAAATTGTTGAAAAAGGACAGATTACAGGAAAGGATTTACTTTGTATATCAGATAGAAGAATTTGATCCTCAGTCTTAATACTCTTGTGACCTTGAATATGTTACTTAAACTCGATGAGCCTCATTTCTTTTCTCCATATAAAGTGGTTAATAATAAATACATATATTCTCTATGCCTATTTAGTTTTGAAGTACTGTTCTCAATCTTTACTGACTTTGCCATTTACCTTTTTTTTTATTGGTCAGAATCTGAAATACAAGGCTAGTGGATCATATTTTCCTTTGTAGCTGATTTAACTTTGTCTATTTAGATTTGGTTTTGACATTTTTGAAGAAAGAATTTATCTCATCAGTGAATTACATATAGACACAGCATGTTTGATCTGGAAAGCCAGTCTATTCCTTTCATTTTACATGTAAGTAAACAGTCAGAAATATTAAACAGCTTGCCCAAGATTAAACCACAAGATTAAAAGGAATGGCAAACCACATCAGTATTCTTGAGAACCCCATGAACAGTATGAAAAGGCCTAAAGATAGGACACTGAAAGATGAACTCCCCAGGTTGGTAGGTGCCCAATATGCTACTGGAGAGCAGTGGTGAAATAACTCCAGAAAGAATGAAGGGATGGAGCCAAAGCAAAAACAACACCCAGGTGAGGATGTGACTGGTGATGGTAGCAAGGTCCGGTGCTGTAAAGAACAATATTGCACAGGAACCTGGAATGTTAGGTCCATGAATCAAGGCAAATTTGAGGGGTCAAACAGGATATGGTAAGAGTGAATGTCAACATTCTAGGAATCAGTGAACTAAAATGACTGGAATGGGTGAATTTATTAACTCAGATGACCATTATATCTACTACTGTGGCAGGAATCACTTAGAAGAAATGGAGTAGCCATCATGGTCAACAAAAGAGTCCAAAATGCAGTACTTGGATGCAATCTCAAAAATAACAGAATGATCTCCGTTCGTTTGCAAGGCAAACCATTCAGTATCATGATAATCCAAGTCTATGCCCCGACCAGTAACACTGAAGAAGTTAAATTTGAACGGTTCTATGAAGACCTACATGGAGAAGGAAATGGCAACCCACCCTAGTATTCTGGCCTACAGAATCCTGTGGACAGAGGAGCCTGGTGGGCTGCTATTCATAAGGTCACACAGAGCTGGACACGACTGAAGTGACTTAGCAGCAGCAGCAGCAGCAGCATGAAGACCTATTAGACATTTTAGAACTAACACTCCAAAAAGATGTCCTTTTCATTATAGGGGATGGGAATGCAAAAGTAGGAAGTCAAGAAACACCTGGAGTAACAGGCAAATTTGGCCTTGGAGTACAGGATGAAGCAGGGCAAAGTTAATAGAGTTCTTCCAAGAGAGCACACTGGTCATAGCAAACACCCTCTTCCAACAACACAAGAGAAGACTCTACACATGGACATCACCAGATGGTCAATACCAAAATCAGATTGATTATATTCTTTGAAGTCAGAGATGGAGAAACTCTATACAATCAGCACAAACAAGACCGGGAGCTGACAGAGGCTCAGCTCATGAGCTCCTTAATGCTAAATTCAGACTTAAATTGAAGAAAGTAGGGAAAACCACTAGACTATTCATGTGTGCTGCTGCTGCTACTGCTGCTGCTGCTGCTAAGTCGCTTCAGTCATGCCTGACTCTGTGCAACCCCACAGACGGCAGCCCACCAGGCTCCCCCGTCCCTGGGATTCTCCAGGCAACAACACTGGAGTGAGTTGCCATTTCCTTCTCCAATGCATGAAAGTGAAAGGGAAGTTGCTCAGTTGTGTCTGACTCCTAGCGACCCCGTGGACTGCAGCCTACCAGGCTCCTCCGTCCGTGGGATTTTCCAGGCAAGAGTACTGGAGTGGGGTGCCATTGCCCTCTCCCCATTCAGGTACGACCTAAATCAAATCTCTATGACTATACAGTGGAAGTGAGAAATAGATTTAAGGGACTAGATCTGATAGTCGGAGTGCCTGATGAACTACCGATGGAGGTTCATGACATTGTACAGGAGACAGGAATCAACACAATCCCCAAGAAAAAGAAATGCAAAAAAGCAAAATGGCTGTCTGAGGAGGCCTTAAATATAGCTGTGAAAAAAAGACAAGTGGAAAGCAAAGAAGAAAAGGAAAGATATTCCCATCTGAATGCAGAGTTCCAAAGAATAACAAGGAGAGATAAGAAAGCCTTCCTCAGCGATCAATGCAAGGAAATAGAGGAAAACAATAGAATGGGAAAGGCTAGAGATCTCTTCAAAAAAATTAGAGATATCAAGGGAACATTTCATGCAAAGATGGGCTCAATAAAGGACAGAAATGGTAGGGACCTAACAGAAGCAAAAGATATTAAGAAGAGGTGGCAAGAATACACAGAAGAATTGTACAAAAAGGATCTTCATGACCCAGATAAACAATAGTGTGATCACTCATACTCACGTAGAGCCAGACACCCTGGAATGCGAAATCAAGTGTGACTTAGGAAGCATCACTACGAACAAAGCTAGTGGAGGTGATGGAATTCCAGTTGAGCTATTTCAAATCCTGAAAGATGATGCTGTGAAAGTGTGTTGCACTCAATATGCCAGAAAATTTGGAAAACTCAGCAGTGGCCACAGGACTGGAAAAGGTCAGTTTTCATTCCAATCCCAAAGAAAGGCAATGCCAAAGAATTGGTAGCTCAATTGGTAGCTCAAGCTACCACACAATTGCATTCATCCCACACGCTAGTAAAGTAATGCTCAAAATTCTCCAAGCCAGGCTTCAGCAATACGTGAACTGTGAACCTTCAGATGTTTAAGCTGGTTTTAGAAAAGGCAGAGGAACCAGATATCAAATTGCCAACATCTGCTGTATCATTGAAAAAGCAAGAGTTCCAGAAAAACAAATATTTCTGCTTTATTAACTTTGCCAAAGCCTTTGACTCTGTGGATCACAATATAGTGTGAAAAATTCTGAAAGAGATGGGAATACCAGACCACCTGACCTTCCTCTTGAGAAACCTGTATGCAGGTCAGGAAGCAACAGTTAGAACTGGACATGGAACAACAGACTGGCTCCAAATAGGAAAAGGAGAACGTCAAGGCTGTATATTGTCACCCTGCTTATTTAACTTATATGCAGAGTACATCATAAGAAACGCTGGGCTGGAAGAAGCACAAGTTGGAATCAAGATTGCCCGGAGAAAAATTAATAACCTCAGATATGCAGATGACACCACCTTTATGGCAGAAAGTGAAGAAGAACTAAAGAGCCTCTTGAAAGTGAAAGAGGAGAGTGAAAAAGTTGGCCTAAAAGCTCAACATTCAGAAAAGTAAAATCATAGCATCTGGTCCCATCACTTCATGGGAAATAGATGGGGAAATGGTGGAAACAGTGGCTGACATTATTTTGGGGGGCTCCAAAATCACTGCAGATGGTGATTGCAGCCATGAAATTAAAAGACGCTTACTCCTTGGAAGGAAAGTTATGACCAACCTAGGCAGCATATTGAAAAGTAGAGACATTATTTTGCCAACAAAGGTCTGTCTAGTCAAGGCTATAGTTTTTCCAGTAGTCATGTATGGATGTGAGAGTTGGAGTATAAAGAAAGCTGAGTGCCAAAGAATCGATGCTTTAGAATTGTGAGGTTAGAGAAGACTCTTGAGAGTCCCTTGGACTGCAAGGTGACCCAACCAGTCCATCCTAAAGGAAATCAGTCCTGGATGTTCACTGAAATGACTGATGTTGAAGCTGAAACTCCAATAATTTGGTCACCTGATACAAAGAGCTGATTCATTTGAAAAAACCCTGATGCTTGGAATAATTGAGGGCAGTAGGAGAAGGGGATGACAGAGGATGAGATGGTTCAATGGCATCACTGACTCAATGGACATGAGTTTGGGTAAACTCCACGAGTTGGTGATGGACAGGGAGGCTTGGTGTGCTGCGTTTCATGGGGTCACAAAGAGTGAGACACGATTGAGCAACCGAACTGAACTGAAGATTAAACAGTTGTAATATTTCCTCAGTAATTCTACCCAAGGAGAGTATATAAAGTACTGTACACAGCCATTGTATTTTAACTCAATTTGTGCAATTTTACTCAAATCAGTCTTACTGACTGACTGCAAGTTAATTGTAAGGAAGGCAAAACATGCAAAATATGTGAAAATTTGGACTCTCTCCAAAATGATGGGCTCTTAAAGCTCAAATGTCATACTAGATTATATAAAATGTTGTCATTTGGTAGAAAGTTTATACAAATAAAAAATTAAGCTCAACATGATCTTTAGTTACCTTTTTATTCTATTATTTATTTTACCAAGTCTCTGTCACGAACAGAACACAGAGTAAGATCAGAAAACCTGAGCAGATGTCACAAAATAGAAATATGCAAAAGGAAAAAAAAAGCAAAAAAATCACTTGTATGACACTAATACTGTTCTGTATTTGCTTTATTCTCTCTTCGTATAGTACAGATAATTTCCTGAAACAGGACCTTCAGTTTCTGAAATCCCATCTGCTCTTGATGTTTATATATCCTCTAATGTATTGACTATTAAAATTTTCATCACATACACAGGATTTATTGCAAGATGCAAGGCCCAGCTTAGTTCTCACCTGACATAAACTTGCTTGACCACTTTTAAACATAGTTAGCACCTAATAGAAGACAACATCATTCTCTCTGCACACTCCCTAGACTCAGTGAGTAACCAAATAAAGTCTTTTATCCAACTTCATATCGAAAAGGGAAAAGGTGAAATCAATGGAACAATAAAAACTGCAATCTCTTTTTGTCACATTTTATGACCTCATCACCAGCAAACTCCACAAGGTCATCACTCTTTGTATTAGTCTGTTAACAGTCTGGGCACAATCACTGCTACCTTTTGAACTGGCATTTTTTTAAAACAATATTGCTTTTTATTTGTTTGTTTTATAGAATGTTACTATAGGTTACCCCCTTTTGGTGAAAATGAACCTCAATGAAGAATGCTATCATGGACTGCAGTAAACCTATGCAAGTAAAATACATAAGGTCTTCCAATACCATCATTCCACAGAGCTTCTGTTGCCTAGCTACAGCACTACTTTATCAAATCAAAAGCAAGAACAATTAGTGCCCTCAATATAGAGCTCAATATACACAATTCACACTGTGAATTCTTAGGAATTCAGCTACTTCTTGATAACTAGCTGAATAGAAAAAAAATACTATTCTAATTATGAAAAATATATAATTTAAGTATAGGTAACATAGTATGGAAATTCTATCAATAAGTAACAGAATTATGAATGAAAACTACAGATTAATCCATTTTGGTTAACAATGATTTGGTTGATTATAATCTCTGCTCTTCTATGAGGTATCAGAGCCAAGAAGATTATATTTGGATTAAGGATCAAAAAAATTTCCTTGATGCTTTTTAATGTGATTTACTGTAGAATTGAGTTTGATAGTGACTTTAGAAATCCATTTTGGGAAAATATTAGAAAGTTAGGCAGGGAGTCTCAGCTATAGAAACTCTCATAGGTTCTACAGAACCTATGAATTTAATTCATAATTGTGCTCTTTAGATTTAGCATTAAAGTATTTTCTGTCCTCTCAATAACCTCCCTGGACTTGACTTTTCTTCCTTCTACGTCTTCTACTTCTAATCAGAATACTGGCTCCTTCCATCCTGTAGTTAAGAATTTATCCACCCTCCATCTTTTCACTGGAAGTTTTTCTTAGCTCTTGGTATGACTGACTCCTGACTTTGCTTCAGTTTCTATCTTGGAGGCAGTCTTTAAATTCTGCCACCCTGGTGGCTCAGTGGTAAAGAATCCATCTGCAATGTAGGAGACACAGAAGACTCAGGTTGAATCTCTGGGTCAGGAAGATCCCCTGGAAAAGGAAATGGCAACCCACTCCAGTATTCTTGCCTGGAGAATCCCATGGACAGCAAGCCTGGTGGGCTATAGTTCATAGGGTTGCAAGGAGTTGGACACGGGTGAAGCAACTTAGCATATCAAGTAGGCATCCTCCTTTTATCTTAGTACCCAGATGTCATGTAAATATTCACTTGTTTCCTCATCGCCAATTCCAGGTCATTATTTTTGCACCAACATGCCTATATGCTTCCTATTTTAAATTGCATGGTGACCACGTAACCTTATATTTATGTTTGTAACTCTCATATATCAATACCTTAGCCAAGTCCCTCCATTCACCAAGTGGGAACAATTATACTTATCACTTTAAGCCTTCATTCTGAAAGTAAAGCATGCTTCCAAACAACTCAAACAATGCCCTAGTTAAAAACTTCCCCTCCTGTGGGATGAACATAAGCCTCACCTCCTCTCCTCCTCAGCTATCAGCTTTCTAGTCCAAAATGGACTTGAAATAGACCTGAAATGGACTTTTCAAGAACAAAATCTTAAACCTCTAATGATTCTTCTGAGCTTCCCATCCTTCCCTGTGTGTTACTTAGTGTTTCCTACCCCTTCAATGTGGTCTTTATCAACCCCTTTCCCCAGTTTCAGAAAAGAAAGAAGTTTGCCTTTATCCTTTTCAGAGCTGGACCCTGATCAGCTCTATCTTAATTACTTATGTGACTAGGAAAAATATTTAGGTTTCTAAATTTTCAGTCTAGACTCTCATTTGTAAAATGGGGTTACTGAAGGCAATTACCATAATGCCAACAGTAAAAATTAAGGGAAAGGCTTTCTTAGGAGATTCTGAAAACCAGGCAATAGAAGAGCTATGATTCATTGCATTAGCATCATCCCAGGAAGACACTTGTGGGGACCAGTGGGATAGTGTCCCTAAAGAAGAACATGCCCCCCTGATACTTCATCAATTCATAGTGTAAACTTTGAAACATACTTCAGTAGGGATAAATAGGAAGGACTTAGGCATCAGGTAATCTACTGGTCAACTCTAGGTATAAAGAGAATTTTCTTGAATTCTTAAAGTTAGCATTCCAGATCTTTATTAAATTCAGATTCAAGCTTCTAAGAGGAAGGCACAGTTTGGTCCTGCAGGAAACTGAGTTCATTCAGACATTCCTACTGAGGAAGAGGAAGCCCTCTCTCCTGTTTAATCTATTTCAAGGCAACTTGATATTCTGGGACCAGTTACTCTAAGACTTCTTATTGCTCTACAAGAGGATATTTGGTGAAATTGTTTACAAAGGTAAAACCAGACTCAGTCTCCATTGGGTAACAGTTTAAATAAGGTAAGTGATATCCATTTGGTGGAAAATTATAAAACCATTAAAAATGTTTCTCTGAGGATTTAAATTTTGACAAGGACAACAATTCAGAATTGTATCTTTTAAAATAGCCTATAAAATATGATAGGTAAGAGAATCTGGTATACATTTCAATTTTGTGGAAATCGTAATGAATTTGCTTCTAAATAAAAAGGAACAGAATATTAAAAATATTAAAATTGACAGAAAAAAGTAAGAATAAAATTAATATTATATAAATTATGTACACTAATTAAGGCAATAAAGAATCTTCTTAAAGAGAATCTAAGTACTTTTGATTAGTATTTTCAAATGCAAGGAAATTCTAAGATGAAGTTTATGCATGGTAGCAAAACTAAGGTGGGAAAAGTACAAATATACAAATAAGTAGTCAACTTAACATCACTGTCAGTCCTATCAAATTATAAGATTTTGTGGAATTTTATTGATTTGCGAAGTACATTATTCTATTTCTGTTCTTAAAGCCAATCTCAAATGCCAACAGTACTGAGAAAACCACACATACCAGAACTGAGAATCAGCAGGAGTAGCAGCATTAACAATGAAAGCAGGAAAGAAAAAGCCATAAACATTAATTTAGTTCACTAGAAGCCCCATTATCATCACTGTAATCTTCAAAGTTGGATCACTCTGCGGTAGCTTCAGATTTAATGTTAGAATCTTCTGCGACTAAATTGAAGAAATCAGTTGCTATCATCTTCTGAGCAGAGAAATTTATTCTGTGTAATTTAATGTAAAAGAGCTTTTTATATCTGTGACCATTATGCCCTCCCACATTAGAGTGATAGCAAGACACACTGAAAAGCGAAAGGAAGCTTTACAAGCTAGACTGCTTTATTGATGCTACAAAGAGATAGAGAAACTTGCAACCCAGGAAACTGCATGCTGATGATATTTTGAAAGCACTTTCCCCCAGTTTGTACACTGATCCAAAATTGGATTTTTATACACTGAACTCAAACTAATGTTTATGCTGATAAGGGTCAAATGTAATGGTGAATTACAGACTCTCTTAAAGAGACTTGTCTGTACTTTGAGTTTGACCTTGGGTGATTTTTACTCAAATAATCATTTGAACTCAAATAACCATTCATAAAGAAATCTCAGAATCCTTATCATCTCCACAACAAGGACTGATAGGTAAGAACCAGTATCCCTTTATGTCTTACCTGCCATTCATGTTGAGTGGGATCTAAGATCTCTACAGACGCTAGGTTTCATTAGCATTAAGACAAAATCAACATCTATAACATGGTCTCTAAAGTCTTGTAGGATCTGGGGTCTGACTAATTCAAGAGCAATGACTTAGGTTTTGTACTCTCTTCTCTTTCAATGGAAATTTTCCCACAAGAGTTCTACCATAGTTCTTTGGATGTGCCAGGCTTTTTTTTTTTTTTTTTTTCTCACTTCTTAGGAACTTTCCTCTTCATCTTATCTGTGTGTTATATTCTGAGTCAAGAATTTCTCTGCTGCCCTCCATTCCTCATTTGTCAGTTGCTATAGCATCCTGTATTTTTCCTTTGTAGCACTTCTCACAATTGTATTTATTTAATGACGCAATTATGGCTGAATATCTTCTGTCTCGTTCCCAATCCACTTATATGCACATTTCAGGAAATTAGAGTCTATATGCTTCTACGGGTCTTTATGCTTCTCCCAGTGATTAAACAATAGCACCACAAAGGCACTCCATCTGCACTGGATGATAAATCTGGGGATACCACTGCCAAGCTCTTTACATATGCCAATTAAGGAAGTTGGGCATTAACCTGATAAGGTTACAAAGTGAAGTGAAGTGACAGTCACTCAGCAGTGTCCGACTATTTGCAATCCCATGGACTGTAGCCCACCAGACTTCTCTGTTCATGGAAGTTTCCAGGCAAGAATAGTGGAATGGATTGCCATGCCCTCCTCCAGGGAAGGGAACAGGAGCCAGTAGGAGCCAGTATTTGTGGCCTCTGATGGATTAACAGTTCCAATCATTTTGGAAGAGACTGATATCTCTCTTTGACTGTCAGATTCTCTGAGATAGGAAAAATAAATGTTCTGATTGAGTAAGCCCAGAAGATTTCTATATGCAGACTTCAGGTTGTTGTCATCTACCTGGGAGAAAAGTTAAATATCAGTCTACCTAGCATTGTTCTGCCATTAACCCATGTGTTCTCTCCGTTCAAGCACTTTTACTGAGTGGGTTCTCCCTAATAATCTCTCGACCTACCTTAGGGTTTTCACTCCACCAGGGCAATATAAAGTACAAGTATATACACTTCCTAGAAGTACTACATTTAGGCAGACAGAAGATTTGCCAAAATTCTTCCTTTCATATTTACTATAGGGCCTAGTGTCACTCACAAATGGACACTGATGACCAGCTCTGAGTTTAGGTTCCTAAAGATACATAATCAACTATATATATTAATATTCTTGGCATCTATCAGAGTGAGATGGAACAATGGTCTTACCAACATCTTTTCTTTTTAGCCTTGCAACAAAAACTTTATTCTCACTCAAATTAAAGAGGTATAAATAATAATAATTGGGTTCTCTGGTGGCTTAGACAGCAAAGAATCCACCTGCAATGCAGGAGATCTGGGTTCAATCCCTGGGTTGGGACAATTCCCTAGAAGAGGACATGGCAACCCGCTCCAGTATTCTTGCCTGAAGAATCCCCATGGACAGAGGAGTCTGACAGGCTACAGTCCATGGGATTACAAAGAGTCAGACATGACTGAGTGACTTAACCACAGCACAAAAAATAAAACTAATTAAGAAAGTTAGTATTATAAGTGCCATTATAGTGGCACTGTAAGCATACTACAATGAAGAAAGTATAAAAGTATTTATGATATGCTGCATTCTATCATGACTCAATAGCAGAGTAATGGCATAAAAAAATGATCCAGTAATCTCAGGCAAATATTTAGCTAACATACTTGCTACACTAAACAATATAAACCTTTTAATTAAAAAAGAGTATATATTTTATAATTTAAAGGACAAAAAAAGCTAAGTTTAAGACCAATAATGTAAGAAAGACTCCAGAATTTTAAATTTCAAAAGTGCAATTTGGTTGTTTCATGTACCATAAATCAATGTCCTGTGTAATCAAAAAAGGAAAAATGAAAGTCTGTCTAAATTAATAACAGTTGAACAGTCCATGTATATTAATCTAATCTAACAGGTTTTATTACTCTGCAGAAATTTTCTAAAGACTTAATATCTCTTATATAAAAGAGAAAGGATGATTGGGAATGATTAAAAAATATAATTGGGGAAAATGTTCATTTTAAATATAAATGAAAACTGGTAATGAATGAGCAGTGAATGACCACGAGTTCTGTCATTGCTCAGTAATCATATTTAACAGAAAAATACAGTTCAGATTAAAATATGTTGAAATGGAGCTTGAGAGAAATAAAGAATAAAAGCACCTAGGTATTTTAATTTCTAATTAGGTGCCTTGAAGCAGTGAGCAATTTCACTGAAACTAAATTGCCCTTGCAACTTACAGCCTTATAGCCAGATGACATGGTCTAACAACCCTAACACTTTTACAACTGAACTATGCAGGCGTATGTATGCTTTAAAATGTTTGAATAAAGCTTTAAAATAGAGTGATATAAGCAATAATTATAAAGAATTTCCAAACCATAAAAAACATAGATATTAAAAAATAAAATACAGTTTTGTGTATACAAAGGTTGATATATATGTGGTATATATTTAAAGTTTATAAAAATAATACAAAAACAAATAAAACACAACTGCTGCTGCTGCTGCTAAGATGCTTCAGTCGTGTCCGACTCTGTGGGGCCCCGTGGACTGTAGTCTACCAGGCTCCCCCGTCCCGGGGATTCTCCAGGCAAGAACACTGGAGTGGGTTGCCATTTCCTTCTCCAATGCATGAAAGTGAAAAGCGAAAGTGAAGTCTCTCAGTCGTGTCTGACTCTTAGCGACCCCATGGACTGCGGCCTACCTGTTTCCTCCGGCCATGGGATTTTCCAGGCAAGAGCACTGGAGTGGGGTGCCATTGCCTTTTCCAAATAAAACACAACTAAAAGAGCTAATAAATATTAGGTAAAAGGAAAATGTTCACCATAAAAAAATTAAATCTTATCTATTAAATCACATAATATATACATCAGTTGTTAGAAGAGGACCTCAAACTGGACTGAATTTCTAAGTCAATAAGAAAAAAAAAATCATATGATTCAAAAACGTGTCAAAAAGTACACCAGATATTTAGAAGAATTAATAATATGTAAAACACGATGTTTAGTAGGGCAAAGTTCCCCCTATGGGTTATCACAGGGCATTGTCAAACAACGAACAATAACTACAGTGACTATGAAACACTTGAATTAATTAAATATTTATGAATTATTCTGTGCCAGGCAACCTACTGGGTAGTAGATATTTTTAAAAGTAAGTAAAACACAAAAATCTTCATTCACTAGATTTTTATTCCAACTAGGAATGCCATAAAACAAATTTTAACTCAGTTTGAAAACTGGGTATGTTGGGGATGCACCTGTTTACTACTGGAATGCACAGCTACCATGGTAAGTTCAGAGTCTTTTGTTTATAAAGGTATAAATGTACCTGGTTTAGAGTAAATGCATCATAGCAGAACACATTTCAATAGAAGCAAGACTTTCCTGGTACAGAAGAATGTGGTATCTGTGCAGAGCTTTCTAATGCTCTACTTTAATTAACTCATGTCAACCATGAAATTGACAGCTGTATAACCTTCAGCCAGTCATCCTTGTTTTAGACAGGATAGGCCAGGTTACAATATAGTAACAAATAGTCTCCATCATAACCTGACACCTTAGAACAATAGCGATTCATCTAACCCACATTACACATCAGGGATGCTTGGTGTATACACCCTATAATGTGGATGATTACCACAACACAAAGACGGGGATGGCAATTTACATACTGGCTTTAAAATGCTTCTGTCCTGACAGAATGCATGTCACACATTTCTCTGACCAAAAGTAAAGGACTGTATCTAACTTCAAGGGAAAAGACAAAATCAATCCTACCCTGAATAGAAAATGGTAATAATGACCATATATCATAGTAATGTCTACAAGGTCTAGAAGACGCTGAGAACAGCTGTGAAATTCTATTTCCCAAGAAAGTAAGACCTGTAATACCACTAGGGAACAACTAAAATCTTCCTATAAAATTTAAGGAGAAACAAAGTGATGTGAGAGGAGGAAGTATCCATAAAATCTGACATTTTCTTCACAAATTTGGGGATAATCAGTTTCAGTTCAGTAGTTCAGTCATATCAAACTCTTTTGCAACCCCATAGACTGCAGCATGCCAGGCTTTTCTGTCCATCAGGAACTCCCAGAGCTTACTCAAACTCATGTCCATCGTGTCAGTGATGCCATCCCACCATCTCATCCTCTGTTGTCCCTTTCTCTTCCCATCTTCAATCCTTCCCAGCGTCAGGATCTTTTCCAATGAGTCAGTTTTTTGCATCAGGTGGCCAAAGTATTGGAGTTTCAGTTTCAGCATCAGTCCTTCCAACGAATATTCAGGACTGATTTCCTTTAGGATGGACTGATTGGATCTCCTTGCTGTCCTAGGGACTCTCAAGAGTCTTTTCCAACACCACAGTTAAAAAGCATCAATTCTTCCATGCTCATCTTTCTTTGTAGTCCAACTCTTACATCCATACATGACTACTGGAATAACCATAGCTTTGACTAGATGGATCTTTGTTGGCAAGGTAATGTCTTTGCTTTTTAGCAGGCTGTCTAGGTTGATCATAGCTTTTCTTCCAAGAAGCAAGTGTCTTTTAATTCCATGGCTGCAGTCACCATCTGCAGTGATTTTGGAGCCCCCCCAAAATAAAGTCTCTCACTGTTTCCATTGTTTCCCCATCTATTTGCCATGAAGTGATGAGACTAGAAGCCATGATCTTAGTTTTCTTAATGTTGAGTTTTAAGCCAACTTTTTCACTCTCCTCTTTCACTTTCATCAAGAGGTTCTTTAATTCTTCACTTTCTGGCATAAGGGTGGTTTCATCTGCATATCTGATGTCATTAATATTTCTCTCAGCAATCTTGATTCTAGCTTGTAATTCATTCAGCCCAGCATTTCACATGATGTGTTCTGCATATAAGTTAAATAAACAGGGTGACAATATAAAGCTTTAATATACTCCTTTCCTGATTTGGAACTACTCTGTTGTTCCATGTCTGGTTCTAACTGTTGCTTCTTGACCTGCATACAGATTTCTTAGGAGGCAGGTCAGGTGGTCTGGTACTCCCATTTTTTATGAATTTTAAGTTTGCCGTGATCCACACAGTCAAAGACTTTGGCATAGTCAATAAAGCAGAAGTAGATGTTTTTCTGGAACTCTTGCTTTTTCGATGATCCAACAGATGTTGGCAATTTGATCTCTGGTTCCTCTGCCTTGTCTAAATCCACCTTTTCTAAAAAATAATACTATCTGCCTTTTCTAAATAATAATAATAGAATAATAAAGGCCTCAAAGTTCTGAGCCATATTGTATTGCAACAGTACTTTTAGCCTTTTTTTTTAATGTAGGTGATAATAGAAGTCTATTTGATCTATAGAAAAGTCTCAATAAAGTATCAGTGGAACTCCTAGCATGGTTATAAAAACAAACTAGTTACAAAATCTATGCCAAGGTAACCAAATGACGATCTCATTGTATGGGCTTGTTAGAGATAATTTACTTAAAAGTTATGAAATGTGTACCCCACATGACTGATTTTAATTTGAGAACAGATTTAAAAATCCTTCTTTCTGGCAGTAGTTAGAATGGACAGAAACACCTCAAAAATCAACACAGATGAGGTTTACCTAATAAGTCAATAAATAACACATCTTTCATTCTTTTCAAAAATCCAAGCATGCATGTATGCACAAGCACTAAACACACACACACACGACCCTTAATTAAAGAAAATGCACTTGACACACTTGAAGACGTTGGCAAACAGATTTAACATGAAGGTAGAATAATAGCTTGATTGAAAATATAGATTGCAGAGAGTAAGTTCAATATTTCAGATTTTCTTTCCATGAAAGAGCATAAAGGCATATTTTCATTGAGCACTGGTAGATATTGCATACTAGTCAACTGCACTTTATACGGGAGTATGATTCTCACTTTTGGTTAACCTGATAATTACTCAAGATGGTGAAGAACATCTTCATCCAAACTGAAGACGAGATGAAAATGAGATGTAGATAAGGTTCAAACTAAGATTACATTCTCAGTCTAATTTGTAAAGCCTCCATTTATTCCACTATACCCAGGTTAAAACATGGCATATTCTTGCATCCTGGGAACAGGTATTGTAAACTCATTAATTAAAGTTATGTTGACATTCCTATTTTCAACTAAAACACCTGTTAATTTATACAAAGATTTCCTTGGTTTAAACCAACTTGGCATTACTTCCTCTCAATGAGACATAATGTGCTTAGGTTTTACAAGTGCTTTAAGTGTGAACTGAAAAGATTAACAGTTCTTGCCAATGGGCGCTCTCTGTCCATATTTTCACATAATAGTTATCAAGGAGTCACAGGGTTTTAAGATAATTCATAACACATCTATAAACAGGATCAGCATTAATGAATTGCCTGGCAGCATTTGCTTTCAGTTAGCCCAAATTCAACTGCAGAAGAATCATAACTGTCCAAAAGATTTGGATTGTGCTAATACAGATCCCAAACAACCACTTCTGTCAATTTAATAAAGCAATTGGTCAGATCCCTAATTTTAAAGTCAGCAGTTCAAGCAACTTGGCCAAAAAAAAAAAGAAAAAAAAAAAAAAAAACTCTAAAACAAAAAATAATGTTTAAATTTTTCATCTTCTTTTCTGTTTATTTCACTGTGGTTTATATCTTTAATCAAATCTCTTACTATACTTACCTGCCTTTTTATATACTTTTGGTGCAATATCATTTATCTTGTCTCTTTATGTATATTTTCTTGTGTGTTTTCTTACAGACTTGCTTGATTTTCCTATTACCTTTCTTATCCTGGACAACTGCAATCAGTTCTCAGCATGCTTTCTCATCTTGGCTGTCACCTCCTCTCCGAAGTTCTCTCTTAACCTCACACTGGATTCTAACTTCCAATAATATTCCTAAATACCATTTGAGAAATTTTCTCTTGCTAGGCTGGAGTTGGAGTTGTATAACTGCTCATTATTTTTTCTAACCGGACTCTTGAAAAACTAACCTCTTGAAAATTTAATGGAACTTGCAAGGAAAGTATGTTTAATAGCCCACTCTTAACGAAGTATTAGCAGTCTAGCTATCAGATTTAAAAAGCCTTTATATCCTGTCTGCTCTTTAATTGAGAGATATAATATCTGTACCAATAAAAGAAATTTCCTCTGCTACTTGTGTGCTGTTTCATGCAGCTAGTTTGTGCTGACGCCACTCATTCATTCCTATTCAACTCTCTTCATTCCTTAAACTTCCCTCCCTAGACTGAAGAAGCAAGCACCCAGAAATTTAGCAGGAATTTCAGGAAAGGTTCCTGAAGGAATATAATGTTCTCTTAGAGCTAGAGTCCCCCAAATTACAAAGTGGCTAGATAGAGACTCTGCATTCTGAGGACTGACATTTTGAAACAAAAGATCAGGTAAGTTCCTAAAAGTCAAGAAGTTCTGGGTAGGAGCTGAGTATAATTTAGACCAGCAGAATCTCACCAGATGAAAATCTTTCAACAAAGGGAAGTGAAAGGCATGTTAAAAGACTCTTTTACTTACTTCTAGACCTGAGAAAAAGTGAGGACTAGAAATCTTGTTTGGGTCAGGGTGAAAAGTTCTAGCGGTTAGTGCAGGAAGGATAGGAAATGAATTTGCTTATGTTTGAGCAATATTTAAGTTGACTTACTTGTAAAGGATGATTGGAGGTAGATGATGAGGCAAATCTTGACACTTCAGAGGTACTGAGATCTGGCTGTCTATGCGTTCCTCAAACTCTGTGCTTAGCCCCTGCAATATACAGCCAGTACTACCTAAAACGGGATCCCAATATACTCTGTAGGAGAAGGAACTCGCAACGCACTCCAGTATTCTTGCCTGGAGAATCCCACGGCTGGAGGAGCTTGGTAGGCTGAAGTCCAAGGGGTCGCAAAGAGTCAGACACTAGCGACTTCACTCTCACTTTTCACTTTCATGCACTGGAGAAGGAAATGGCAACCCACTCCCGTGTTCTTGCCTGGAGAATCCCAGGGATGGAGGTGCCTGGTGGCTGCCGTCTCTGGGGTCGCACAGAGTTGGACACGACTGAAGAGACTTAGCAGCAGCAGCAGCAACATACTCTGTTGGATTTTTAGTTCCTATCCATGCTATGGTCCTTATGCTGAGGAGCTCCAATCCTCCAAGTATTTTATCTCATTACTGATGCTCTTCTTCTCTCTTGCCAAAGCCTTGATACTTAGACCTGCCATTCCAGTTATAACTTTCTTGACCACAGTTTGGATTTTCCAGTTTACTGTCTAAACAAGAGAACTCAGGGGAATTCTCCTGGGAACTAGCAGTTGCTTCAGGAGCCCTGGTAATCAAGTCCATGGCTATGTTTCTTTGTTGGTGTTGCTGTTTCTTTCATTTGATTGTTTTCCTCCCTTAACAGATTGCAATGTTATCGAAATGCAAAAGTTAAGTAAATTGAGGTCTTTATTTACTAAAATCTACTGACTCTCTCTCAGTTTTAAAATCTACAGAAGGCAATAAAAGAGAGATAAGGTAAATTAATTCGTGACAGATCAGGGGTACTCATGTGCATGTCTATATCCTCCCTAAAGTCAAGCAATAATTTAATAGGTATTGGGTAGAAATAAATTTGGGGAGTATTGCTCCCTTGACAATAAATTTAATATTCAAAAGTACAAGCATTCTTTGAATCTATAAATATGCAATGCCATTCCATTTATAAACTACTTCCCTCATTTCTTTCAATAATGTTTTTAGTTTTCAGTGTACAGGTCTCTCACTTCTTTTAAATTTATTCCCTATTCTTATTCTTTAAATACTTTTGGTGCAATGGTAAATGAAATTGTTTTTCTAATTTATTTTTGTAATTATTCATGGCTAGTGTACAGAATTACAACTGAAATTTGATAACGTTCTTGTATCTACTTTGCTCACTCATTAGTTTTAGTTATTATTTATACATACCTTAGGATTTTCAAAATACCATGTCATCTGCAAATAGATATAGTTTTATTTCTTAACATCAAATTAGAATGTCTTTTATTTCATTTTTGTGCCCAATTGTCCATACCAGAACGCCCTGTGCAATGCTGAAGGAGTAGGAACAGACAACCTTGTTATTCCTGATATTAAGGAAGAACCATCATGGTTTTGCTGTCTTCTTTTATGTAATTATCAAATTCAACATTAACACTTTCTTTTTAGTAGTGAATAGCACTCTACTGCCTGATATACTACGGTTTATTTATACATTACCTACTGAAGAATATTGTGGTTTCTTCCAAGTTTTGGCAATTATGAGTAAAGCTGCTATAAACATCTATGTGTAGTGTTCTTTGTGTGTGTGTGTGTGTGTGTGTGTGTGTGTGTGTGTGTGTGCGTGCAGACATACATTTTCAACTTCTTTGAATAAATGCCAAGGTACAGGACTGTCAGAGCATATGGTAAGAATATGTTTAGTTTTGCAAGAAACTGCTAAAATGTCTTCCAAAGTGGCTATTCCTGCTTTGTATTCCTAACAACAATGAAGGAGTTTCTGTTGCTCCACATCATCACCAGCATTTGGGATTGTCAGTATTCTGGATTTTAGCCATTTTAAAAAATGTGTAGTGATATCCCATTGCTTTAATTTGCAATTCTCTGATGAAATGTGATATATCTTTCATATGCCAATTTTCCATCTGCATATTTCTTTTCTTGTAAAAAATATTTATTTTTCATCAAAGGATAAATGCTTTACTATTGTGTTTGTTCCTGCCATACATTCATTCCAACATGAGTCAGCCATAGGTATATACATGTGTCCCCTCCCTCTTGAACCTCCCTTCTCAACTTCCTACCTCATCTCACCTCTCTAGGTTGTCATAGAGCACTGGATTGAGCTCCCTGAGAGATACAGCAAATTTCCAATGGCTACCTATTTCACACATGACAATGTATACGTTTCCTTGCTACTCCCTCCATTTGTCTCACCCTCTCCTTCTTCCACTGTGTCCACAAGTCTGTTCTCTGTGTCAGTGTCTTCATAACTACCTTATAAATGGGTTCATTTTCTTTGGTGAGGCATTTTTTGAGGTCTTGAGCTCATTTTTTAATCAGGGTGTTCATTTTCTTATTGTTAAATTTTACAAGTTTTTATGTTTGCCTTATTATCTTAATCATTGTAGATGATAGTCCTTTATCAGATATGTCTTTTGGGAAGATATTCACACAGTCTGTGTTATCTTCTCCATCTCTTGAAACATTTTTTAAAAGGACAAATGTTGATAATTTTAATGAAATCTAGTTTATCAATTATTTCTTCCATGGATTGTGTCTTTGGTATTATATCTAAAAAGTCATCACCATACTCAAGGTCATCTAGATTTTCTCTTTTTTATCTTCTTGGAGATCTATATTTTTGTTTTATAATTAGCTCTTGATTCATTTTGAATTAATTTTAGCAAGAGGTGTTAAAATCTATGTGTCTGTGGAGATTTGTTGTTGTTGTTATTGTTGCTTTGCTTTGTTTGCATGTGGCTGTCCAGGTTTTCTAGAATTGTTTGTTGAAAAGATGATCTTTGCTGCAGTAAATTGTCTTTGTTCCTTAGTCAAAGATCAGTTTACTATGTTTATGTGGACCTACTTCTGGGCTCTCTATTCCCTTTCATTGATTTATTTATTTATTCTTTTAATAATACTACACTGTCTTCTCAAAAAGTCCCTGTTATTCATTTTGACTAGTTCCTCCAACATTTAGCAAAAATTTACCTCTTTATTTAATATTTGTCAACTTTGAAACTGAACAAGAACAAAAATATTCATCTCATGAGTTCATTCCCTTTCTCTTCTATAGAAGGATCACTTTGCACATCTAACATAGGAAAACTCTTTCTATTAGTCAGGAAGACAGAGAACCAAACATTTATCCTACAGATCATTTCAATAGTTCTCTTGATATTCTTTTTTCTTTTTTGGTCTGCTGGCATTTTATAATTTCCCTAATGATTCTCTTATAAACTCCCATAACACAGATACACATTGATTTTTCTACTCACCAAGCATCATTTAATATGGTGATAGGAAACTGTTTCATCTTACTATCTCTCAAATATTTCCTTCTATTCCTCTTTTTAGTATAAGACATAAAGAGAGAACAGCAAGAGTAAATTCCCTGAGGTGTGAACAAGTTTTTTGTCTTTTTTTAAAACACAATATTAAATAGACTCTTCACTCTCTCTAAGTACTCTTTATATGATCTAGTTATTCTAGTTACCACTTCCTCATTATGTCTATACTTCATAATGAGATAAGACCTTTAGTTTACCCCATTATCCCATTTCTCAATGTGTTCTTTTAGCTTCAACACCCACCTCTTAATCATGTGACTGCCCATGATTCCCAATTCAAATTATGAAAGGCAAAAATTTCATGAGCATAGTTTCTCTGGCTATTTATGATCCTTGCCTAGTTTAAAAGTGGACAGAGTGTCAAGAGTTGAGTCATGAAACATCAAATATCAAGAATATGCCTCATCAAGAATTTCAGATGAGCATTTGTCTTTAAAAGTGGCTAAAAACAAAGCAGAACTCAAACATTCAGTAATGTTATTTGTCTTTGCCTCATATTCAACATCTATTGAATAAGCCGGGAGAAATATCAATAATCTCAGATATGCAAATGACACCACACTTATGGTGGAAAGCAAAAAAGAAACTAAAGAGCCTCTTGATGGAAGTGAAAGAGGAGAGTGAAAAAGTTGGCTTAAAACTCAACATTCAGAAAATTAAGATCATGGCATCTGGTCCCATCACTTCATGGTATATAGAGGGTGAAACAATGGAAACAGTGACAGACTTTATTTTCTTGGGCTCCAAAATCACTGCAGATGGTGACTACAGCCATGAAATTAAAAGGCACTTGCTCCTTAGGAGAAAAACAATCAAAAACCTAGACATTGTATTAAAAATCAGAGACATTACTTTGGTGACAACCAAAGCTTTTGACTGTGTGTATCACAAAAAACTGTGGAAAACTGTGAAAGAGATAGGAATACCAGACCATCTGACCTGTCTCTTGGGAAACCTATATGCAGGTCAGGAAGCAACAGTTAGAACTGGACATGGAACAACAGACTTGTTCCAAATAGGAAAAGGAGTACATCAAGGCTGTATACTGTCACCCTGCTTATTTAACTTATATGCAGAGTACATCATGAGAAACGCTGGGCTGGAAGAAGCACAAGCTGGAATCAAGATTGCCAGGAGAAATATCAATAACCTCAGATATGCAGATGACACCACCCTTATGGCAGAAAGTGAAGAGGAACTAAAAAGCCTCTTGATGAAAGTAAATGAGGAGAGTGAAAAAGTTGGCTTAAAGCTCACCACTCAGAAAACTAAGATCATGGCATCTGGTCCCATCACTTCATGGCAAATAGATGGGGAAACAGTGGAAACAGTGTCAGACTTTATTTTTCTGGGCTCCAAAATCACTTCAGATGGTGATCGCAGCCATGAAATTAAAAGCGTTTACTCCTTGGAAGGAAAATTATAACCAACCTAGATAGCACATTTAAAAGCATAGACATTACTTTGCCAACAAAGGTCCATCTAATCAAGGCTATGGTTTTTCCGTAGTCATGTATGGATGTGAGAGTTGAACGGTGAAGAAACCTGAGTGCCAAAGAATTGATGCTTTTGAACTGTGGTGTTGGAGAAGACTCTTGAGAATCCCTTGGACTGCAAGGAGATCCAACCAGTCTATCCTAAAGGAGATCAGTTCTGGGTATTCATTTGAAGGACTGATGTTGAAACGGAAACTCCAGTACTTTGGCCACCTCATGTGAAGAGGTGACTCATTGGAAAAGACCCTGATGCTGGAAAGGATTGGGGGCAGGAGGAGAAGGGGACGACAGAGGATGAGATGGCTGGATGGCATCACCAACTTGATGGACACGGGTTTGGGTGGACTCCAAAAGTTGTTGATAGACAGGGAAGCCTCGCGTGCTGCAGTTCATGGGTTCGCAAAGAGTCAGACATGACTGAGCGACTGAACTGACTGAACTGATGGTTTTTCCAGTAGTCATGTATGGATGTGAGAGTTGGACCATAAAGAATGCTGAAGACCGGAGAATTGATGCTTTGAACTGTGGTGTTGGAGAAGCCTCTTAAGAGTCCCTTGGACTGCAAGGAGATCAAGCCAATCAATCCTAAAGGAAATCATTACATTCCTAAAGGAAATAAATTCTGAATATTCATTAGAAGGACTGACGCTGGAGTTGAAGCTCCAATACTTTGGCCATCTGATGTGAAGAGCTGAATCATTAGAAAAGATCCTGATGCTGGAGAAGATTGAAGGTAGGAGGAGAAGGGGAAAACAGAAAATGAGATGGTTGGATGGCATCACTAACTAAATAACATGAGTTTGAGCAAGCTCCAGGAACTGGTGAAGGACTTGAAAGCCTCATGCGCTGCAGTCCATGGGTCGCAAAGAGTTAGACATGACTGAGCAACTAAACAACAACTGAATAAGTCTCTGAATTTTCAGATTCTAAAATATTTAACATTCTCAACATATCTACATGTTATTACAGAGTAGATGTGTCAATATTTAGATTTTCGACCAGTTTCCTCAGATGTTGAAAACTCTAATATAGGGAATTGAACAGGGTTTCCCAAAATACATGATCATCTGGAATCTCCAAATGTTACCTTGTTTGGAATGAGTCTTTACAGATGTAAGTTAAAGTTCTTGAGACAAGATCATGTTGGATTTAGGTTGGGCTCTAACTCAAATGACTGTTATGATTATAAGAGAAAGCCAAGGGATATTTCAAACCACAGACATGAATACACAGAGCTAAAATCATGTGAAGATAGAGGAAGCAACTGGAGTGATGCATTTATAAGCCACATAATGTCAAGTATTGCCAGAGTCATCAGGGGCTAGAAGAGAGGCATGGAATAGCTTCTCTCTGAGAGTCTTCAGAAGGAATCAACACTATTAGTACTTTAATTTCAAACCTCTGACCTCCTGAAAGGTGAGGTAATAAATCTGTCTTGTTTTAAACCACCAAACTTGTGTTAATTTGTTTAGGCAGGCCTAGGACACTAACACATTGGCACACGTATTAGGATCTCTAAATCATTGCAGGTACCCAAGACAAAATTTTCAGAAAAGAGAGATAGCAACACATAGGAAGAATAGATTTGTTATCAAATTTTCCTGCACACATGGACAGTTACTTCCAAGTAACAGTTCATCTTTTTTGTTATTCATTGTACTTATTTATTTTTTGTTGACCACATGATGTTCATTTTCTCTCAGTTATGCATATAAGAATACATGCCTTATTTTAAAACACTGTATTGTTTCTAAAAGCATATAAAGGAAAATCAAGGTAAAGACAATAGTTTGAAGAGGTGTGTCAGAGAAGTACAAGGTAGTCTAAGAATCCAGTTCTTTAGTGATCTGAATTAATACAGAGAATTAGCTTTGAATATCAGGAAGAAGAGGGATAGACTCCATCCCCTTTAAGCATTAACTTCCTTGAATGATACTATCTCAACAAAGTTTTCATAAATATTGAGTAACACAGTATTCAAGATTGCTGCTTCTGAATTATGACTATATTCCTGCTTTTTAGTTCCAGTTGGAAAAAAAAGGCCATACACGCTAATAAGCAAATGTACTGTAGGTAAAATTGCTATCTTTTTTTTTGAAAGCAGAAGAGTCTGATGAGGAATTTTAACCAATTATAATGCCATTCCACCTCTCTCTGAGTTGTGCCTGGAGGAAATAGGATTCTATTCTGATGATTGTTTTGGATTTGCTTCAAGCATAGAAATGCATAATCAAAACACTAAAATTCTATATAGAATGGCTGACAGAGTTAAATCATGAAAAAATTAAGGCAGATGTAATTATACATATATTTTAACTAAATTAAAATTTTACTAAAGTACTCATAGCATTGCACAGCTCTGAGGTATGCTGCTTCCAGCTGTGAGATATACATTATTTATTAAGTGAAAAACAATATTATATAAGATATCATATCTTTAAAAAATTGTTACATTAAGTATCAATCAATAATAGGGGAGGTTGTAACTCTACCAAAAATCACAACACCAACTTTGTAATGGTTTAGCTTTAGTTCTTCTTGGAGGCACTGATTACCTTGTATAGTCTACTGACTATTCAGTTTGTAAAAATATATATTATGCATATAAATAATATTTTTCCAAACTAAAAAGGAAAAACACAACTGCTTTTTAAAATCTAGTATCATGTCATTCAGAAAAATAAAATTTAAAAGAAGATTCCTGTAGCAGTCATTACCAGTGGCCTACCTACATTTCTTCTGAATTCATCTCTATCTAACAAAGCATTTACTGTGAGTGCCTAGAACTCTCTGCTTGAAAGCTTTTTGCCACCAGATCATAGGAGGCCTAATAGTGAAGCAAGCCATAAATATCAGAAAAGCCATATATCTGAAAGTTGTCCTTAATAATGTGGTTCCTGAACAAGATATATGCACAGAAAGAAGTGGAGAGAAAAGCGACGATTAGTTGTTAGCACACAGTATTGAGCAAAGTTCCCCCAAATCCACAACTACCTGGAATCTCAGAACATGATCCTATTAGGGAATTGGTTTCTTTGCAGGTGTAATTAGTTGAAGTGAGGTCATACTGGATTAGGATGGACCATAAATCCAATGGATAGTGGCTTTGTAAAAAGATGTATACCTGAAGACTGCAGTAAAGAAAGCCATAAAACAAAGGAGGCAAAGATTGGAGTAATGAAACTACAGTCAAAGAATACCAAGGATTCTGAGCAGTCACCTGATGTTAGGAAGTTAGAAAGAGTAAAGGCAGGATTCTTGCTTAGTGCCTTACAGGGAGTATAAGCCTGCCTATATCATGATTTTGGACTTGTAGACTCCAGAACTAAGCAAATAAATTTCTGTTCTTTTAAGCTACCAGTTTGTGATATACACAAACACACACACACACATATACATACATACATATATATTTATGGCTAGGATATAAAAACACCAGGTAAAGCCAAAGAAGCATGAATGAAGCCTGCAGTCTTAGACTAAATCTAAAGAGCCTCCTCATTTTGTCACCCCCATAAACACACCTATCCACGTTCCCTTCTCTGTCCAAATCTTACTTTTAGCACCTTCCACAGCCCAGAAAGCTGCTTGCAAAGAAGAGCTAAAGAAAAAAAATAGACTCTAGGAAGGTGGCCTGGACTGGCCTAAAAAGTGGATTCTGAGTCTGTTTAGTTGAGGTGAAGAAGACAAGAAAAGGCACATCCACATTCAGGCTTTCAATGAAAATTGACTCTATTTACAAATGAATTATAACAATCAGTGTTTTGAAATTTAGCTGGTTAGATTACTAGGTTGGCACAAACATAATTAATTGCATTATTGGACTGTGAATTTTAAATCATTATAACTAGGCACAAACACATCTTTATTAATCAAAATAGGAACCATTTCAATCAATATATCTTTGTCAATGAGAAATAAGTTTTATTCCTGTAGTACAAAAATCTGTGTTTTGAGATTCAACGAACTCTTAGAAAGCATTTTCTGCCTCTGGCTGGTTGTGGAAGCATTTTCCCTGCAAAAAGTTGTCCAGATGCTTGAAGAAGTGATAGATGGTTGGCAAGAGGTCAGGTGAATATGGTGGATGAGGCAAAATTTTGTATTCCAATTTATTCAGCTTTTGAAGCAGTGGCTGTGTGACATGACGTCAGGCATTCTCTTGGAGAAGAATTGGGCCCTTTCTGTTGACCAATACCGGTTGCAGGCGTTGTAGTCTTCAGTGCATCTCATCGATTACCTGAGCATACTTCTCAGATGCAATGGTTTCCCCAGGATTCAGAAAGCCATACTGGATCAGACTGGCAGCAGGCTAACCAAACAGTGGCCATGACCCTTCTTGGTGCACGTTTGGCTTTGGGAAGTGCTTTGGAGCTCCTTCTTGATTCAGCCACTGAGTTGGTTGTCATCAGTTGCTATATACAAGCCACTTTTTGTTGCACATCACAATTCAGTTGAAAAAGGGTTCATTATTGTTGTGTAGAATGAAGAGACAACACTTCAAACGGATGATGCTGTGACGTGCAGTCAGTTCATCAGGCACCCATCTATTGAGCTTTTTCATCTTCCAGTTTACTTCAAACGCCAACCACAAAATGGTCAGTGCTGAGTTCTTCAGCAACTTCTCATGTAGTTATAAGAGGATCAGCGTCAATTAGGGCTCCCAGTTTGTTGCTGTGAACTTCCAGTGGCCAGCCACTGTGCTCATCTTCAAGTTCTCATCTTGTTTGCAAAACTTCTTGAACCTCCACTGCACTGTATGTTTGTTAGCAGTCCGTTGGGCAAATGTGTTGTTGATTTTGTGAGTTGTCTTCCCTGCTTTATGACCCACTTTGAACTTGAATAAGAAAATCACTCAAATTTGCTTTTTGTCTAATATCATTTCCATAGTCTAAAGTAAATATAAAATAAACAGCAAGCAATAGCCATTAGCAAAAACATAAGAATGCACGTTAAAACGATGTTTAATATAACCATATTTATTGACAATGCAAAAACTGCAATTGCATCAACCTAATATGAACTTACCCAAAGATAAGGGGGAAAAAGGGAGGATATTTCCTTTTAGATAGTCCTCTTCCATCAAAAGATGATTATTTCATATTTTGTTCTTTAATGGAGACTTTGAGCTTATAATTCAAACCTTTGGTTAACCAGAGCATAACTGAGACACAGAAGACAAGAGCACAGCTATTTAGGAAAAGAACCAGGGACTCGTTTTGGGCAAAACAGGCCTTGGAAGCTAAATAACAAACGCCCTGTGGGCCTAGGTCCCAAGAATAAAAACCAGGCTCCCAGGAATTTAAAAAAAAAAAAAATTAGCTTTTATCTCTGTTACACAAGCAAGTATACTTAGCTGGTACAAGATAAGTAGCTCAACTATAAATTTTAACCTTACCTCTTCCAGTGCTTTCTTGCAGAAAATTCTCATGTACTTCTTTTGAAACAGGAGGGAAGAGGACAGGGCACAATCTTTAAAAGAATGCCAGCAGACGTGACAAACACTTGTTGTATTACAATGTGTGTTTAATGAGGCTCAGGGTCTACTGGGTCCAAGATGGTAGAAGAGTTGACTTCCGGTAGACCCTGAGCCTCATTATACACTCATTGTCATACAGTAGCATGGTAAATGACACAGGCAGAAGCGCCACAACAGTTCTGAGGCTAAACATAAAAGGTCAAAAAGATGGGCAGAATGGCCCAATTTCTGGAAATCCCCATCCTTTTTTCCAAAATAACCAGAATAATCCTCCCATTCATTTGTCTATGAAATTTCCTAGCTCATAAAAACTAACCACACTGTATTTTGAAGCTGTATCACCTTCAGAGATGGCCCACACTCTGTGGAGTGGGTTTCTCTACAAATAAATTCACTTCTTACCTATCTCTGTCTCTGAAGTCTTTCCCAATGAATCAAGGACCTTAAATTCACAAGCACGTCACAGAAGAATTTCCTATTCCTGATAGCCACCATGGGGCTACTGCAGATAATCAAGTGAGTTTAATGATTCCCGGAAATTATCAGTAATCATGAAACAAACTCTTTTTTAAAACAGAAGCAACTCGCCTCTTTCACTCAAGAAGTTGGAACTTTTTTCCACCTTCTCCCTTTGAAACTGAGCAGGAACCTGTGGGCCTCCGAGGCACAAAAGCCTTTCTCTGTCCCTGAAGCTTCAGGGTAGGAAACAGGCTTCAGTCAGCCTCAAGACCCTTCCCTGTTCCAAAGGTCAGGATCAAGCAGTTGCTAATCAAGGAACGAAGGGGATGTGGAGATAAGGGAAAAACAGTCAAGAAACAATAGAGCAGCCCTCCTTCAGGGTCCTGATGGCCCCTCAAGAAATACGCATAATAATATCTTTGAGGTGTTTGGCAGATACTGAAACCCCACCAGGTAAAAGAAGTTATCTGCTGTCCAAAACTATGTAGATCTCAGGCCAGATGGAAATAGTTGATGAAGCTGACTCCAAATTACCTCAGTTCAGTTCAGTCACACAGTCATGTCCGACTCTTTGCAACCCCATAGACTGCAGCATGCCAGGCTTCCATGTCCATCAACAACTCCCAGAGCTTGCTCAAACTCATGTCTGTCGAATCAGTGATGCCGCCCAACCATCTCATCCTCTGTCATCCCCTTCTCCTCTTGCCTTCATTCTTCCCAGCATCAGGATCTTTTCTAGTGACTCAGTTCTTTGCATCAGGCGGCCAAAGTATTGGAGCTTCAGTTTCAGCATCAGTCCTTCCAATGAATATTCAGGACTGATCTCCTCTAGGATTGACTAGTTTGATCTCCTTCCAGTCCAAGGGACTCTCAACAGTCTTCTCCAACACCACAGTTCAAAAGCATCAGTTCTCTGGTGCTCAGCTTTCTTTATGGCCCAACTCTCACATCCATACATGACTACTAGAAAAACCATAGCTTTGACTATACAGACCTTTGTTGCAAAGTAATGTCTTTGCTTTTTAATAGGCTGTCTAGGTTAGTCATAGCTTTTCTTCCACGGAACAAGTGTTTTTGAATTTCATGGCTGCAATCACCATCTGCAGTGATTTTGGAGCCCAAGGAAAGAAAGTCTCTCACTGTTTCCACTGTTTCCCCATCTATTTACCATGAAGTGATGGGGCTGGATGCCATGATCTTAGTTTTTTAAATGTTGAGCTTTAAGCTAGTTTTTTCACTCTCCTCTTTCATTTTCATCAAGAGGCTCTTTAGTTTCTCTTCATTTTCTGCCATTAGGATGGTATCATCTGCATATCTGAAGTTATTGATATTTCTTCCAGCAATCTTGATTCCAGTTTGTGCTTCATCCAGCCTGGCATTTTGCATGATGTACTCTGGATAAAAGTTAAATAGGCATGGTGACAATATATAGCCTTGATGTACTCCTTTTCCAACTTAGAACCAGTCCATTGTTCCATGTCTGGCTCTAACTGCTGCTTCTAGACCTGTATACAGATTTCTCAGGAGGCAGGTGAGGTGGTCAGGTATTGTCATTTCTTTTAGAATTTTCCACAATTTTTTGTGATCCACATAGTCAAAGGCTTTGGCGTAGTCAATGAAGCAGAAGTAGATGCTTTTCTAGAATTCCCTTACATTTTCAATGATCCAATAGATGTTGGCAATTTGATCTCTGGTTCCTCTGCCTTTCCTAAATCCAGCTTGAACATCTGGAAGTTCTCGGTTCATGTACTACTGAAGCCAAGCTTGGAGAATTTGAGCATTACTTGCTCACATGTGAAATAAGCACATTGTGAATAGTTTGAACATTTTTTGGCATTGTCCTTCTTTGGGATGTGAATTAAAACTGACCTTTTCCAGTCCTGTAGCTGAGTTTTCCAAATTTGCTGGCATATTGATTTCAGCACTTTAACAACATCATATTTTAGTCTTTTGGCATGATGTCCACAAAGAGGTGAACTCAATTTTGGGGTAGCGCTCCCTCTTGAGATACAGGGAGAAAACAGAGCCAATAAAAACCTTATCACATGAGAAATGAAAAACAAGAGAGTCCCATCTTTAAATCTGAATCCCTTCTTTTCTGGTGTAACATGAAACCAACTGACAATGCTGAACTTTATCTAAGCCCTGAGTTCCCATAAAGTAACAAAGTGTGTTACGAGATTTATCCTTATCTCCACATATATTTTTGTGTTCAAAGAAATATTATTATTGTTTAGTTGTTAAGTCATGTCTGACTCTGTGACCCCATAGGCCCAACCAGACCCCTCTGTCCATGGAATTTCTAGGCAAGAATATTGGATTGGGTTGCCATTTCCTTCTCCAGGGAATCTTCCCAATTCAGGGATCAAACCCACACCTTTTGCACTGGCAGGCAGATTCTTTACCACTAAGTCAGGAAAGCCCAGATCTAAAAAATATCTAATTATATAATATAATGGACCACTCTGCCCTCATATATATAATATCCCAAAATAAGCCACCCATCCTTTCTCTCTCCATGCTTCAGAACTACTCACTTGTTTATCTACCTCTCCAAAACCTAAAATTTTCTCTCTCTTTGACATGGTCCTCATGAATGAACACAATTCTGATTTTAATAGCCTAAACAAAAGCATCATTTTAGTTATTGGGGATATTTTGTCTCTGTTAGACTCAGTCAAGGGCCTACCTTGGGTTTGAATCCCCTTAAGAGTGTGTATAGTTTGAGTTATCGCCACTACATGTGCTATTGCAGGTTCAACACTGAAAGTTGGATTCTCTATCTGATGGTTATTAAGTCCTTTCAAGGCTTCCTCCCTCCTTCCTCTTTCTAACTATTCAGTGGTCACTGCTGCTACTGTTGCTAAGTCGCTTCAGTCGTGTCCAACTCTGTCCAATCCCATAGACGGCAGCCCACCAGGCTCCCCCGTCCCTGGGATTCTCCAGGCAACAACACTGGAGTGGGTTGCCATTTCCTTCTCCAATGCATGAAAGTGAAAAGTGAAAATGAAATCGCTCAGTCGTGTCCGATTCTTAGCGACCCCATGGACTGCAGCCCACCAGGCTCCTCCATACATGGGATTTTCCAGACAATAGTACTGGAGTGGGGTGCCACTGCCTTCTCTGTCAGTGGTCACTAGGATTCATAAAAATATCATGTTACACATTTCACAGATACAAAATCCAAGAAACATAGGCAACTCTTCTGGCACTAAAATAGTTGCTATCCTAAGTACCAACTTCCTTAACAAACACACAAACATATTTTACAACAGAAAATAAAAGCTATGTTTTCTGAGTTTAATACATATTTCATTCTCTACCCACATGTTTCCTCAGTAACTCTGGAGATCCAGGATCCCAATGTAGAAATGGACTAGAGAAGTTAATGAAGTCAATATTTTTTGACAGAGACAAAAAGAGAAATTCAATATGGGTCAACTAGAAATGAAGTCTGCACGACCTTGCTTAGTCATCCCTTAGTTATTCTTCCCTGAAACCTCTCCTCACTGCTATAATTAATGATCAGTAGTTTTCTCATAAGCCTCTTATTTTAGCCAAGGCTTTTTCAAGGCAAGAAAAGTTATCATTACCTTTGTATTTTATTTGATTTGAGAAACCATTTTCAAATTTCATATAGAATAACTATAACCTCAGTAAAGTTTTATTAATTTATTTGGCTGCCTTGTCATACTCATCAAATATAACATCTGAAATAAGAGACTCACATTTCTTTATCATTTTAGAGTTAAAGTTTGATTTAAGATAACCAAAATCAGCAGACATGAGAAAATAAGGAAAACTTTAAAGAACTTCTCAAATAATAAGAAGCAGAGAAATAACTGAAATCAAGTCAATTCATTCTTTTTGCCCTCTGACCTTGATACATATATAATGTATGCAAACAGTCTCTGAGGGAAGGTAGTGCCTGGCTAAAACAGGGGAAATGATACTTTCTAAATGATGTTAAGAAATATGACAAGTATAAATATGCTAACACAAATACAGTCTATAAACTGACTCCAAAGCACAGATGTCCTTCTACTCAGGACATTCTCTTTTGTTTTGGCTGTACCATGTGGCATGTGGAATCTTATGTCTCTGACAAGGGATTGAACCCCGGTCCCTTGCAGTAAGCATGACGTTCTTCTAACCTCTGGACTGTCAGGGAAGCCCCAAGGACATTCCTTATTTTATACCATGGAGTCGTTTCCCTTCATTTTTTTTTTTTAAATTTTCTTTACTTTATTGTGTTGGTTTTGCCATACAATGACATGAAACTGCCATGGGTTTACATATGCTCCCCCTCCAGAACCCCCCTCCCTCCTCCCTCCCAATTCCCTCCCCCTGGGTCATCTCGGTGCACCAGCCCCAAGCATCAACCCTGGGCTGGCGATTGATTTCACATATGATAATTAACATGTTTCAATGCCATTCTCCCATATCATCCCACCCTTGCCCTCTTCCACAGAGTCCACGAGTCTGTTCTATACATCTGCGTTCCTTTTGCTGTCTCGCATGCAGGGTTCTCATTACCATCTTTCTAAATTCCATATATATGCGTTAGTATACTGTATTGTTGTTTTTCCTTCTGGCTTAATTCACTCTGGATAATAGGCTCAAGTTCCGTAGCCAGGACATGGAAGCAACCTAGATGCCCATCAACTGAAGAATGGATAAGAAAGCTGTGGTACATATACACAATGGAATATTACTCAGCATTAAAAAAAAAATTCATTTGAATCAGTTCTACTCAGGTGGATGGAACTGGAGCCTATTATCCAGAGTGAAGTAAGCCAGAAGAAAAAACAACAATACAGTATACTAACGCATATATATGGAATTTAGAAAGATGGTAATGAGAATCCCTTCATTCTTATAAGTTTTCACTGCTGCAAGCACCACAAAAAACTCCTTACCATAGTCTAGTTAGTAAGTCATTTTCTACATTTCAAGCTTTCCTCATAGTATCTCACACTATACTGGTAACATGAATGATGTTGAAGAAATATTTATTTCAAAGGATAGACAGGGGGACGAAGGAAAGAGGAAAAATAGAATATGGGAGAATATTGTAATAGTGCATAATGAACAATTACATAAATATAGGAGGATGATGTACTGAACAATTACATTTGTATTTTTCATATTTTTATATCTATACACGAATCAAAAAAATTTGAATTCACAGTTTTGGCAGATATCCTACATCCTCAGTTATGCTGAATGTGATGTTTCCAGTTGTTTTAGTCACAATGAGAGCTTTAATTAGTTTTCTTCTGTTTTGGCATAGAATACTCTTTTGAGGGAAAGCTATGGTATGTGGAACTGTTGTTACTTTTCCAGGCAATGTAAGAATGAATTTGCAGTGATGATAGTGACAGTGCAGTGCCAAAGAGGAGTAAATAAAAGTCTTCCTAGAGGCATAAAAGAAATAACATCCAGTGAAAAATGTGCAAAATGTATCCAAAAAAACACTAAAGAGCTATCAGTAAATATGCTTCATTGCAAACAAAAGAAAAAATAAATTCTGGTAAACTGAGCAGAAAGACCATTTTATCCAAGCTATTGGAGTATTCATTAAATCACGAATATGGCAAATTAGGCTCATAAAAGTAGCCATAAATATAGTCATGGGGAGAGTTTAGTTATGGAAAAGGTGTTACGGGTGCTGCCACCATCAGACAGCATTGTCTAATAAGTCTGCTGGAATCTCAATTCCAACAGTACCTCCATCCATCCCAGCGGGCACTAGACTCCGGATACTAAGACCAAGGTAAATTCTAAAGGTCCCAAGAGTAGTAGTCGATTGACCAAGCCCTTTACTACCTGCCTTCTTCAGACCAAGAAACATAGCCTTAAAATTTCCTTCAGTTTGACTAAATTTTAGACAGGTTTCTTCCCGACTCGAGGGCCCTCACATCCCTTTTCTGAAAGAATTTACTTTAGAAAATTGCAATTGTAAATTCTTTCTCTGCTTCTTTGTGATGTAAATCTTCTATCAGCCTCTTGCCAGTTTAACAACTCAGAAATGTCTTTTTCAAGGACTTGAGAGCCATCTCTTTGAAATATAATCATCAAAGAAGATAGCACCCCTATCTCCATCTTTATGGAAAGGTAGAAGTCTAATTTTGATGAGACAAGTGCCAATTAGCAAACACAAATGATCTAATTATATTTTGTTAATTGATCCACTCCCCTGTAACTTTCTCTAGTAAGTTTCCACTAGCTTATCACATCTTTCATTTCAAGAGTCTTGAGTGTAATCTCTTTCCCCTATTTCTATAGTATTGAATAAAATCTTCCTAGTCTGTTGAACTTTCCTGATACAATTTTTCTTTGATGTGCCCCTAGCTTCTATGAGTCTTGACAAAACAAATGCCTGGTCTTTGACAATTTTTATGGGTAGAGGCAGAATCACTTCTTAAGTAGGAGTCAGACTGCAAACAAATCCTTGGAACATAAGCAGGAAGTGTCCATGCTGGATAGCCAAAAAACAGACTGATAGTCACTACTTCTTTAGAATATAATATCTCTCTGCTCAGTCACTTCAATCATGTCTGACTCTTTGCAATTCCATGGACTGTAGCCCACTAAACTCTGTCCACATAATTCTTTAGGTATGAATACTAGAGTGAGTTGCCCTGCGCTCCTCCAGGGGATCTTCCCAAGGATTGCAGGCAGATTCTTTACCCACTGAACCACCTGGGAAGCCCAGAATATAATGTCTATGGGAGGAATAATGTCTTCAAGAGGATTATTCTTTCTTGCATACATTGAATACTAACATACTCAAGAAATGATCTCTAAGGCTGTCTCCCTGTTACACTGAATTTCTTGAATATCCTTAGCCTGGGTTCTGTGTCAGTAAGCAGCTTCAAAAACCATCTTGGCTAGCCGAGAGTTCATATGTTTGGTTGAACGTGGTAAGTGGTTCTCAGCACAATGGTAATTAACATCTGCTGAGTGTTTATTGGACATTTAGAATTTCTTAAATCAACTCTTTTAAATCTTAGAATTTTTAAGATGTTATTTCATTAAGAATAGACATCAAACAATGAAGGGAAAAAAATCCTTCAATTACTACCACCTCACAGGTTGAAGGTGACTCCATGTCTATACTTGTGACCAGCACTCTATAGACATTATTCAAAAATTTAAACCTTAAATGTATAGATTTGAACTTGGGTCTTCCTAACTCCAAAGTCCTTACTTTTGCTGCAAAAATAAAAACTCTATTGAAAGCATTAATAATTAATAGCCTATACAGTGTGCTCCTTTCCTAGAGAGGTTTAGTTGTCATCTTTTTTACCTCAGAGAAAAGAACACACATAATACTTCTGGCTGAACACTTTTATTAGTCCTAATTCAGTTTAATACATAACTCATGTTAAAAAGGCTTTGCATGGCATACATACCGCAAGCAATCTTTATCTAAGAAATATAGCTTTCCCTTGACCCAAGTCTATCTCACATCTCTCTCTTCTTAACAGCTAAACCCTTCAATATAGTTATCTGCCCTCCATGTCTCCTCCTTTCTTGAATTCAGTGCAATAAGGATTTATTACCATTCCAACCAAAATTGCTCCTTAGAATGTAAATTCTTATTTATTTGAGCTTTGGTGATACTTATTAAACTTTTCCTTTTCTTGATTTTGGGACAATTTTGTTCTCTTGGTTCTCATCTTACCTCCCTGGCTTCCCTTTCTTGGGTTCTTCTGGTCCTTATTCTCCACTATCCTGAAATCTGAATTATTGAAAGTGTTAGCATTTAGTCTTCTGGTATCTTCTATAATATATTACATTAACTCCACAAGAGAGTTCATCTAACCTAAGATATTTAAATGTTGTTGAAATTCTGTTCACATATATTTACTTGTATACCAACCTCTGCTCTGAAGTGCATAAGTATCAATATTGTATACCATATTGGCTACCCACACCTCCATTACAGGAGGCAGTTGCAATAAGATATAAGTAAAATTAGACTCTATTTTTAAGAAGATGAAACTGTGTATCATGCTGCCTACTCTCTGCAACCCCATGGACTGTAGATAGCAGGCTCCTCTGTTCATGGGATTTCCCAGGCAAGAATATTGGAGTGGGTAGCCATTTCATTTTCAAAGGGATCTTCTCCACTCAGGGACTGAACCTGGGTCTCCCACATCGCAAGCAGATTCTTTGCCATCTGAGCCACCAGGGAAGCCAGACATAATTAAAACTAGACACTATTTTTAAAAAGACAAAAATGTGTATCATGTTGCCTACTCTCAATTAGAGTTGGTCTTAGTCTGTCCTGTTTCCCTGAACTAAACACAGTTATATCCACTATACCAAGACGAGGTTGTACGTCAAAGCAGGATGCCTTTACATAAGCCACTCACTATGGGACTACAGGTGACTAATTCACGGGTGTTTTTTCATGGTTTTGTTAAAGAGGACATCTGAAAAGTATTCTATAGTGTTAAATAATGACCTACAAAATACACCAGCAGGATGTAATTGTAGTAAAAAATTTCAGTATAGAAATGAACTTATAAATTAAGGAGTTGATGTTGAAACAATCTGACTAAATTTGAAATAAATTTTTTATACTTCATGTATTTTTCCTTCAAATTGAACAGTCAGGACATATTGAAAATTATTTCTAATAGAAATAATATCCAGTAAATTCCAATAGAATATTTCCAAAATTTCTGGTCCCTCAAGAAATATCAATAGTCAATTCATACATTGGTTTAACTAGGGTTTTTTTAATCATTATTGAAAAATATATATGAAAAAGCCTGAATTTTAAGATGCTGTCTAATAATTCTGGTGTACCTGTCTATTTTCACCCCTGCTTAATCTTTTTAAATGAGGTTCATATTCAAGAATCTAACCTAGCCTTTTAAAAACAGGATAATTATACAGAAAACTATTAGGAAATAGAAAGTCTAAGATAAGTATTTTCTGTCATTAATTATTCAGGTTTGGCATAGAGTAATAGCATTAGGCATCAAAACAGCATGGAAATGAATTATACAACTTTGACTTTAAAAGTTAAGAAATCTTGTTCAGGGCTCCACTGGTACCCAGTGGTAAAGAACCCACCTGCCAATGTAGGAGTCATGGGTTCCATCCCTGATCTGAGAAGATTTCAAGTTGAGGAGCAACTAAGCCCATGTACCACAACAATTGAACCTGTATTCTAGAATCCATTAGCTGCAACTACTAAGCCCATGTGTCTCAACTACTGAAGCCCACACACCCTAGAGCTTGTGCTCTGCAACAAGAGAAGCCACCATAATGCAAAGCCCACACACAGCAACTAGACAGCAGCCCCTACTCACCACAACTAGAAAAAGGTCCATGCAGTAATGAAGACCCAGAAGAGCCAAAATTAAATAAATTCAATTTAAAATCTTGTCTAGTGGGCAGCTATCACTCAGAACTCTCAAAATATACCAGGAACGTTGTCCCCCAGTCCTTCCTTTCCTTGAGTTAGAATTCCAGAGTTTGACTTTTAGACTAAGTATTCCACAACACGGAACCCATTTGCTGTCAGTCAGGAGGAATTCAGTGCATATGAGATTTGGAATCTACATCATTTTCTGATACTCCCACAGGAAATGGGTGCTTCAGATCTGAAGGCAGAACATTTTCTTCTGTGATGCTGCAACTAAGGATCTGCCTTTTCACTTCATTTCTGGTAACTGGATTTCTACTTTGTCCCTTTATGCCTGAGTCCAGTCTTAAACTGTTTGCAAACTTTGGGGCTACCCAAAGCCCTTTCCAGTTCCCTTCGTTTCACCAAGAAACTGAGCCCTAAGATCCCCTTCAGGCAAAATCTAATTCATCTGCAAGGGATTTCCCAGATCCTAATTTCCTTTCTGCATACCTAACAGTCTTAATTAATTTATCTGATTAAAAATAGTGACTATTTTGACAATAACTGTGCCAGGGCTTTGTGATATTGAGCCAAACTGATCCTGTGCCCCTAGAATCTTTATGAAAGTGATTCAATATTGGATTGGAGTTCTTTAAAGAGGTTAACTGTGCTCACCTTGCACAATAATAAATGATTAGCAGAAAAAGCACCACAGAATAATGAATAGACAGTGAACACAGCATAGAAATTCAAAAAGTTGTCATGTCAAGAATTTCATAGCCTTTATGAGAGGTGCTATTTGAAGAGATTTTTTTTTCCCTCTATGCCTATTTATTGAAGAGTGCTAGACCATGGTACAGCTAAATATTTTAAAATAAATTCATAGAGACTCCCAAAAACAGTTTTTGGGTAATAACTCTTAGAGTCCATAACATTTTTGTTGTACATACAGACACACACACACGCACACACACACACAAATACATATACATACACACAAGCAGAGAGTTATTTAAAAGCATTTATGTTAGATCCACAATAAAGAGAGCTAAATGAGCTCCTATGAAGCTCATTTGTCTTAATTCCATGTCTTTAAAGTTCATGATGAAAATTCATTGCAAAAAACAAATTTTGGATAAGACTGTGATAATAATGGTCCACAGTCCCCCCCAAAAGAAATGTGAATTACTTTTCTTTCAAACAGTTGGTAATTAAAACTTTTACCTACAAGTAAAAGATACTGGAGCTCCTTTATTAGGAAGTCTCTGCTATCAAGACTGCTTTTATAGTGTGGTTACATTACTTAAGATATGCCAACTAGCTTAAATAGAAAATTCACTGAATCAAAAGTGTTTTGATAACTATATGTACAAATCTAACTTCCCACCCACAAAATCTCTTTCAATTTGTAACTTCTTGGTGATCTGAAAAGTCACCCTATTCACTATCATCTTTTGCTTCTCCATCTCCACCATTTTCTGACCCCTAACCAGGTTTTCCTCCATTATATATTCAATGGATTGTATATAAAATTCATCTCTGACACAAGAGTGAAACTTTTTCTAAAGAACTGTAGAAATTCATCAACATTTGACTTCTCAAGGTTCCAGGGAGGTAATACTTATTTCCAGAAATACCTGGCCTCCTTCAATTTAATTCATGAGAAACAATCTAAAAGTGAAATAAGAAATTTGAATTAATAGCTCATTGTTACAGAGTTGAGCAAACCTAAGAGTATCAATAAGCTGGAGATGAACTGGATTATAGAGTAAGGAGAAAAGGGAAAGTAGAATGACTTGAAGAAAAAGGACATGAGAAGCCAACAAAATATACTAAAGTTAAGATCAAACTCATAAAAGAGATCAAAAGAGCTACAAATGAGAAATTGGAATCTAATTGTCTCTTTACATGCCACCTTATAATGTTTCTATTGGACATGGAATAAAGTCATGAGCAAAATTCAAAACTTAGAATTTGCTAACACAAAAAGTTATAACCTTCAAACCAAATCATCAATCTCATTATTCCAGATGGACAATACCAAGATTTCTTCCAAATCATTTTAGGGAATGTATCCAAAGGTCTGGAGAAGGCAATGGCAACCCATTCCAGTACTCCTGCCTGGAATATCCCATGAACGGAGGAGCCTGGTAGGCTGCAGTCCATGGAGTTCTTAAGAGTCAGACATGACTGAGTGGCTTCACTTTCACTTTTCACTTTCATGTATTGGAGAAGGAAATGCAACCCACTCCAGTGTTCTTGCCTGGAGAATCCCAGGGACAGCAGAGCCTGGTGGACTGCTGTCTTTGGGGTCGCACAGAGTCGGACACGTCTGAAGTGATTTAGCAGCAGCAGCAGCATCCAAAGGTCCATCATTATGTATATTCCACCTTTAACACACTTCTAAACTTTAATAGTATCATATTTAAGTAGTCAAAATAAATATTAAGAGGTTCAATTATGTATTAGCTGAGTCTTCTAAGCAACAGAAGAAAAAATTACTAAACCTCCACAGAAATTATCCTCTAATATTAATAACTGACTAATTTATAAACAGTTAATTCGACCTAGCATCTTTTTTTTTGATCAAACTTATTGTTGATCTCCAAGTGTCAACATGAGATTTCTCTCTTCCCAACTCAAGCTAAGAGTATCTAGTCTTCTTAACCTTCATTCAGGTCTGACAATGGACCAATAATTGGACTCATAATTATTTTCTTTTGCTCCATAATCTTGAATATTCTTGAAACTGTGATTAATATTATGGTAATCTTATGATAGTTCTTCAGTGTAAAATTACAGATAAACCTAGTCAAAACAATGAGCATGAATCCTTTTGGTGACTCCAGACCAAAGGAATAGTTGTAAATATTTTAATAGCATAGCGCCTTTTACTTCTGGACCAAAGTGTCAGAACTAGTAAAGAAAATCCAGGACATGGATGCCACTTCAGTAAATACAGAAATAGATCAGAAACATAGTTTTCCTATAAGTTTTCTACTATAAAGCCAACCAATTACTTTATCCTTCATGTGAGATGAAACATAAAATACTGCAAGGCAAATTGTAGTTTTCACATGGGATATTTCTGTTGAAAATATTTGATAAGACAGTTTGGGCAAAAAACTGCATTTTTTCCAAAGCTGTCATTCAAAATTAGAGTTATGGTATTGAGAGTTGGCCTTCTTAATTATATCTTAGTGCTTATCATATTATATTTTATTAGAAAATATCATTTGTTGATTTGGAGATAATATTTTATTACCCTCACAATAGTACATGCACTTTCAGAAAGTATGAGGGTCACTAGTAAGCTCTTCCAACTTAATCCAGAATATTCTGGACCAGCGAAAGCAATGGGCATGTGTTTGTTTAGGAGTCTTTCCTGTTATAATATCTATTGCTAAATATTTCTGTGCTGTTTCTTTGGTTGATCAAATTATTGTACCATTTTCTTTCAGCCATCTGAAAGAATTTTCCATCATAGGATTTTTTTCTATCAGTATCCACTGAAATTGCCCCATCTTTATATTTGCTATTCTACAGGATGTCAAAAGCAATCTGAGGGCCAGTGAATGATGAAGTCTGCTGTGTGTAGTTAGGACTTCTTCATCATCTATTATGCCAAATCTCTGTTTAGTTGTTTTGCATTCTCTTATTGTTCTCCTGGTATTTCTGGCTTTATTTCAGCTTATTCCTCTGTGGATGTTTTCAAAAGAGACATTCAATTAAATGTTTTTTATTTCATTCCAAAAGGAGTTCATCTCATTCTTTTAGCTATTCTCTCATATTTTAAGTTTTATTTTAGTGATGTATATTCCCAGAACTAGAACTAGATCAGTAATTTAAAATGTCTTTTTTCTGTAGAATATATTTAATATTTACTATTACTTTGTATATTTATTTATTTCTAAGAATAAAGTACTATTTTAGTCTTTGAATCAAATGTAAAGACTGTGTTGGTAGTTTATCAATCTTGTGTATTACATAAACTCACCTCTATGGAGCTAAAATTAAAGTTATAATAAGAGTAGAAAAATATTTTGTTCCTTTCATTCCATTCCTACCTACTAAGGAAAATCATCAGCTCTCAGAGAATCCCCTGGCACTCCAGTGGTTAAGACTCCACACTGCCACTACAGAGGGGATGGGTTCAGTCTGTGGTCAGAGAACGAAGATCCTCCATGCTACCTGATGCAGTCAAATTTTTGTTAAAAAACATCATCAGATTTCTAGTACATTTTTCCATAATGGTCTAGTTCTCTCAAAAGAATTACCTTGGGTCAATTTTTGAAGAGGTCCTTTTGCCTACCTCCACATCTACCATCTACCACATGCCCATTGCCCACATGCCCATCTACCACAAACAGTCTAGAACACCTATACACTGATATTTTATTATCTAATACTACTTTAAATTCAACTGAAGTTTTCAAGTTGAGGTCACATGGAAATAATAAGCAAGTGAAATAATCTATGTATTTTTTCAAAAGAGCAGGGTAAATTCAGATTCCTTTCCAGCATTATGTTTAACATTGACTCTATTAGACCAGTGGGGGAATATCTTCAACAAAGGGGTAATCAATTTTTTAAGGTCCTACCTTCAAAAGAGAAGTATTTTATAAAATCACTTCCACTGGCTTGACAGGGCAGATAAACTCATTAGTGCAAACATTAAGCTGTCCCAAGTGATGGTTTGCACCTTTGTTTAATAGACTTAAATATACATTCTACCCCATTGACTACTGAGCCAAAGAACAGGCCAGTCAAGATCACCAAGCCATTCAAAACAAGGTCATAATAGCAGATTCATCCTAAATCAAGCATAAAAGTATTAAATTTTAGGAATACCAGATACTGCTAAAGGGTCCTTTGGGAATGAAAGTAGACATCAAAGACCAAAATATACATGTTGGTGATGATTTTGTTTTTAGAATCTTCATTTTCAGGTCAATTTATTTCCTCACATAATGTAAGACTAGATTTCCTAAGGGAGGAGACAATCATTAGAGTACCAGATAATATTGCTTAATAAACGCTTGTCATTTATGCTTCTAAATATAATCTGTGTACATAAATGTTCATCCTTTCAAGGAAAATCTCAGATTCTTTTAAGAAGTTCAGACTTTCATTTTAAGTGTAAAACATTCTTTGTCTACTATGGAGAGTAAAATGAGGGGATCTTATTCTATTGTGCATTAGTTCCCTCAAATAGTCTGATGTTATACTAAGACACTGGTCATCTTTCCCCTTCAAACCTTCATAAGTAAAAAAACTGGGCCTACAGTTGAAACTAAATGGCCTATAAACATTGCTGTCCTGGTATGATGAAGTTTAGGCTGCACAAGAACAAGGATTATCTTACCATCAACTTATAGACTCTTGAATTAGAAGGGAGAGGTTTCCTTCCTTTGATATATGATGAGCCTGAGGTCCTAAAATAACAAGGTATTTCTGCTAGGACTTTGTCAGAGCAACATGAAGAAGTGAGTTTAAGTTCTGTCTCCACTAGATTCTTTTAGATGTTGATATACTATATTGTATCTATTAGCTTCAGTTTTCCCCTCACTGTTAAAATGATGAAAAATGAAGAAAAACTGAGGCTAACAAATATTAAATAGTCTCTTCCTTTGTGTCATTTTAATATAATTTGTCTTAAATAAACAAATGACTATACAATAAATTTAAAAACCCTAATGCTTATTTATGTGTTTCAAGGATGGCCATTATGAAACCTGAGTGATGAATTACTTTCTCTCTAGATCCTCCTGAATATCCAACAATATATCTGGCATTTCCATGCAGATACCCCGAAAGGACTTCAACCATAACGTGAACCTAAAACAACCTATAGATTTCCCTTCAGGGGTGACAATTCAGTTCCTTATGATGTGACCCAAATTTCAATAAAATATATTAATAGCTCTCAATTTCTCAAACCTTGAACTGTAACAAAGACCTGCTACACTGACCTCCTTGACATCTCTAAAGCTGATACATTTTTTTTTCTTTATGGCCATTATCCCAGTTTACATAAACTGCATTTCTTAGTTAAATTATTATCTTAACCAGTAAGAAGTCTTCCTGTCCTCAGTTTTGCCCATTTTAATCCTTTGTATAAAACACAGCCTTTGTGAGCTTTTGAAAATACAAATATGAGTATTTCATTGGCCTGATAAAATAGTAAACTAAGTCCACATTTCCTTTATATAATATCCAGACTTCTTAATAGTAACATGTTATTATGCATTTGATGTCTGTGGCCCCCTCAAGCTCATATGTTGCAGTCCTAGCGCCCAACCTGATAGTACTAAGATAGCACTGAGAGGGTAGGTCCTTTGGGAGGTAATTAGGTTTAGGTGAGGGAAGAGCCCGCAAGACAGGATTACTGTACTTAAGAGGAAGAGACACCAAAGCTTTCTCTTTCTACTTTATGGGGACACAGAGAAAACGTGGCCATCTTCCAGCCAGGAAAACGGCTGTTACCAGTAACCAAATCTGCTGGCACCATGATATTGGACTAACTAGTTTCCCAAACTGTTAGAAATAAAGGTCTGTTGTTTAAGCCATCCAGTATATGGTATGTTGTTATAGAAATCTGAGATCACCAAGCCAACAGATGAAACCAAGAAGTGGAGATGATGCTGCAACAAATACATAAAAATGTTGATGTGGGTTTAGCACAAGGTATGGGTAGATGTTGAAAGAGTGCCTTCTGAATAACCCTCTCCACCCTAAGAAATGAATGTAGGTGGGGAAAGGATCACTCCAACATCAAGTGGGAAGGGTATGTAAGAGATCAGGCTCAAGTCAGTCCTGAAGACATAACTAAATCGCATGAACCAATGAATCAGATTCATAGTGCTTACCTATACTTACTACCTCTTCTCCCTCAACCTCCCCCTATGGCCTCACGGGGAGTGCTTTATGCCCAGTTGACTTAAAGAAAAAACATTTGAGACTCAGGTTTATAGATGATATTGTATGATTCTGCTGGAGCTCTGCACAACTACAACATAACATCCTCAGTCTTTGGGAAACCCAGGAGGACAACAGGGAAAGGAATGCTCCCAAAGGACAGAACTTTAAGCAGGCACACAGGTGTTCATTTTTACCTGCAAAGAAAGATGGCAAAAGACACAGATACCCAGTGATTTATGGCTGGTGGCTAAGGTTAGGCTGGATGCTCAGGAATTGGAAATGAATGATTGGAAAACTGGTGACAGAGGTCTTACATTGACAGTAGAGATTACTGAGACAGCCTTCCAAGGGGTCCATTTCAAGTTTGGCCCTGTTCTAATTCATTCTTTAAAACATAGCCTGCAGCAATTTTTAAAAATATCTATCTGGTTATTTCACTCCCCTGCTTAAAATCTTAAAAAGGCTTCCCATTTCTCTTGGATAAACTCCAAATTCTTTAACACAGGTTACATATTCTAACCACTTAATACCTGACGCCAGTGTTTCTTCCAGTCTTATCTCATCCTTCCATTGGAAAAAAAGAAAAACTATATTTTAGATTCCATTTATACATGATTATCCTTCTTCCTAGAATTCCCTTTACACACATCAGCTTTAAAACATTTAAATGCCAGTTTAGACATTATTTTCTCCAGGAAGATTTTTTTTTGACCCATCTATCTTCAGATAAATACTCATTTTATATTTATTTATAGCAGACTATATTTCTGTATAAATCTTCCAGAGGCAGTTCAACCCTAAACCCAGAACCAATCAAGGCTTATTCATGCTTCAGATTCTAGGCTCAATGCTCCTTCCTGTTTAGAAGGACAGAGATATTTGTTCCTGTAGTCACTTCTCCCTGTTTCTTCCTGCCTGAAATTAAGTTCTTTCCAAGGCAGTTAAGAATAATGATTATTTTTTCATTAGACACTACTGCAAACTTAGCCCCATCATTTGGTTCTAACAAGGTAATCACTAAAAGTCCAACATGCCACAAAATTGGGTAATCATGAATATCCATAGTCCTACCTATCACACAAGTATATCTCTGTATAAGTGCATATGCATTGTGAATATACACTGTAGATATCAAAAATCAAAGCTGAAAGACATCTCAAAAGATACTCAGATCTATTCTTGAGTCTCAAAAAATGCCTTCTAAGTGGTTGTGCATTTATGCTTTAATATCTCCAATCACTGAAAGTTCAATACTTCACTAAGACAATTCATTCCAATATTAGATATTTCTGACATAGAAATATCAATCATATATGAAGTCAAAATTTATCCCTCAATAGTTTAAACTCATAAGGCTATACTGTCCAAGTTTAATTCCTCTTATGATAGTCTTTTCAGTATATACACACACATACACACACTAAGTTTCTAAAAATCACTGTTCTAACTTTTTCAAATAGGTGTCTTCATATCACATGTAAAGGAATCTAGTTGTTCCAGAAAAAGGAGGAGAAGGAGAGGTGAGGACAGGGGTAAAATGAGAGTTGGGTATTTTTTTGAAAGAAAAGGCTAAAAAATCTGTGTGAAGAAAACAGTCTGGGGTACTGTTTGTTTTAATCATCATAATTATAACACATTATGGCCTATAATGTCAAGGTTGCAGATATTTTCCTTAAGAAGTCATTAAATATCTACTTAGAAACCTGGAACAATAACTATTTTGCCTCTCTTAGGAAGAGGAAAAACAAGTTATTTTCTTTACCTAAGTGATGTTTTGTCATTGTTTTCAGTTTTTGTCTATCATTTCCTTCACAAGCAATTGCTCTTAAATCTCCTTGATGTGGAGCACTACTAAATTTTAGAAAAATAAAATCCAACAACTTTTGGATATTTTCACCTTTCATTTTTGGAATTTGTCTGGGTGACTAAGGGAAGCAGATGCTTCTTTACATCTGTATAGACCAAGCAGATTCAAAGCTCAGTGCAAATGGCCCTGCATGTTCATCATACTCCCCAGTAATAACCGGTAAAGCAACAGTGATCCTGTTTATTAGCATTAAGCATCTGCTACTCAGGATTATGATGAATTTATGGAAATGTTCTAAGAGTCCTTGAGTCCAGAAAATTAAGAGATGGTGAAAATATACACAAAAATGTGTTACAAACAAACAAAAAAAATCACTAAATGTTAATGCCAGCATCCATATTCATCTTAATCTCCTTTCATACACATATATCAGATGTGATACAAATTAATGCATTTACCGTGTGATAACAGATTATGCTAATATATTTCAGCAATATTATTGTGAAACAAATGTTCCGCTGTTACAGGATCAGCCAACAAAACTTTGACATGATTCATAAGGATTGTTATGCTATTGACTCAAGCCATGGAATTTATCATCACCAAAATACATCTTACGGCATTAGAGTCAGGCAGTTCAGTTCATTTCAGCCGCTCAGCTGTGTCCAACTCTTTTCAACCCCATGAATCGCAGCACACCAGGCCTCCCTGTCCATCACTAAATCCTGGAGTCTACCCAAACCAATGCCCATTGAGTCAGTGATGCCATCCAGCCATCTCATACTCTGTCATTCCCTTCTCCTCCTGTCCCCAATCCTTTCCAGCATCAGGGTCTTTTTCAGTGAGTCAACTCTTCGCATGAGGTGGCCAAAGTACCGGAGTTTCAGCTTCAACATCAGTCCTTCCAATGAACACCCAGGACTCGTTGGATCTCCTTGCAGTCCAAGGGACTCTTAAGAATCTTCTCCAACACCACAGTTAAAAAGCATCAATTATTTGGCACTCAGCTTTCTTCACTGTCCAACTCTCACATCCAAACATGACTACAGAAAACCATAGCCTTGATTAGACAGTAGGACTGTGTAAATAACCTTTAAATATTTCATATAATATAACCAGCAAAGAATGAATTGATATCACTATTGCTTATTCTAGAAGATTTGATGTACTGTCAAGAAATCTCTCCCAGATTACTTAAATGAAGGAAGATTTCAGAGAAAGCTTAAGTCTTCTTTTATATGAGAAAAACAGGAATTGTTGTACATAAAAATGACCAAATCCACCATGGAATATGGGCGTATAAAGGCAACAGTTGATGGAAGGAATATCTATGTATCAGAGGTAAACTGCACTTTACTGCTCTTGTATCCATGTTTTTAAATCAACACTGATGTATAGAACAGTCTAGTGGACTCTGTGGAAGAGGGCAAGGGTGGGATGATATGGGAGAAGGGCATTGAAACATGTTAATTATCATATGTGAAATCAATCGCCAGCCCAGGTTTGATGCTCAGGGCTGGTGCACCGGGATGACCCAGAGAGAGGGAATCGGGAGGGAGGAGGGGGGGGGTTCTGGAAGGGGAACATATGTATACCCATGGCAGATTCATGTCAATGTATGGCAAAACTAACACAATAAAGTAAAGAAAATTTTAAAAAATAAATAAATAAAAATAAATCAATACTGAGACCACAGCTAAGCCAGTTTTGAATGTTTCTACACTTGTTGTTAACAAAATAAACATAATCAGGTTGATTATGTACTCTAAGAAGAGAGGGAAGACTCCTCATATCCCCACTACTCCAGATACTATTTACCATTCAGTCTTTTAAGGAGAGGAAAATATATTCCTCTATATTATCAAGAAATTATGAATTATAAAATTTCTCCAGTTCCAATCTGAAGGAGGGTGAACCACTTTCAGAGATGCTGAGATAATATGATAATGTCGATGGCCCAGCAGTTCTGTATTCTCTCCAGCCATCCAAAGTTTTGGTGAACCACCTAAATACTCATCTAATTCTGACCTTAATTTTAAGCTCTGTTTTCATTCTCAAGTTCTTAGTACCTGATGGTATTAATTTTCTTTACACTGTAAAATATTGTAAAAATTATGCTTTGCATATGCCAAGCACTGTGCTTGAACATGTTTTTATATTGTCCTCACCGCATCCTTATGAGATAGGTATTTTGAGCTCACTTAATATGGGAGGAAATAAAAGCTTTCAAAAGGTGAACAATAGAATAAATATCCTACAAATTATAAACAAGTGGGCCTGAATCCAAACATGGGACTGTACAACTCCAAGGTCCCAAGCTGTATCTAATAGAATTCAAAGTCAACAATGTAATTTATTTATTTTACCAGGCCCAGAAAAATAAAAGATGGTATATATCTTACATCAGGAGTAAATAAACTTTTCTCTGTAAAGGGATCTATTGTAAATATTTTCAGCTTTGTGGGACAGATAGTCTTTGTTACAACATTTAAAACTGCCATCACAGTATAAAAGCAGCCAGAAACAAATGAACCTGACTGTGTTCCCATAAAGCTTTATTTATACAAATAATCAATGAGCCAGATTTGGCCTATGGGATATAATTTAATGAACCCTTTCTCGTATCATTTCATGAAATGTTCATCCTGATAAACAATCAAAAATTTATTTCATGCAATAAAGTTTTCACTTAGAACATCATATACATAAATCATATAAAAGTTTTCATCACATTATCATATAAACATGACCCACTTCAGGAGTCAACATGAAAGCCTCAATGCTTTTTGGAGAACTTGTCCTCAAACTTAAGTCAGAAACCCCCACTTTTGGCATGGATGGGGGTCAGTGGACGGAGGCCACACTCAGGATATCTAAGAGTAGGCTGGGAATCATTCTAAGGTCTTTTCTGTATCATTATACCCATGTTTTCATATATAATATACTACAGTTGAGCTCTATATTTTAAAATATCAAGGTAGAATAATAGGGAAAATTATACCATTAGGCCTGTGCTAACAAAGAGAGAGGCATAATACATATATGGATTTATTTATTTATTTATTTATTTTATTATTGTTTTTGCCATACATTGTCATGATATCACCATGGGTTTACATATGCTTCCCCTCCGGGTCCCCCCTCCCTCCTCCCTTCCCCCCGGGAAATCTCGCTGCACCAGTCCCGAGCATCAATCCTGGGCTGGCGATTGATTAGACACATGACAATTAACATGCTTCAATGCCCTTCTCCCATATCATCCCACCCTTACCCTCATCCACAAAGTCCACAAGTCTATTCTATACATCTGCGTTCCTTTTGTTGTCTCCCATGTTGGGTTCTCCTTACTGTCTTTCTAAATTCCATATATATGTGTTAATATACTGTATTGTTGTTTTTGCTTCTGGCTTACTTCACTCTGGATAATGGGCTCCAGTTTCGTCCATCTGAGTAGAATTGCTTCAAATGAATTTTTTTTTAATGCTGAGTAATATTCCATTGTGTATATATACCACAGCTTTCTTATCCATTCGTCAGTTGATGGGCATCTAGGTTGCTTCCATGTCCTGGCTATTGTAAACAATGCAGCGATGAACATTGGGGTGCACCATATATGGATTTAGAAGAAGCAATACAGCTATTAAACCAAGCAGTGGCCACAAGACTGGAGAAGGTCATTTTTCATTCCAATACCAAAGAAGGGAAATGCCAAAAACTACTGCAAATTTGCACTCATTTCACATGTTACCCAGGTTATGGTCAAAATCCTCCAAGCTGGGCTTCAACAGTACATGAAGATGTTCAAGATGGATTTAGAAGCAAAGGAAGAGAAGCGGTGGATGTTCAAGATGTATATAGAGAGACAGCTGTGACGGTGCAGGAGCTACCCCTCGTCCAAGGCCAGGGTCAGCAGGCAATAGAGCTACCTCACGTGCAAGGTAAGGAGTAGCGGCTATACTTTGCTGGAGAAGCCGTGAAGAGATACCCCACATCAAAGGAAAGAGAAACCGAAATAAGATGGTAGGCACTGAGAGAGGGCATCAGAGGGCAGGCAGACTGAAACCACTATCACAGACAACTAGCCATTCTGATCACATGGACCACAGCCTTGTCTAAATGAATGAAACCAAGCCATGCAATGCAGGGCCACCCAAGACAGACGGGTCATGGTGGAGAGGTCTGACAGAATGTGGTCCACTGGAGAAGAGAATGGCAAAGCACATTAGTATTCTTGCCGTGAGAACCCCATGAACAGTATGAAAAGGCCAAAAGATAGGACACTGAAAGATGAACTCCCCAGGTCAGCAGGTGCCCAATATGCTTCTGCAGATCAGTGGAGAAATAACTACAGAAAGAATGAGGGGATAGAGCCAAAGCAAAATCAACACCCAGTTGTGGATGAAACTGGTGACAGAAGCAAGGTTCGATGCTGTAAAGAGCAATACTGCATAGGAACCTGGAATGTTAGGTCCATGAATCAAGACAAATTGGAAGTGGTCAAACAGGAGATGGTAAGAGTGAACACAGACATTCAAAGAATCTAGTTAAATTCATCCATTTAACTCAGATGGCGAATTTAACTCAGGGTGAATTTAACTCTGATGACAATTTTATCTACTACTATGGGCATGGATCCCTTAGAAGAAAAGGAGTTGCCATCATAGTCAACAAAAGAGTCCAAAATGCAGTACTTGGATGCAATCTCAAAAATGACAAAATGACCTCTGTTCATATCCAAGTCAAATCATTCAATATCATGGTAATCCAAGTCTATGTCCTGACCAGTAACACTGAAGAAACTGAAGTTGAATGGTTCTCTGAAGACCTAAAAGACCTTCTAGAACTAACACCCAAAAAGATATCCTTTTCATTAGAGGGGACGGGAATACAAAAGTAGAAAGTCAAGAAATACCTAGAGTAAGAGACAAATTTGACCTTGGAGTACAGAATGAAACAGGACAAAGGCTAATAAGTTCTACCAAGAGAACACACTGATCATAGCAAACACCCTCTACCAAAAACACAAGAGAAGACTCTACACATGGACATCACCAGATGGGCAACACCAAAATCACATTGATTATATTCTTTGCAGTCAAAGATAGAGAAGCTCTATTCAGTCAGCAAAAACAAGACCGGGAGCTGACTGTGGCTCAGATCATGAACTCTTATTGCCAAATTCAGAGTTAAATTGAAGAAAGTGGGGAAACCTCTAGACCATTCATGAATGACCTAAATCAAACCCCTTATGACTATACAGTGGAAGTGAGAAATAGATTTAGGGGACTTGCTCTGATAGACAGAGTGCCTGATGAACTATGGATAGAGGTTCGTGACATTGCAGAGGAGACAGGGATTAAGACTATCCCCAAGAAAAAGAAATGCAAAAAGGCAAAATGGCTGTCTGAGGAGGCCTTGCAAATAGCTGTAAAAAGAAGAGAAGTGAAAAGCAAAGGTGAAAAGGAAAGATATACCCATTTGAATGCAGAGTTCCAAAGAATAGGAAGGAGAGATAAGAAAGCCTGTATTAGTGATCAATGCAAAGAAATAGAAGAAAACAATAGAATGTGAAAGACTAGAGATCTCTTCAAGAAAATCAGAGTTACCAAGGGAACATTTCATGCAAAGATGTGCTCAATAAAGGACAGAAATGGTATGGACCTAACAAAAGCAGAAGATATTAAGAAGAGGTGGCAAGAATACACAGAAGAACTGTACAAAAAGATCTTCACAACTCAGATAATCACGATGGTGTGATCACTCACTCACCTAGAGCCAGACTTCCTGGAATGTGAAGTCAAGTGTGACTTAGGAAGCATCACTAGGAACAAAGTTAGTGGAGGTGATGGAATTTCAGTTGAGCTATTTCTTTTTTTTTTTTTTTTAATAAATTTTTTTATTTTTTTAATTATTGTTTTAGCCATACATTGTTATGATATCACCATGGGTTTACATATGCAGTTGAGCTATTTCAAATCCTGAAAGATGATGCTGTGAAAGTGCTGAACTCAATATGCCAGCAAATTTGGAAAACTCAGCAGTGGCCACACGATTGGAATTGGTTAGTTTTCAGTCCAATTCCAAAGAAAGGCAATGCCAAAGAATGCTCGAACTACCATACAATTGCATTCATCTCACATGCTAGTAAAGTAATGCTCAAAATTCTCCAAGCCAGGCTTCAGAAAAACATGAACCATGAACTTCCAGATGTTCAAGCTGGTTTTAGAAAAGGCAAAGGAACCAGAGATCAAATTGCCAACATCCACTGGATCATCGAAAAAGCAAGAGAATTCCAGAAAAACATATATTTCTGCTTTACTGACTATGCCTAAGCATTTGACTTTGTGGATCACAAAAAACTGTGGAAAATTCTGAAAGAGATGGAAATACCAGATCACCTGACCTGCCTCTTGAGAAACCTGTATGCAGGTCAGGAAGCAACAGTTCAAACTGGACATGGAACAACAGACTGGTTCCAAATAGGAAAAGAAGTACATCAAGGTTATATATTGTCACCCTGCTTATTTAACTTATATGCAGAATCCATCATGAGAAATGCTGGGCTGGAGGAAGCACAAGCTGGAATCAAGATTGCCCAGAGAAATATCATAGCCTCAGATAAGCAGATGATACCAACCTTATGGCAGAAAGTGAAGAAAAACTAAAGAGCCTCTAGATGAAAGTGAAAGAGGAGGGTGGAAAAGTTGGCTTAAAGCTCAACATTTAGAAAACTGAGATCATGGCATCTAGTCCCATCACTTCATGGAAAATAGATGAGGCAACAATGGAAACAGTGGCTAACTTTATTTTTGGGCTCCAAAATGACTGAAGATTGTGATTGCAGCAATGAAATTAAAAAACGCTTACTCCTTGGAAGGAAAGTTATAACCAACCTAGACAGCATATTAAAAACTAGAGACATTATTTTGCCAACAAAGGTCCATCTAGTCAAGGCAATGGTTTTTCCAGTAGTTATGTATGGATGTGAGAGTTGTATTATGATGTTGCTGAGCACCAAGAATTGATGCTTTTAAACTGTTATGTTGGAGAAGACTCTTGAGAGTCCCTTGAACTGCAAGAAGAATCAACTGGTCCATCCTAAAGGAGATCAGTCCTGGGTGTTCATTGGAAGGACTGATGTTGAAGCCAAAACTCCAATACTTTGGCCACCTGATATGAAGAGCTGACTCATTTGAAGAGACCCTGATGCTGGGAAAGATTGAGGGCAAGAGGAGAAGGAGATGACAGAGGATGAGATGGTTGGATAGCATCACTAACTCAAAGGACTTTTCCTTTTAAGGAAAGCTAGACAGTGTATTAAAAAGCAGAGACATTCCTTTGCCAGCAAAGGTCTGCATAGTCAAATCTATGGTTTTTCCAGTTGGCATGTATGGATGTGAGAAGGCTGGGTGATAAAGAATTGATGCCTTTGAAATGTGGAGTTGGAGAAGACTCTCAAGACTTCAAGGATATTAAATCAGCCAATCCTAAAAAATCAAATATTCTTTGGAACTACTGACACTGAAGCTGAAGCTCCAACACTTTGACCACCTGTTGTGAAGAACTGACTCATTTAAAAAGACCCTGATGCTGGGAAATATTGAGGGCAGGAGGAAAAGGGGATGACAGAGGATGAGATAGTTGGATGACATCACCGGCTCAATGGACATGAATTTGGGTAGGCTCCAGGAGTTGGTGATAGACAGGGAGGCCTGTCGTGCTGCGGTTCATGGAGTCTCAAAGAATCAGACATGACTGAGTGATTGAACTGAACTGAACAAACCCTCGTGGTCCTCCAAGAGTTCCCTTTAGAGAGAAGAAAGGGGAAAATCTTGGAAAAATAGAAGGGGATGACCTAGGATGAGATGATTAGATGGTATCACTGACTTAATGAACATTAATTTGAGCAAGCTCTGGAAGATGGTGAAGGACAGGGAACCCTGATGTGCTCCATGGGGTCACAAAGAGTTGGACACGACTGAGCGACTGAACAACAATAACAAACTAATATTAATTGGATAAAAAATTCATTTAAGAATTGTTAGTGATATTTTTCTGTCAAATAAAAGAGGCATCTTCATTTGATGACACTGATTTGGAAGCTTTGCCTTCAGATCTGAAATATTTTGTACAAGTATAGAGTAACTAGCCAAAGCAAGTGTTCAACTTAAAGGAAGATAGATGACCTCAAGAGGAAGGTCAAAGGTCCCTGCTTCTCTGTGATGACCTAACTTTATATTCCCTTTGTCTATTTATTACCAGCATGATACATACCTACTTAGGCAAGCATCATATTCATATAATTCCTTTCTATCTTTAGGTATTCCAAAGTTTTTATTAATGCTAATAAAAATATCATGATGCAACATAACAAAGATTTTATCATTATAGTTTTATGAATTTTTTCAGTACTGTTTTTCTAAAATCAGTAAGGTTCTGAATTGGTCAATTGAGTTTTTTATGCATACATATCTGAATTTAGGGTAAAAATCACATTTTAAAATTGACTTTATAGATCTATAAAATTAAGAATTCTAGGACACATTTCTCATGAGTGTGAAAAGGCATGTGTACATGGGTGTGTGTGTATTAGGGTATTCAATTCACAACTGTGCTCCTTTCTTATACCTCCTTACATCATTTTGTACTGATTTGTGACATACTGAGGTGCCTAATGAAACATGAAATGTTTAACTGTCCAATATTATTCTTCCATGAAAGATTAGAAAATCCATGAAGGTAGGAACCATATTTTTCTTGTTTCTTGCTGTGTCCCCAGGCACAAGTACAATGTCTGAGATGTAGTAACCACTTAATAAATAAATTCTTATTGCCACAATAAATTAAATCGCATTTTATTTTATTTAGAAGAAACAGAGAAAATTGTGTCTCAAACATTCTTCACACAAATAATCTTCAATGGGTCTGTGAGGAATTGATATTTCATTTTATTTTTAAGACTGAGGTTTACATTTATTTTCTAGAAGGTGCTGAAAGCACCGTCACAGGCATGCACCAGAGAGAAGAGAATGCTTTTGTCTAGATCTCAGGCTTTGTCAGAGAGGAGAATCAGTCTTCAAATGGTGTCAGGTTAGATGGTTGCACTGAAACTGTTCAATTAAGCTTCTGATAGAGGATCAAGCAGACTGCCACTTTGGGCTACTAGATCAATAATAATAATTCCCTGTATTTGTATAGCAAAGCACTTAAACTTCCAAAAAGTACTTTCACATCTATTGCCTAATTTTATCTTTACAAGAACAGGGTCAGATATGAGGGTCAGATTACTTTTTCCGTTTCACAAATGAGAATAGTTCAGGACCTGAAAAGTTAACTATCATTGTCAGCAGAGATGGAACAAAGCATAAGACTCTAGCTTTCCTACATCTGAGTTAATTGCTCTGCTCATACGATAACCCTGCTCCACGATATAACCACCTTTTAAGATGTACACACACTTATATTTCAGTTCAGCAGCAGAAGCATAGTTAACCATATAACTGCCATTTCTGAGAAGAAATAAATGATGGGGATTAAAGCCAGGAATCCAATGATCTGCTACCAGATCAGAGACAGCATCCTGATGGAAACACTGTGGGGATGCAGTGCAAAGATCACAGGGTGCAAAGAACTTGTGTGTGCATACTAAGTCGCTTCAGTTGTATATGACTCTTCATGGCCCTATGGACTGTAGCCTGCCCGGCTCCTCTGTCCATGGGATTCTCCAGGCAAGAACACTGGAGTGGATTTCCACACCCTCCTCCTGGGGATCTTCTTAACCTAAGGAGTGAACCCATATCTTATGTCTCCTGCACTGGCAGGCAGGTTCTTAAACACTAGCGCCATCTGGGAGGCCCTTCATAGAACTCAGAACCAGACAAACACAGACTGTATGTATCCCCAGCATTGAGAAATACTAACCTTTACTAACATCTGCAAATAGGACTATTTATGGCTATTAAAGGATTTTAAGAATTAAACCTTACAATGACTGTGCAAGTAGACAGTTTAGCATCAAATCCATTTTTCTATACTTTGTCTGAGACTACATTGCCCCAATGTCCATTTGTCTCTTCCATATTATCCATATTAACAATAAAAAATTTAATTTAATAATGGTAACACTGTATTCACTAAAACTCTGTTTCCTAGACTCCTCATAGAGGATAATCTAAAGGGTTTTGACCAATGAGAGGTAAAAATAAGTTGCTTTTCAGGATCTACATGGATGTCAGAAACAGCACGTCTTTTCTTCTTTGCCCTTCCACCTCCTGTCTGGCACCTTAACAGGAAGGCAGAGTAACAAACTTGTCATCACAGAGGGGCACAACTACAGGCTAAGGACAGTCAAACAGACATGATAGATCTTAAGCCCCTAATTACATCATGGAGCTACTGCATGACCCCTTGACCCCTATATGCAAATCTTTATTTTGTGACAAAAAGTAAACATCCTACCTGTTTGGGAGAATTTCTGTAACAGCCAAACATATTACCATCTGATATAACTAATTTCCTTGTATTCAATTTATTTAAAGGATTTCATAATCAATCCTGAATAGCACTGCTAGGTTAACATTTGTGAAATAAAAATAAATAACATGTTGAAGACTCTGAGTCAGCTTCCATACTAAGAATACAAATATGCCTTAGAAGTAAAATAAGTTACTGGTGGAACCAGAGTTCAACTCCAGGAGATACACAATCAGACTGAGACTATACACTGTTCCCTGTGATTTAGGGCCTGGTATGGTATGAATTTTGGTTTTATGACTTGCCAATTGTGTGACATTGCCAGACATAGACCGAAAGACTTGATTTGACCTTATATAATAAAATTAAATGCATCCCAAGAGGAAGAGACCACTATTATCACATATTACAGATGAGGAAAGAAAGGTTTAAAGAGATGAATCAACTTCCCAGGAGTACACGTCTAGTGAGGAGCAGAACCATGGAAGCAGCTCACTGATTCCAAAGCCACACTTCTAATGAATACACTCTGCTGTCTTAATTCCACATACAGACCGTCAACATTTGATTTCTGCTATGAGAAATTTGCTACTAAAACCAGGAAACCTCTTCAGGAATGTCTGAAAGCTTATATGCATACAGAACTCTTTTCTGGTTGGAAATGAGGCCACATCACATTACATTTTCAGTCTGTTCAGCAGTGTTTTAAAAGGCACACACTGACTAAATCCATGAAACACGATATAGTCAGCTGTTAAGTCACTAATAATATGACAGATGTCATACAGTTTAAAGAGTCAAATATATTCCTTAGAATATTTTGTTCTTGGTGGCAGATATATACATTTATAGGAAAGTCCCGGCACTAACGCTTCAATGCCTAGAGATAGAGATAAATCAGTCTCCACTATCTAATACAAAATTATCAGCCTTCTTATTTCATTTTGTTTTTAAATTCTCTCATCTGAAGCCAGACACCAGCATTCTGTTTCCTTCCCCTTAGCATCTGGAAAATCCATGATCCAGGAAGTATTTCTGTGAATTCAGAGCCTAAAATGTCACCACATGCTGCTGCTAATAATAACACATAATAATAACTGATGTGAAAGTTCTTTAGCTGTCAGCTCTATTTCTATTTCATTTAAAAAATAATAATTTGAGTGCCCATTGCTGTGCCTCTGAGTGCATTTACAAACCAAAAACATATTTTCCATTTTGAAAAAAGTAAAAGAGCAACATCCAGCTCATTCAGATCTCAGGCCTCAGGCTAAAGAACTGCCTAGGCTTCCTGCAGGAAAAAAAAAAAAAAAAATAGTGGTGATGTTAAAGTGGCCAAGAACTGAACGAGGGTAACAACAGAAGTTAGATTCATGGAATCCAAAAAGCAGGTGTCCTTCAAGGTTATCTGATTCAACTATCATTTGTTGTATTAACATTTCCCTTTCCATGACCACATACAAAAATGCAAACAAAAGATCCCAGGAAATGACTGTTTACCATAGAATTTCCCTTCAGTGATGGGAAAGTCCTTCTGAATCAATCAATTCCATTTTAAGTCTTTAAGTCAATGGCAAAATGTTTTTGTTTGGTTTTTGCTCTTATTTATCTTTTCTATTTTGTTTTTCTATTAGGACTAAACTATACTCCATGAGAAGGAAATGGCAACCCACTCCAGTATTCCTGCCTGGAAAATCCCATGGACAGAGAAGCCTGGTGGGGATCAGTCCATGGGGTCACAAAAGAGTCGAATAGGACTTACTGACTAAACAACAATAACAGTACTCCATGAAGCGTCTACTCAGTAACTCTACTTGAGTTCTGTAGCCAACAGACTAGTCAGTCTATCCATAATCTTTCAGTTAAAGAACTAAACAGACATTTCTCCAAAGAAGACATTCGAATGGCTAACAAACACATGAAAAGATGCTCAACAACACTCATTATCAGAGAAATGCAAATCAAAACCACAATGAGGTACCACTTTACACCAGTCAGAATGGCTGCCATCCAAAAGTCTACAAGCAATAAATGCTGGAGAGGATGTGGAGAAAAGGGAACCCTCTTATACTGTTGGTGGGAATGCAAACTAGTGCAGCCACTATGGAGAACAGTGTGGAGATTCCTTAAAAAACTGCAAATAGAACTGCCATATGACCCAGCAATCTCACTACTGGGTATACACACCGAGGAAACCAGAATTGAAAGAGACATGCGTGCCCCAATGTTCATCGCTGCACTGTTTACAATAGCCAGGACATGGAAGCAACCTAGATATCCATCAGCAGGCGAATGGTAAGAAAGCAGTGGTACATATACACAATGGAATATTACTCAGCCATTAAAAAGAATACATTTGAATCAGTTCTAATGAGGTGGATGAAACTGGAGCCTATTATACAGAGTGAAGTAAGCCAGAAGGAAAAACAACAATACAGTATGCTAACGCATATATATGGAATTTAGAAAGATGGTAATGATAACCCTGTATGCAAGACAGCAAAAGAGATGCTGATGTATAGAACAGTCTTTTGGACTCTATGGGAGTGGAGAAGGGTGGGATGATAGGGGAGAATGGCATTGAAACATGTAAGTTATCATATGTGAAATGAATCGCCAGCCCAGGTTTGATGCATGATACAGGGTGCTCAGGGCTGGTGCACCGGGATGACCTAGAGGGATGGAATTGGGAGGGAGGTGGGAGGGGGGTTCTGGAAGGGGAACATATGTATACCCATGGCGGAGTCATGTCAATGTATGGCAAAATCATCACAATAATGTAAAGGAAATAAATAAATATATTGGAAAAAAAAAGATGGCAAGCATTTCTTTAAGTTCCAAGACTTATATTATGCCAAAAACATATATATAAATTTAAATGACTCCAAAACATTTAGAATAGAACATATTCAGCTGACTCTACAAAAAAAGTGTCCATATTCAAATTAGCAAGAATTCCAGATGTGGTTTAAGGACGTATAGAACTGAAATGGATACTTGTAAGCTACAATGATCTTTCCTGTGAAACCCTTCCACACTGAAGGCTCTAAGGATGGTCTGGATACCTTCAACATCACTATCTTCAACACTAGTCATTACACACATGCTTCATCTTTTCTGATAATATAGTAGGTGTCCCATTTTCAACCTTATCTCTCCTTCTCACTTTTCGTCTTCTCTTTACCTCCCACCTCCCTGGAGTTGCAATCAGCAGATAACTGCTAAAGGACTTTGGCGTGTGATTTCTCCTATTGTAATGTATTTTTAATTCTTAGTTTTCTTTCCAATGAAAATACATTCACTGTTTCCCTGAACTCAAAAGTCAGATTTCATGTTACACAGTCTCATAACACCATTGATCTCTACATCCACAACTTGTAAAACACATCAGCCATTGTGATTTTACATTTATTCAATAACCATCTGTCTACCCATTTAGATTATGAACTCCATAGGGAAGACAGATTGCTTTTGCCTTTGCTTATGTATCCTCAGCACTAAGCTCAAATCTTAGTTCACAGTGGATGATCAGTAAATGCTTGTTGAATAAAACATTGCATAGATGATTGAAAGGAAAATGAAATAAAATTTTCATAGAGAGAAACTAGGTGGATTGGTGGCAATAAATTTAGTAAAATGAATAAGCTAAAACCTCACTGACCCTGTGAATGTGAGTGCGCATATATATACCTGTTTTCAAGTATGTTTATGAGTTAGGTGCACATGGTAGAACGGGGATGAAGATGAGCAATAAGAATGAAGCTGAATCTCAATACTTAAGCCAGTATGGGGGAGGGTGTCAAGAAATCAGGAGAATCTGTGAATTAGATATTCTTAGACTCCTGGTTCCCTCCTTGACTTATACTGGGAGGCCACTTCTGTGAAAAACTGGTGGTTTTACTTTCTGGAGAGTAGAATAACAGAAGTCGGCCTTCAGAGACAGTACTGAGCATGACGGTAAGAGTAGATGTGAAATGAAATGAGGGGGGATAAAGGGAATGTCTACAGAATTGCCAGGAAAGTCTTGAGTATGGTAGTCAAATTTATGCCATCCAGGCTGGTATTCAAATATCACTGTGTTCAGTTCCTCAGAGAAGTAAAGATCAAGGCAAGATTAGACCCAAAGGTGATTTAATGGGGAAAGCAGGATAGAGACCAGAGTGGAGAAAGGAGGACTAAGTAGAGGAGCCTTCGGACCACATGAAGTAGAAGGAGAGGGGGGAAACAGGGAGTGGTGAGGAGGGGTTTCTGATCACATTGCAGTTCTAAGAAAGTGCTGCCTAGACCAGTGAGGAGTCCTTGAACTAAACTGGTCCATTAAAGGGATTCCATACTCCTTGGAAGGAAAGTTATGACCAACCTAGATAGCATATTTAAAAACAGAGACATTACTTTGTCAACAAAGGTCCATCTAGGCACAGCTATGATATTTCCAGTAGTAATGTATGGATGTGAGAGTTGGACAGTGAAGAAAGCTAAGAGCTGAAGAATCGAGGCTTTTGAACTGTGGTGTTGGAGAAGACTCTTGAGAGTCCCTTGGACTGCAAGAAGATCCAACCAGTCCATCCTAAAGGAGATCAGGCCTGGGTGTTCATTGGAAGGACTGATGTTGAAGCTGAAACTCCAATACTTTGGCCACCTCATGCGAAGAGTTGACTCATTGGAAAAGACCCTAATGCTGGGAAGGAATGGGGGAAGGAGAAGGGGACGACAGAGTATGAGATGGTTGGATGGCATCACCAACTCAATGGACATGGGTTGGGTGGACTCCAGGAGTTGGTGATAGACAGGGAAGCCTGGCATTCTGCAATTTATGGGGTCGCAAAGAGTCAGACACAACTGAGTGACTGAACTGAACTGAACATGGTACATGAAACAACTGAATCAGTACATCGATGAAGACTATAGGGGTTCAGTAATTGGCTGAGACAGTATTGCAAAAGAAAAGCCTCAACTTGGAAGCAGATCAAGCTGGTAGCAGCTGTGGACATCAGTCAATTATGTTCTCTGTGACAGAGATATGAGTGATAAATTTTCACAGTCAGCACAATTCCTTTTTGGGAAAACTGAGCTGCCTCCTTAAAATATATATTGACATTTGGGGTTTTCAATAAAGTACAATTAAAATTGTTCATAACTACTTAAATATGTAAATAGAGTCTAAAACACAAGCACAATTGATATATACAGCATTAAGCTTGATTTGTAATGTTTTACATCTGCAACAAAAACGAGATCTGAAAACAAATATGGTAAAATGTTATTAACTGTTTAGTCTCAGTAGTGGGTACACAGCTGTTATTATGTCTTTCACGTATATTTTTAAAGCTCCAAAATATTGTTCCATATTAAAATTAAGACATGGAGGAATATGAGAAACAATCTGTTGGGGAATACTGTGCAGTTAGTATACCTGGAACCTTAGTTTTATGTGTAAAAGGAGAGGAGATCAGGAAAGGATGCATGATTAGACTTGATTATGGTCAGCAAGTAAAGGAACTTATGTATCAGGATATAGATTTGAAGCAAAATGAACAGACAACAGGGAGCTAAAGAAAAATTTGAAGTCTGAGAAAAACAATGTTCTAGACATCTGCGGATACCTACCAACCATCCTGTCCTTTATTAGGCAATAATTATAATTTTGTATTTTATAAAGCTCATGAGGTTCTCATGGCAAGTATACTGGGGTGGTTTGCCATTCTGCCCTCCAGTGGATGGAAAAAATACATGGAAGAACTGTACAAAAAGATATTAATGAACTGGATAACTATGATGGTGTGGTCAGTCACCAAGAGCCAGACATTCTGGAGTGTGAAGTCTAGTAGGCCTTAGGAAGCACTGTTGACAAAAAAGCTAGTGGATGTATGGAATTCCAGCAGAGCTATCCAAAACCCTCAACTGATGTTATCAAAGTGTAGCACTTAATATGTCAGCAAATCTGGAAGACCCAGCAGTGGCCACAGTACTGGAAAAGATCAATCTTTATCCCAATTCCCAAGAAAGGTAGTACTAAATAATGTGCTGACCATCAGACAATTGCACTCATCTCACATGTTAATAAAGTCATGCTTAAAATCTTGCATGCCTGGCTTCAGCATTATACAAACCAAGAACTCCCAGATGTCCAACCTGGGTTTAGAAAAGGCAGAGGAACCAGAAATCAAATTGCCAACATTCACTGGATCATAGAGAAATCAAGCAAACTCCAGAAAAAGCATCAACCTCTGTTTCATCGACTATGCTAAAGCCTTTGACTGTGTGGATCACAACAAACTGTGGACAGCTCTTAAGGAGATGGGAATACCAGACCATCTTACCCATCTTCTAATAAACCTGAATGAGGGTTAAGAAGCAACAGTTAGAACCCTGTATGAAACAACTGATTGGTTCAGGATTGAGAAAGGATTTTGCCTGGACTGTCTGCTGTTACCTTGTTTATTTAACCTATACACTGAGCACATCATGAGAAATGCCAGGGTGAATGAGTTATAAGCTAGAATCAAGATAGGTGGGGAAAACACTAACAATCTAAGATATGAGGTTGATACCACTCTAATGAAAGAAAGTGAAGAGGAACTACAGAACCTCTTGATGAGGGGGAAGAAGGAGAGTGAAAGAGCTAGCTTAAAACTAAATATTAAAAAAAAAAAAACTAAGATCATGGCATCTTGCCTATTACTTCATGGCAAACAGAAGGGGAAAATGTGGAAGTAGTGACGGATTTCCTATTCTTGGGCTCTCAGATCACTATAGATGGTGACTGCAGCCATGAAATCAGAAGATGATTGCTTCTTGGCAGGAAAGCTATGACAAACCTAGACAGTGTGTTGAAAAGCAGAGACATTCCTCTCCCAACAAAGGTCTTTATAGTAAAGGCTGTAGTCTTCCCAGTCATCACGTATGGTTATGAGAGCTGGATCATACAGAAGGCAGAAGGCCAAAGAAATGATGCCTTCAAACTGTGGTGCTAGAGAAGACTCCTCAGAGTCCCTTGGGCAGCAAGGAGATCAAACTAGTTAATCTTAAGGGAAATGAACCCTGAATACATATTGGAAGGACTGATGCTGAAGCTGAAGCTCCAGTATTTTGGTCACCTAATGCAAACAGCTGACTCACTGGAAAAGTCCCTAATTCTGGGAAAGACTGAGGGCAGAAGGAGAAGAGGGCATCAGAGGGTGAGATGGCTGGATGGCATCACTGATGCAATGGGCATGAACTTGGGCATGCCCAACTCGAGATGGTGAGGAATACGGAGGCCTGGCGTGCATGGTGTCAGTCCATGGGGTCAAAAAGGGTCGGACACGACTAGGCAACTGAACAACAACAATTATAATTTTGCATTAAAATTACCATTCCTCCCCTACTCTTAGTCCATGTGGATTCTGTGTGGCTGATGCTATCCCCTTGCATAAGGTAATAGATATGACCCAGATGCGGCAAATGAAGGCACTTAATACAATACCTGGTTCAGGGATAGGAGCCTAATCCAATAGATCCAGCAAGATTGACATATAAATTCATAGAACTGCTAAACTCTTATACCATCAGCCTGGAAAATCTTCCACAATAAGCAGAGAAACAATCAGAAAATGAAGTTACCACAAAGGAACATTAACCCCAAAGAAGGGAGCATTGATGACTAATAGTAATGTTTGGATCTAGAAGCACCTACATTAAAAGCCAATAAATTCTTTTTTTGTTGTTGTTGTTTAAATGAAAGTGGCTTAAGCAAAAAAGTTGGCTAAGGCTTTAGGCTACTGAACAGAAATATTATGAATTCTGACAATGTTGGAATAATAGAATAAAGTCAGAAGGCGAAGAGAAGGGATACTTTATTTGTGCTAATTTATTTGTATTTTCAGTACAACTGATAGACTTAAAATTTAAAGGTAATCAAGTAATACAACATAAGTATATTGGAAGATACAGATGTGACTCAAGAGCCAATAAATATATTGTGGTGGTAGTATGTAAGTGAGGGGAAATTTTACCACCAAAATTTAGTATGGTGGTAGAAGTAAGTGAGGGGAAGGATAAAGTTGTAGCTATAGAAAAAGCTAATCAATATTATAAAAAACTATTGATTAATATCAGAAAATTCTCATTTATTATTTGTGGGAGTTGCTGTTACTCTAAATATGGCCAATTTGGAAATATATCAATTTAAATTAAAAATGTACATATTCTTTGGTTCAGAAGATCTACTCCTAAGAATTTATTCTGTGAATTATAGAAGGACATAATGAAGTCTGCAGAAAGATATTTAATGTAGCACTTTTGTTAAAAAAAAAAAAAAGAAATAGGCTAAATATGAATTTACCAGTTCAGTCACTCAGTCATGTCCAACTCTTTGCAACCCCATGAACTGCATCATGCCAGGCCTCACTGTCCATCACCAACTCCCAGAGCCTACCCAAACTTATCCATTGAGGCAGTGATGCCATCTAACCATCTCATCCTTTTTTGTCTCCTTCTCCTCCTGCCTTTAATCTTTTCCAACATCAGGGTCTTTTCAAATGAGTCAGCTCTTTGCATCAAGTTGGCCAAAATATTGCAGTTTCAGCTTCAACATCAGTCCTTCCAATGAACATCCAGGACTGATCTCCTTTAGGATGGACTGGTTGGATCTCCTTGCAGTCCAAGGGACTCTAAAAAGTCTTTTCCAACACCACAGTTCAAAAGCATTAATTCTTCTGTGCTCAACTTTCATTATAATCCAGTTCTCACATTCATACATCACTACTGGAAAAACCATAGTCTTAACGAGACAGACCTTTGTTGACAAATTAATGTCTCTGCTTTTTAATTTGCTGTCTAGGTTGGTCATAACTTTACTTCCAACGAGTTCAGTTCAGTCATTCAGTCATGTCCGACTCTTTGAGACTCCATAAATTGCAGCACGCCAGGCTTCCCTGTCCATCACCAACATCCAGAGTCCACCCAAACCCATGTCCATTGAGTTGGTGATGCCATCCCACCATCTCATCCTCTGTCGTCCCTTTCTCCTCCTACCCCCAATCCTTCCCAGCATTAGGGTCTTTCCCAATGAGTCAACTCTTCGCATGAGATGGCCAAAGTATTGGAGTTCCAGCTTCAACATTAGTCCTTCCAATGAACACCCAGCAGGAAGGATCTTTTAATTTCATGGCTGCAGTCACCATCTGAAGTGATTTTGGAGCCCAAAAAAATGATGTCAGCCACTGTTTCCATTGTTGCCCCATCTATTTGCCATGAAGTGATGGGACCAGATGCCATGATCTCAGTTTTCTGAATGCTGAGCTTTAAGCAAACTTTTTCACTCTCCTATTTCAAATTCATCAAGAGGCTCTTTAGTTCTTCTTTATTTTCTGCCATAAGGGTGGTGTCATCTGCATATCTGAGGTTATTGATATTTCTTCCGGCAATCTTGATGCCAGCTTGTGCTTCTTCCAGCCCAGTGTTTCTCATGATGTAGTCTGCATATGTTAAGTAAGCAGGATGACAATATACAGCCTGACATTCTCCATTTCCTATTTGGAACCAGTCTGTTGTTCCATGTCCAGTTCTAACTGTTGCTTCCTGACCTGCATACAGGTTTCTCAAGGGGCAGGTCAGGTGGCCTGGTATTCCCATCTCTTTTCCACAGTTTATTGTGATCCACACAGTCAAAGGCTTTGGCATAGTCAATAAAGCAGAAATAAATGTGTTTCTGGAACTGTCTTGCTTTTTTGATGGTCCAGCGGATGTTGGCAATTTGATCTCTGGTTCCTCTGCCTTTTCTAAAGCCAGCTTGAATATCTGGAAGTTCATGCTTCACGTTTTTCTGAAGTCTGGCTTAGAGAATTTTGAGCATTAATTTGCTAAAGTGTGAGATTAGTGATACTGTGTGGTAGTTTGAGCATTCTTTTGCATTTCCTTTCTTTGGAATTGGAATGAAAACTGACCTTTTCCAGTCCTGTGGCCACTGCTGAGTTTTCCAAATTTGCTGGCCTATTGAGTGCAGCACTTTCACAACATCATCTTTCAGGATTTAAAACAGCTCAACTGGAATTTCATCACCTTCACTAGCTTTGTTCCTACTGATGCTTTCTAAGCACTTGACTTCACACACCAGGATGTCTGGCTCTAGGTGAGTGATCACACCATCGTGATTATCTGGGTTGTAAAGATCTTTTTTGTACAGTTCTTCTGTGTATTCTTGCCACCTCTTCTTAATATCTTCTGCTTCTGTTAGGTCCATACCATTTGTGTCCTTTATTGAGCCCATCTTTGCATGAAATGTACCCTTGATATCTCTAATTTTCCTGAAGAGATCTCTAGCCTTTCCCATTCTCATGTTTTCCTCTATTTCTTTGCATTGATCACTGAGGAAGGCTTTCTTATCCCTCCTTGCTATTCTTTGGAACTCTATATTCAAATGGGTATATCTTTCCTTTTCTCCTTTGCTTCACTTCTCTTCTTTTCACAGCTATTTGTAAGGCCTCCTCAGACAGCTATTTTGCTTTTTTGCATATCTTTTTCTTGGGGATGGTCTTGATCCTGAACCTCCGTCCACAGTTTATCTTGTACTCTGTCTATCAGATCTAGTCCCTTAAATCTATTTCTCATTTCCACTGTATAATCATAAGGATTCATAATTCATAATCATATGATTCTATAGGACATATATTAAATGATGCTATGTGGTCACCACAAAGGATGAATTAGTTGTATAGGACTGGTATCTAAAATATATATTTTAAGTGGAAAATATCAAAGAGAATAATATGTAGAATATGCTGTTAGTTGACAAACTGATACACAGATTCTTTCAAATGTAAAGAGCTTCTCTGCAATAATTGCCAAGAAATTAGATTACTCGTAGATAAAGAGTGAAGACTTATCTCAACCAATTATTTACTTCACCCATTTATTCTTTTGATCCTTATTCTTTTATAGTATATGGACATATTATCTATTCAAAGAATAAATAATCTATTTTTTAAATGAGTAAAGCAGAGCAGAGCCTGAAGACTTCACAAGTGAGATTGAAAAGGAACCACCAACAAAGATGGGGCAGAAACAATATGAATTGCTGCTGCACACCCAAAAGATTTTGAGGAAGAAGATGTGATCATCTCAAAGAGGTCTTATACACCAATTTTTGGGTTTTCTACACATGCATTTATCAAATCCCTGACACCCAGATAACTCAGTAATAGCTTGTTAAAAAAAATGTTGGTCTGCAGAAGAGCTATTTTAGATCATGACTGAAAGATCTATGCTGCAAGTGCTCACGGAATACAGAAAGGTGAGTAAGCTGTCAGTCCTTTCCTCAGCAAGAAAGAAAAATCTTCCAGTTATGCAGAGGATGTGAATATATATTTTTTAATCTAAATTTATCCCTGAGCATCCTCTCAGGCTAACACTAGTTATTAAATCTCAAGTTACATTTTGCAATTGAGCAAGACTTAAAGTGAATGAGCCAAAGAATCAGGAATTATAATTCCTTTCGTTCTGCAAATGTAATTGCCTCCAGTGTGCTGTACTCTTCATACTCGAACTGTAGGTGAAGAAACTACTGGGTATGTGTCAAGCCTTCAGCTGAATACTGTTTTATTAGCTTTTACTGTTAATACATTATGTCTGTTCATAGTAATTTGCCAAAGTTTACAATAAATGTTTCATCTCAAATAGTTCATAAAATGCTTCTATATCTTGAAGTCATGAGGAAAATGCCAAATGTGCAGAGGGAATGGGGCGAGGGAACACCTGATGGTGTATTTGTGAGAAAATCATATTCTTTACATTTTATGTCCAGAAACTTCTATCACAACTATGTTAAAGACATCAAAATATTTAAACCATTTGTTTAGAATTCTTCACTGTTCCATCTGTTTGACAAACTCTAGAATGCAAGCCACAGAAATCAAAATCAATGTTCCACATGCAAAAAATGAGGAAATATGATAAATTGATTAAAAACAAGTATGTCTCAAATATATCATTTTTTCATCATGGGGACTATTCCTCCTTATGAATCTAAGACAACAGTTTTACAGAAATGTAGGGCTTATTACATTAGAATGTTTGATAGCAAAACTCACCTCCCTGTACTGTCCTCTTTCTGACCCTCCACTCACCGCCAAGGTCTAGTCCAGAGCTGGGTTAGATTTTGATATAACAGACACACCACTTTCTATTATCCTCTCAACCACTGATTAGAAAGGAAAAGCTGCTTGTATCTTACTCATTTTTCTCAGCTACCTGGAAATACTAAAATCCTGTCATACACACCTTTTCTTTGTTGATAAAAGTGTTCATCAGAACCTATTAGGATGAAAGGGTCCCTCAAGACAGACATTTGATAGAAAAAAAATGTCATGTGTCAAATATAATAACCCCACAATATGCATGCCACTAACAGAAAATAAATTGTGCGGCTCACTTAAAGTTGACATGGCCCAAGTTTTCTGGTTCTTTCTTCCATGTCCCAGAAGGTGATCTGAAGGAAAAACATCTAAATAAACATCTTGAATAAAATCCATGCTACTTTATATACATAGAAGAGAGCAGTGTATGTAAGCTTTCTTAAGGAGGTACCAGGAAGAAATTTGTTAATAGCAATGAAGGTAGAAATCTTGATTATTATTTCTAACATTGGTATTGGGTTTGTTGTTTTAGTCACTAAGTTGTGTCTGACACTTTGAGACCCCATGGACTTAGCCCACCAGAATCCTCTGTCCATGGGATTTTCCAGGCAACAATACTGGAGTAGGTTACCATTTCCTTCTCCAGGGGATCTTCCCAAACCAGGAATAGAATCAGTGTTTCCTACATTGGCAGGTGGATTCTTTACCACTGAGGCAACAGGGAAGCCCATGGTATTAGATAGCACACATCAATAAAGAAGTTGAAAACTTTCAGTCTTTATAACCTACATGTGATAAGTATTTTGGTTATATAAACATCTATTAATCAAGTTCATAATGTTTACCTGTTTTTTTGTGTGTTTCTCAGTGTTAAATTTGCTTTCTTGTAGCTCAGAACTTTTAGTGAAATTCAATAGAATCTTAAAGGTATTATATTCAAATATGGTAGCCGTCAATGGAAGGGTGGGATGGCAGGTGAGAGCAAAAGCAAATACAATGCTAGACAATCATTTGACAGAAGATTTAAACATGACTTCTTTAAAAAACAATATAGGTGAGGTGGCTTTCATTGAAAATAAAGAATGGTATCTCCTAATAATTCCAGGTCTCTTGTACTGCAGGAAGATGCTTTACCGTCTGACCAACCAGGGAAGTATGGTGAAGCTAGTTAAAAAACATTTTTATATTTAGTTCATTTCAGTTCAGTTGCTCAGTTGTGTCTGACTCTTTGTGACCTCATAGACTGTAGCACGCCAAGCTTCCCTGTCCATCACCATCTCCCGGAGCTTGCTCAAACTCAGGTCCATATCATCTGTGCTGCCATCCAACCATCTCATCCTTTGTCATCCCCTTCTACTCCTGCCTTCAATCTTTCACAACATCAGGGTCTTTTCCAATGAGTCGGTTCTTTGCATCAGGTGGCCAAAGCATTGGAGTTTCAGCTTCAAAATCAGTCCTTTCAATGAATTCCTTTAGGATGGACTGGTTGGATCTCCTTGCAGTCCAACGGACTCTTAAGAGTCTTATCCAACACCACAGTTCAAAAGCATCAATTCTTCGACATTCAGCTTTCTTCATCGTCCAAGTCTCACATCCATACATGACTACTGAAAAAACCATAGCTTTGACTAGATAGACCTTTCTTGGTAAAGTAATGTCTCTACTTTTTAATATGTTGACTAGGTTGGTCATAGCTTTTCTTCCAAGGAGCAAACGTCTTTTAATTTCATGGCTGTAGTCACCATCTGCAGTGATTTTCGAGTGCCCCCCAAATAAAGTCTCTCACTGTTTCCATTGTTTCCCCATCTATTTGCCATGAACTAATGGGACTGGATACCATGAATTTCTGAATGTTAAATTTTAAGCCAACTTTTTCACTCTCCTCTTTCACTTTCATCAAGGGAGTCTTTCATTATTCTTCACTTTATGCCATAAGGGTGGTGTCATCTGCATATTTGAGGGTTTTTTTTCTTAATATTATGTGTATACATACATGTGTGTGTGCGCATGTGCATGTATATATAGTGTATGTAGTGTAAGTCGCTCAGTTGTGTCCAACTCTGTGAATCCACAGACTGTAGCCCACCAGTTTCTTTTTCCATGGGATTCCCTGGGCAAGAATACTGGGGTGGATTGCCATTCTCTTCTCCAGAGGATTTTTCTGACCCAGGTATCAAACCCGGGTTTCCTACATTGCAGGCAGATTCTTTACTGTTTCAGCTACAGGGAAGATCACCATAGTTAGTATATGTAGTTGTATGGTAACTTTCTTCAGATTATGCAAATCATAGAAATTTTATGTTAAGAATTTACTTTTAGTTCCATTCAATCTTCAGTTTTTAAATCAAGGTTATTTTATAAAATTATTTGAAACTTACACTAATATCACACATAAAAGTTTGAAAATTATCAGTCAACACTTTCTGGAAAGCCTAAAAAAAAAAAAAAACAGAATTCTAAAATAAAAAACTTGTAATTCAACCTAGGTTTTTTCCATATTAGTCATTTGCTTATGAAGTTTGTTCAGAGGAAGGTCCCCTGCTCTTTTCTCCACTGTGAGTGGTGGAAAATGTTCTTATCTTAGTTAATGGTTAGTTTACATATTATACAAGAGCACCATTATAGACTATAGGAGAGCAAATCAGAAATGGCAAAACAAAACAAAAAAAGCCTAACCTGTGTTAGTAGGAGAGTACTTACTAGATTTCAAATACAAAGAATTTGATATGACAGCCATGTTTCTACACAATACAGGATCTGTCTTCAGCCACGTTTCACTCTGTCAATGAAACTTGCCATGAAAACTGATCCAAAACTTTATCCAAAATAGACAAAGATCCCTGGTGATATTTTCAATATAGTGTGGGGAGTAACCAACCTTTCTTGAAGATTATCTGGTTTTCTAGTGTATATATCATTTTGACAGCAAATGTACCATTCATTACTGTTTTTATAATTCTATAATATTAGAGATTAATTTTTAGAAAACTGATAGCCATGCGTATAATTCATGTCTAAAAGCATTGCAAACAGTCCTTGTCTAAGAGTATTTGTTGCAAGTGATTCTTCAACAACAGCAGTTCAAATGATTTCTGGTCATAAGGGATAGTAATGCAAAGATTACTATCTCTTATTTAGTGTACATTAACCATTAACCAGTCATATATTCACTAACAAATTTATTTCTGCATTTTTTAACTGACAAACTAGAAAAACCCCAATTCCTCATATTCCTCTTCAAACCAGATTTAATATCAAACTGGTTCTTTCATTAACTTAATAAAAACTTTGACATATTCATCTTATATTGTTATGAGGGTCATGCTTTTAACTTTTGAAAATTATACTTTATCACTCTAACAAAAGTCTTCAACTAATAAAATTGCCCTCCAGTAATGACTAAAGGAAAAAAAGGCTGATTACAGAAACACAGAATAAACTGAAAGGCAAATAGAAAATACTCAAATCTGACAGCAAGTTAAAAATCTACAGAATTAAACAGAGGAAATAAGGAAATCTAGTTTCTTAGGGCAATACACAAATCTTAGAGCTCCATGATACCAATGTGGTGAGCAAGGCAAGCTTCTTATGGAGGAAAGTGATAAAGAGCAGCAAGGTGGCTTACTATGTACCTTCAAGTGTTGCTTCAAAACAAGATGTTAAAAAAGAACATGGAAGAGGAACATGAGAGGACTATTTGTAAGTAAATATGAAACATTTACAGAAAATAGTGATTTTTTTTTTTTTTAAGCTGCACCACGTTGCACATGGGACCTTAGTTCCCCAGCCAGAAATCGAACCTGTGTTTCCTGGAAGCACAGAGTCTTAACCACTGGACCCCCACGGAACTTCCAAAAATAGCATATTGAGAAATTAAAAGCACAGGTTCCTGGATTATAGAGAATTGGGTTCAAATTCTATCATCTCATTTATCAGATTTTTTAATAAAATTTAAGCTACTTAAATTCTCTGCACTTGTGCTTTCTTAGGGAAATCATTATTCCAAAGAGAGAATAATGATATTATCTATCTGAAATGAATATTAAATTTGAAAATGTACATAAAGCACTTAGCACAGTGTCACACACATACTAAAGTAATTTGATAAATGACTTATTACTTCTAATGACTTAGTAAGATTTTGAAAGGTGTAGATAATCTGCAGTGCTTTGAAGAAAAGAAGCCATCAAACTTCGAACATTAATGTTGTGATCTTATTGTCTGCTGAGGGTGGTGGATCCAGGGGATAACTGGGTTTTCTGAAGCTAAGACAGATACAAACGCTGGGTGCTAAGTCTGCCCTGAGTAACGGTATTTGACAGAGAGTAATTATGATCGACAAAGGAGACTGCAAACTACAACGCAATTCAGATTATACAAGATTAGGGTGACACATATTAGAACAGATGGAGAAAAATATAACCAAGCAAAAAAGAAGTAAAATTGAACAAGACCAGATGTGAAGCATTCAGGTTGACTAAGGATATTTCTATTCCTAATAAATTATAAGCCTGTATCTAAATCCTTCTAATTATTTTTTTTTTTTAAATTTAGCCTACAATTGTGCTTACATTCACCACATAGAGAGAACAGATGTCATCATATCATGCCACTATCAGTTCAGGTGTGTACATGCATGCACATGAAGTTGCTTAGTCATGTCCAACTCTTTGCAACACCATGGACTGCAACCCGCCAGGCTCCTCTGTCCATGGAATTTTCCAGGCAAGTATACTGGAATGGGTTGCCATTTCCTCCTCCAGGCGATTTCCTCAACCCAGGTATCGAACCCAGGCCTACTTTGTATCCTGCATTGGCAGGTGGATTCTTTACCTACAGTAACTTATTTCTAATTATTGATATTCAGAAATACCACTCTGAACATAATTGACTATCATAGTAGACAGGCTAGTGAAAAGAATCCATTACAGAAAGGTGTGAGAAGTACCAAATACTGCAGAATATAAATTTCTCTTCTCACTAAATATTCCACCCTTTTATCCATCATAAATAGCAGAGTTGGAAGCATCCCATTTACTCTTCTAATCTCAGCCTAAATCTGATATCAAGAACAACAGAAGGAGATCAATTGTTCATTTCTAACTGAATGAAATCTAGGATAAAAAAAAAAGAGTAAAATCTTCTGAAGATTCTTCCTATTGATGTCAGGCCACAAAATACACATTTCTGAGCATAATGCTCCAAAGAAGTACAAAACATCACTCACTGTCATTCCTCAATATCTGTTCACAACCAGTGGAAACACCAAGAATCTTAGTTTGAATCTTCTTTCCAATCTTTTGCTCATTTTGTTTAGGATAAAGTAGAAGAAAACATGTTAATCTTGACATCATTTGGGCCTTAAAGGAAAAAGTACTGTTATGCATTGTCATCAATGCACTGAATCTCTAATAGTTAATGTTCCTGAGAGCCAAGTGGCATAATGGGATCTCTATAGAATGAAAGCAGAATTTATTTGAATGATCTAAAGGATTTCTATCTGAGGTCTTTTAGTATCAAATACAGGAATATAAAATGCTTCTCCCTTTTCATCTTTGAATATTGCTAGGTTTCATATTTCAATACATCATATTTTACAGTTCTATCTTATCAGATATTTTAAATATTTCTATGTGAAAACAGGGATAAAATGATTGTTGATGTAAGGTGGGAAAATAGATGTTAAAATAGTGTAACATTTATTTCACTCCTAATAGTAGAATCATCAAAATAAATAATGAAAGTTATATATTTTATAATCCAAAATAAAGAGCACATTTTAAAAGCCAACAATTCTGGTCTCAGCAAAATGTAAAGAAACTACATAAGAAAATAAAAACCTTTAAAAAAAGAAAATTGATAACCATAAAATAAAATGGGTTATGAAATAACAGTCAATTTAATGATTTTTTAAAACAATTCCTCACGTCACTTAAATATGAACCTTCCCTTTCTTGACAAAACATTTTGGAGTTCAGTTTAGTTCAGTCGCTTATTCGTGTCCGATACTTTGCGACTCCATGAACTGCAGCACACCACGCCTCCCTATGCATCACAAACTCCCAGAGTTTACCCAAACTCATGTCCATGGAATCGGTGATGCCATCCAACCATTTCATTCTTTGTTGTCATCGTCTCCTCCTGTTCTTAATCTGTCCCAGCATCAGGGTCTTTTCCAATGAGTCAATTCTTCACATCAGGTGGCCAAAGTACTGGAGTTTCAGCTTCAACATCAGTCCTTCCAATGAACACCCAGGACTATCTAGGTTGGTCATAACTTTCCTTCCAAGGAGTAAGTATCTTTTAATTTCATGGCTGTAGTCAACATCTGCAGTGATTTTGGAGCTCAAAAACATAAGGTCAGCCACCATTTCCACTGTTTCCCCATCTATTTGCCATGAAGTGATGGGACCAGATGCCATGATCTTAGTTTTCTGAATGTTGAGCTTTAAGCAAACATTTTCACTTTCCCCCTTCACTTTCATCAAGAGGCTTTTTAGTTATTCTTCACTTTCTGCCATAAGGTTGGTGTCATCTGCATCTCTGAGGTTATTGATATTTCTCCTGGCAATCTTTTTTTTTTATTTTATTTTTTTTATTGTTTTTGCCATACAATGTCATGATATCACCATGGGTTTACATATGCTTCCCCTCCAGAACTCCCCTCCCTCCTCGCTCCCCCGCGGGAAATCTCGCTGCACCAGCCCCGATCATCAATCCTGGGCTGGCGATTGATTAGACATATGATAATTAACTTGTTTCAATGTCCTTCTCCCATATCATCCCACCCTTACCCTCATCCCCAAAGTCCACGAGTCTACTCTATACATCTGCATTCCTTTTGCTGTCTCGCATGTTGGGTTCTCGTTACCGTCTTTCTAAATTCCATATATATGCGTTAATATACTGTATTGTTGTTTTTGCTTCTGGCTTACTTCACTCTGGATAATGGGCTCCAGTTTCGTCCATCTGAGTAGAATTGCTTCAAATGAATTTTTTTTTAATGCTGAGTAATATTCCATTGTGTATATGTACCACAGCTTTCTTATCCATTCATCAGTTGATGGGCATCTAGGTTGCTTCCATGTCCTGGCTATTGTAAACAATGCAGCGATGAACAATGGGGTACATGTGTCTCTTTCAATTCTGGTTTCCTCGGTGTATATGCCCAGCAGTGGGATTGCTGGGTCATATGGCAGGACTATTTGCAGCTTTTTAAGGAACCTCCACACTGTTTTCCATAGTGGCTGTACTAGTTTGCATTCCCACCAACAGTGTAAGAGGGTTCCCTTTTCTCCACATCCTCTCCAGCATTTATTGCTTGTAGACTTTTGGATGGCAGCCATTCTGACTGGTGTAAAGTGGTACCTCATTGGGGTTTTGATTTGCATTTCTCTGATAATGAGTGATGTTGAACATCTTTTCATGTGTTTGTAGGCATTTTTATATCTTCTTTGGAGAAATGTCTGTTAAGTTCTTTGGCCCACTTTTTAATTGGGTTGTTTATTTTTCTAGAATGGAGCTGCAGGAGTTGCTTGTATATTTTTGAGATTGTTTGTCCGTTGCTTCATTGGCTATTGTTTTCTCCCATTCTGAAGGCTGTGTTTTCACCTTGCTTATAGTTTCCTTTGTTGTGTAAAAGCTTTTAATTTTAATTAGGTCCCATTTGTTTATTCGTGTGTTTATTTCCAGTATACTGGGAGGTGGGTCATGGAGTATCCCGCTTTGGGTTATGGCAGAGAGTGTTTTGCCTATGTTATCCTCTAGGAGTTTTATAGTTTCTGGTCTTATGCTTGGAAGTCTTGGCCACAGCAATCAGAGCAGATAAAGAAATTAAAGGAATGCAGATTGGAAAAGAAGAAGTAAAACTCTCTCTGTTTGCAGATGACATGATCCTCTATATTGAAAACCCTAAAGACTCTACGAGAAAGTTACTAGAGCTAATCAGTGAATATAGCAAAGTTTCAGGATACAAAATCAACGCACAAAAATCCCTGGCATTCCTATACACTAACAGTGAGAAATCAGAAAGAGAAATTAAGGAAACAATTCCATTCACCATCGAAACAAAAAGAATAAAATACTTAGGAGTATTTCTACCTAAAGAATCCAAAGATTTGTATATAGAAAACTATAAAACACTGATGAAAGAAATCAAAGAAGACACAAACAGATGGAGAAATGTGCCGTGTTTGTGGATTGGAAGAATCAATATAGTGAAAATGAGTATACTACCCAAAGCAATCTATAGATTCAATGCAATTCCTATCAAGCTACCAGAGGTCTTTTTCAAAGACTTAGAACAAATAATTTCTCAATTTGTATGGAAATATAAAAAACCTCGTATAGCCAAAGCAATCTTGAGAAAGAAGAGTGGAACTGGCGGAATCAACCTACCTGACTTTAGGCTATACTACAAATCCACAGTCATTAAGACAGTTTGGTACTGGCACAAAGACAGAAATATAGATCAATGGAACAGAATAGAAAGCCCAGAGATAAATCCACGCATCTATGGACACCTTATCTTTGACAAAGGAGGCAAGAATATACAATGGAGAAAAGACAACCTCTTTAACAAGTGGTGCTGGGAAAACTGGACAGCCACTTGTAAAAGAATGAAATTAGATCACTTTCTAACACCATACACAAAGATAAACTCAAAATGGATCAAAGATCTCCTGGCAATCTTGATTCCAGCTTGTGCTTCTTCCAGCCCAGAGTTTCTGATGATGTACTCTGCATATAAGTTAAATAAGCAGCGTGACAATATACAGCCTTGACGTACTCTTTTTCCTATTTGGAACCAGTCTGTTGTTCCATGTCCAGTTCTAACTGTTTCTTTCTGATCTGCATACAGGTTTCTCAAGAGGCAGGTCGGGTGGTCTGGTATGCCCTTCTCTTTTCCACAGTTTATTGTGATCCACACAGTCAAAGGCTTTGGCATGGTCAATAAAGCAGAAATAGACAGTTTTCTGGAACTCTCTTGCTTTTTCGATGATCCTGTGGATGTTGGCCATTTGATCTCTGGTTCCTCTGCCTTTTCTAAAACCAGCTTGAACATCTGGAAGTTTATGGCTCATACATTATTGAAGTCTGGCCTGGAGAATTCTGAGCATTACTTTGCTAGCGTGTGAGATGAGTGCAATATTGCAATAGTTTAAGCATTCTTTGGCATTGCCTTTCTTTGGGATTGGAAAGAAAACCGAACTTTTCCAGTCCTGTGGCCACTGCTGAGTTTTCCCAATTTGCTGGCCTATTGAGTGCAGCACTTTCACAGCATCATCTTTTAGGATTTGAAGTAGCTCAACTAGAATTCCATCACTTTCACTAGCTTTGTTCCTAGTAATGCTTCCTAAGGCCCACCTGACTTCACATTCCAGGAAGTCTGGCTCTAGGTGAGTGATCACACCATCCTGATTATCTGGGTCATGAAGATCTTTTTTGTACAGTTCTTCTGTGTAATCTTGCCACCTCTTTTTAATATATTCTGCTTCTGTTAGATCCATACCATTTCTGTCCTTTATTGAGCCCATCTTTGCATGAAATGTTCCCTTGGTAACTCTGATTTTCTTGAAGAGATCTCTAGTCTTTCCTATTCTATTGTTTTCTCTATTTCTTTGCACTGATCACTGAGGAAAGCCTTCTTATCTCTCCTTCCTACTTTTTGGAACTCTGCATTCCAATGTGTCTATCTTTCCTTCTCCCCTTTGCTTTTCCCTTCTCTTCTTTTCATAGCTATTTGTAAGGACTCCTCAGACAGCCATTTTGCTTTGTTGTATTTCTTTTTCTTGGGGATGGTCTTGATTCCTGTCTCCTGTATAATGTCGGGAACCTCCATCCATAGTTCATCAGGCACTCTATCAGATAGTCCCTTAAATATATTTCTCCCTTTCTTGACAACAAATTTTGTAGAGGAAGGACTAAAAGAATTTAAAATGTTCTCATTCTTAAATGTAAACTTTGAAGTGACTTTGAGAATAATGCTTTTTAAACAAATAATAAATAAAGCCCTCAACTACAATTGGCCAGGAAACAAAGCAGACACAATAGGCCTTCTTGCGATTTAAATACATCATTTTCTTATTATGAGATCTGAAAGTAATATACCTGAGTAAAAATATTGGAGTATACTGTTCCTACACAGCCCCCTTTCAACACTGTTTAAGCGGCAACATTCTCTGATGTTAGTGAGTGATTGAGGTTTTCTTTTTCTCTCTTAATGTATCTATTAAGTTTCTTAACAGGGTAGGAAAAAAAACATCAAGGATTTAAGGAGGGTGGGGAGGGGGAAATAATATCCAGACAGCAGCTGCAGAAGATAATGGATGAACTAACATTTTTCATTTTTAATCACATGGACTAGATAAATAATTTAAAAACCTTAAATATATAATGCTTTCAAAGAAGGGAAATGGACCAGGTTTCCAAAGATATTGACTTCCAAAGTGCTATACAGAGTGGATAAGTATTAAATTTTTAAATATTCTGATCCTAATCTTTACATTACGGACTATCTGTGCATTGATTGGAGCGGTACGTTTTCTTTCTTCTACCGAAGGCCATTTACAGATATCACTTTCTGTCTTTCTGGGAAGTGCATTATTGCACCATCATTATCTCCCCAAATAATCAGAATCTCTCAGAGTTTGTTTTATAAGTGTTTTTCTTTTTTAATACATAAAACTTGCTGTGTGGTCTTAAGTTTCATAAAGAAAAGCTTCCTGTGTATTTATTTTTCACTGGAGTTAAATACTATGATAACCATTCAGTTCTGAATTTAAATACTGAAACTGGAAATCTGCTGTTGCTAAAACTTCTTTTTAAAATGCAATGCAAAATCTGTTAACTTTTATAAGGAGAGAGCCGTGACTAGCTCATTAGGTCAGCCTCCAAACAAAATGGCATAAGCAACAAGCTCTCTCTCTCTATGTGATGTTATTAGAGAGTGGGGCTTTACTATGCAAGCATTTATTGATTCATATGGTAAATACTACATATACAAATGCCTTCAATCACTTAGAAATTTCATTTTTTAAGAAGAGTTCAGTTAATGTATCTCTAATTATGTATTCAAAGCATTGTCTACCATGTCAGATATGAGTCAGCTCTCTCAGTATTTCTACAAACAGGAAGGTCAGGGAATCAACTTCTATTTCTTTTTTCCTTTGCATGAAACACAAGCATCATGCAACATGTTATCCGATTTATGACATAATCATCAATTCAAAATAGCTAGCATTAGTTCATCCCTGTCCAGTGTTAAAATAAGTGGTGTTTCAGTGAGTACCAACCCTTTTAAATGCTTAAAAAATATTTAGATAAAAGGAAACAAATGTGAGAAGAACTGCTTTTTAACTTAAAGGAACACTGAAATAGTTCCATAATTATCTTTGGAGTCAAGAAGAACAAGGATCCCGTTGTTCAAAGAATACTTTGCTAATTTTGTCTTTTATTAAATAATTATTATCCATCAAGATTATGCTCTTTCCTATTCCAGTCCTGACTCGAACTTGCTCACATCATTAACTCTGCCTCTCATCTCAGATCTCAAGTCTGATCTTGAGAAGCTCCAGGGAAGCTTTCCTCGTTCTTCTTAACTAACTAGCATGCAACTCCTAGCTCCATGTAATTCTTTGTGATGATATTCCACTGTGATGAAACCACAGATTCAAAGAGAAGCTTACTTCTGTCATTCTCTTTAATTGTCTGCTTAGCTCCCTAGATAGTGAGTGGAAGGAGAGTTAGAAAAGGTCTCCCCCACCTCCTCCTGCCTCACTCTCCCTTGTCACTGAGACTCTAGAACTAAAGACAGTGCTTTACAGCAGTCAAGTAAAACTTGTTGGATAAATGAACAAATGAATGAATAAGTAAAGCAATGAAACTGTGAACCCTGAAGATGGATCATGAATAATTAAGTCTTTCTACAGATCTTATAACCATAGAAAAACCTAACAGCTCATATGAAAGTGATCTCTCTTGGCCAATCCATAATTTTGCATGAAACTTTTTCAGATGACTAATGGCAAAGATTCTTTGTACGTTGTCCTGTGCATTGATACCAGTTTTTTTATTAAAGACTTGACCATTAATTCTTGTCATAAATACTATGTGCATAATGTCCTCAATTACTCAAAAGGATTTCATTTTTAAGGAGTGTTCCAAGAAACATATCTCCCAAACGCTTATAGTGCTGATAATAAAATGAGATGTAAACAACCTTCTGCCTTGAAATATACATACAAGCTAATGGTAAAGATACATTTAACACGGTCTAATTTTCATCCAGTGCAAATGAAGATTCTTTTTCATTAAGGTCCTAATATCTAAAAGTTGTGTTATCTTTGTGGTCTTCTTTCCTAGCTGCTACTATGACTCTTGAAGAACAGCAGAGTACCCTGCTGACAGATCTAAAAATTTCATATATTTTCATGTGTGCTGCCACCTGATGTCGTGGCATATTATACATCTTGAAAAAAAAAAAAAGTTTCATCTCCTTTTTCTGCTAGGTGGTGATTTTTACCCTGAAGGGGACTGTTTCATGAATTCAATATCAAATATTACAGTAGGCCTAGAAGGGGCCTTGGGGACTTTTCTCAATCTATTCTTGAATCTTCAAACAGGAGAATATCTTAACCATTACGTAAACACATACTGGCCCATGTGCTGATCCCTTAATGAATTCAGGACAGGACTAATGAGAGTTAAGCAGTAGATGTTAAATTTTAATCACATCTAACTCTTTAATTCCTTTTGTTTTGATTTTTCAGTGGATGCTGAGTGTGGCAGAATGCCAAAGTATGGTTTGAACTGATTTAGAGATACAGAGAACAGTGTAAAGAAACATGAAAAGTTGTAATGGAAGCTTGAAGGTCCAGCAATCACCCTTTACCTTGATAAGAGCATGATGCTGCAAACCTACTAGGGAAGCCATTGTCTAAGTTTACAAATTTTAAAAAAGAGAGTAAGAGAAATAAATATCATCAGTGTATAGACATCAGCCACATGTCCAATCAAAATCTCATATTGCATTTTAAGGTCATTTTTTTGTCTAGTCTTTATCTGCATTTCCTGGATATTTTTATAATTCTTTTCCATGAAGTGAAAGTTGCTCAGTCATGTCTGACTCTGTGTGACTCCATGGACTATACAGTCCATGGAATTCTCCAGGCTATACTTGAGTGGGTAGCCGTTCCCTTCTCCAGGGGATCTTCCCAATCCAGGGACTGAACCCAGGTATCCCACATATACAGGTGGATTCTTTACCAGCTGAGCCACCACAGAAGCCCAAGAATATTGGAGTGAGTGGCCTATCCTTTTCTCTAGTGGCTCTTCTTGACCCAGGAATTAAACTGGGGTTTCCTGCATTGCAGGTGAATTTTTCACCAGCTGAACTGCCAGGGAAGCACTGACCAATTAAAATTTTATTTTGTGACTGACTTTCAATCCAAATATCAATTCAGTTCCTACTCTAGATATTTGAATACAAACATGGGGAATATGAAAGAATACCTTATCAACTATATTGAAAAAAAAAAAAGAAACAAAACCAAAAAATCTTCACCCCACGCACCAGTAGCTATGTATGCTGGGACATACTGGCTACTTGGAAGACAAATTAAAACAAAATTATAAGGACATCATAAAAAATAACTAGGTTGGCTACATAATTTGAAAGGTCCAGTATAAAATGAAAACATGAAGTCTTGTATTAAAAAATTACAACTTTCAAGATGGCAATAGCCAAAATTAAACCAAGCATGGACCCCTCTAAGTGCAGGACACTGTGTAATTTCACAAGTTGCATACCCACGAAGCTGGTTCTAAATAACATAACTTCCACCTTATATTAATTATTAAGGATGATACCCTTAATACCGGCTCTTTTTAAAGTGATGGAGTATCAATGACTCTAAAGGAAATTCTTCTCTTTGGTTAAAGTTGGCCTTTATCTGTTTGATATTTAACCTTTTCAGATGATACTCGCTGTGTTAAAACAATATTTGATTACTATTAGTCGACTGATTTAAATAGGCACAAGTAGTATTTTTTTTTAAAAGGCTTAAATCATAATGCTTACGATCTTTCTCAGAAAAGATAACAAAATTCCAGGGAAGTATGAGGCCTTATGATACTAAGAAATGTTTTACACTGATAGACTAAAATCATTCAAAAAATTAGTGAACAATAAAAGCATAAATTAAATGTTTATCTTAGCCTAAATAATGAAATTTGTAAGACTTGAAAATGATTTATGGCTAAATCTAAGTGGAAGCAAGGGAGAAAAAAAGAGAGAGAGAGAGAGAGTACAAATTTAAGTACAAATAAAAGTTGAGTTAGAAACAAGGTGCCAATGCGTATTTAAGAAGTGGATGTTCTTCTCTGTTCTTGTGCTTTGTGCTTTACATTTAAACATGAAGTTTGATCACTAATAGACTTGTTCCTTAAATAAACATAATAGTGGTATGAGGACACCGAATGATACAGGCCTGCTCTGTCTCCTATTTAATGATGACATGAATGGACCTGAGGCTACTATGCTTCCTCACTGAGACATCACAAATTTGCTGCAGACTTCTGAAGGAAACAGCAGTATTTCCAAAGTTATAACTGGGTCCTGGACCTTTCCTGAAAGCAGGATCTCAGAATTACCACAATGATAAAGCTCACTGGAAAAAACTTACAGTAACAATGCACTTAAGGGTGCAACATCTTAGAACTTCAGAAAGTGTGATGTTGAAGCCATTTGAGATTTATTTAGGATTTTTAAAATCATTTTATATCATAGATTTGACTTTCAATCAGAAGCATCTCAAAATTATATATATTAAAGTTGGCATTACTGATTTAAATGAGAACTTGACTATAAAACAAGTATGGCACATGCCTAGGAGAAGGCATGAATCAATATATTTCATCCAGTTCTGGGAAAACTATGCTTGGAGGGGTGGGAGGAAGAAAGAAGTCTTATCAGTTTTAACTGACTCCTTAAAATCCTTAAAACTGATAGCTAATAACTTTATCTAATAGAAGGAATAGGTTCTATTAGGGGGCTATTTGCTAATAGGGCTCCATCTTCAAAATTGTAAACTTCCGTGAGTCAGAAGATCCATTTAATTACCATTCTCTTTCAATTTATTCATCTGACCAAGAAACTGAAGTTATTTATCAATAACGTTCACTCACAAAACAGGTTGTGTTTCCAAAGATAGTAGTTAAGTCTGTGAATTAAAACTGGATGTAGAGACTGCTAGTTTAGCAATTTATTCATTAAACCACTCACTACTAAATATAGTAATATCCTGCTCACATTAATTCAATTATCCAGTACAGTTATAATAGAAACAGAACTTCAATGAGTAACATGACATTTCAACAGTTACTATGTGATGACTAAAAGCTTCACCCCAGACTACATCTGGCCATTTTTCCTCTATATCCAGCTTTGTGTTCTAGGGCCTTTGCATTTGCTGTTCATTCTGCCTCAGATGCTTTTCTCCAGGCGTTCAGTGGCTGACTTCCACTAATCACTTTCCAATTGAAATGTTGTAGAAAAGGTTCATTTGAGGATGAATCCATCTAAACATACTTCCCTAAAGCAATGAAAAATTACCATAACATCTTTGATCTACCACTCATAATATCTTCATTATTTCATTCTGTAAGTTATCTTATTTGTGTATTTCTTACTTATTAACTTCCTTCTTAAGGTGAGAGAACTTCCATATTGTGCATTTCTATGTAATTCCTGGGACATAGGACAATTCCTGACACATATTTGTTGAATAAATGAATAAATGTATTAATTAAAACTTAACAGCAACCTTCAACTTTCAATACTTCAAACAGGTACTAATTTTCTTTATTTTTAGATGAGGGAAATTAAGTTCAAAGACATTAAGTAAGTTGCTCAAGTTCTCATAAACAGAAAATACTAGAGCTATGACTAAAGGCAACATCCGATTAAACTTGAGAGATTGTAGAGTTAACTTTTATTACTTCAAAATTATCCCTCCTTCTGTAAATCAGAGCTCAGTTTCTTTTCTTGTTCTCCAGACAGAATCTACTTTCATCTCTTATCAGTATTGAAAAATGGACTCAACAGAAGGATAGAGGAAAAACTTTTTCTCACTTACCCTATAGTAAATTAATCAAACATTATAATAGACTTGTAGTCTCCCATCTTCATTTGATGCAATTTCTCCTTCTTCCTCCTCTGCCTCTTCTTTTCTCCTTCCCTCTCTTACTTCCTTGCCCTCCTCCTCCTCTGCTGCTTCTCTTAGCCATCCCCTCCCTCTCATGCTCCTTCTTTCCTTCTTCACAGAATTCAGGCCTTTTCAACATCTCTTCCAAATTAATATAAATATCCACTGAGGTAGTCAAGAAACAGCCCTCCTAAAATCAGCACTTATCCCAATTCAAGTCCATGTGAGAATTATAAAGGGGGAAAAAAAGTGCTTTTAATCACATTAGGTATGTCTTGCTTAGGTACCTTAATAAGTATGTTAACTAACTCTTTTCACGTTTTCATTCCAAAGTGTTCTGACTAAAAGAATAAGAGAAAAGGAGCCCTCCTCTCAGACAGGCTCATAATATAGAAGCCAAGGGCAATACAAGTTTGGTGAGGAAATATCTTCAGTATCCAGGATAAAATTCTAGATATATTGAGAGGTTTTATGCTGAATATGCCCTAGCACATACATCTTTTTGGCATAAGTGGCAAAATCAAGCTTTTAGTGAAATCTTTCCAATGGGTCCCTTGGAGATGTCACCTTAACTTATGATCACACTGTAGATGATTCCAAAAGTACTTTCTCTTGAGTAATATACAGTTTAACTTATTTTGCCCTTGTTTTTTGTTTTTCAATACCCAAAGAGGACAGTGTCCATTTTGTGGCTGAAGCTATTTTGAATTAATAGTCATGGTTCTGAATCTTGTCTCCACATATAAATACTACGAAATAGGATTCGTTTTAGAGAAGATGAAACTCAATAAGGAAAAAAAAAGAAAATCAAGATCAACAAAATGATACATATATTTATAACTGCACAACCAGGCTTATGGCATAATGCATTACAGTTTCACAAACAATCGATACAAATTATTGGATATAAAATTACTTTTTGATGACCACTGTGAAAATACAAGCTGTTCAAGTCATTCCTCACACTATTATTGATTTTACTCTACTTTTTCTATTGCATTTTTAAAGTACTCGGTGTCAACTTTTAAGTCTCTAGTAAAATACTAAGCAAATTCAGGTAGACTGGAATTTTCTAAGGAGTATCAAGGAAGAAGAGATTCTTGAGAAAACTTTTGCTCTGAATTTCCCATTCCAACAAGTATCTTTTTTTAAGATTCAAAAATGTCTTCCAAGTCACACTACCAATAAACATTTGAAACGTTTCCAGCATTTTAAGGCTGGCAGTAATTCTACTTTTATCATTTTTTCCCATAGTGTAATACTTTGCTGCTGTTGCTTTTTACTCTCTAGGTCATGTCTAACTCTTTTGCAACCCGGTAGACTGCAGCCCATGTTGAATGGGACTTGTGTTTCCTACACTGATAGGCAGATTCTTTACCACTGAGTCAGCCAAATGGTTCCCATGAAGATGGTAATGCTGTCTCTCAAACATGAAATCACAGGCAATTATCATGTTTAAATGATTTTCTATATTTTAAATGCTTATTTATCAATCAGCATTTAATATTAATTTATGATCATTGAAAATTAGATGTAGCTGCCTCTATGACCAAATTTTGATAAAGCTAGTAAGTTTCCAACAAAATGTTTTAGGCTGGGGTCCCAGAAAACAGGGCTTCCCAGGTGACTCAGTGGTCAAGAATCTGCCTGCCAATGCAGGAGACGCAAGAGACCTGGGTCGGTAAGATCCCCTAGAGTAGGAAATGACAACCCACTCCAGGATTCCTGACCAGAAAATTCCATGGACAGAGGAGCCTAGTGGGCTACAGTCCATGGATCTCAAAGAGTTGGACACAGCTGAGAGACAGCACACACATACACATCTTTCAAGGAAACAGACCCAGATACACCTGCACAAATTTTATCAGGGAGGGACCTTAATGATATCTTCAAAAAAGTTAAATAGGCAGAATTGGGCAAACACAGAAATTTCCAGGTAAATGCTAATTCCTAATTCCAGGTCAATTATGTCAACTAATCCTAGCGGGAGTTCAGCAGCTGGAAAGACCCTCTGGACATGGGTAAATTAAGAAAAGGGGAGTCCATGAATTTATATCATTGCTTTAATGACTCCTTAGATGCAAGTCAACCCAGGGAAGAGGGAAGGTATGACCTCAGGGAGGACAACTACTTTCAAACAAAGCCAATTTCCTAGAATAGCCTGTGAAGGAATGAATGCCTCTATACTCAAAGAGACACCTAGATGCAATACCACAGTGTACACTCTAAGTAGTAAAGGGGTATTTTTATATTATGAGACCACACATTATTTGCATACGAGAGCTTGGCAACTCCCTAATCATTCATATCTTGCCTCTCTCTCAATGCCTAGTTCTCGGAAAACAATATTTACTTAGCTCTTTCATTCTGCCCATTGTTTATCCCTCCTTGAGTTTCAGTTTCTATCTGAATTTCTGTTGTTTTTTTTCTACCTATTTCAGAATTTCAATTGAAAAACAGTAGTCTTTGAATATTATGCTTGAATAATGCTAAAATAATTTTCAAAATAACCATGGGCACCTCACACATTTTAAAGATGATTTTTATAATTTTATAATTTATTTAAAAGCATGTAAATAATATAATGTGTGATGAACTTTAAATATTGAATATTATAAAAATATTTTAAAATTACATTATAAAATGTAATTTTATAATTTATATAATTATAAAATTACATACATTATTTATATAATGTATCAAAACACATTCCATCATGATATTAAAAGTACTACATAGCATCTAAATATAAGAAATATTAATATAAGGCATAGTTCTTAGCCTATGGTATCACAAATAATTCTTAAATAATTGAGACATATATTTGAAAAAAAAACAATTAATAATGAAAGGAAGAATATGACATTAGGGAACTGAGTTAGCATGAATATCTAGTCTATTGCGAAATGAGATGGCCATTCTACAGCCTAAAACCTTTCAGTTCCTTTCCAGTGTGATTGGGAAAAGACTTAACTTTTCAGCTGCACATACTATACTCGCTTTTCAGCTTTTATTTATGCTGTATATTTCTTTACTATTGAGAGAGTAAATCCTAGACAGGTAGATAAGAAGTATGGGGTTTTCAAAGAGGAGATCAGTTCAGGTGAGTTCAGTCACTCAGTCGTGTCCAATTATTTGGACCCCATGGAATACAGCATGCCAGGCTTCCCTGTCCATCACGAACTCCTAGTTAACTCAAATTCATGTCCATTGATGCCATCCAACCACCTCATCCTCTGCAGTCCTCTTCTCCTCCCACCTTCAATCTTTTCCAGCATGAGGGTCTTTTCCAATGAGTCAGTTCTTCGCAACAGGTGGCCAAAGTATTGGAGTTTCAGCTTCAGTATCAGTCCTTCCAATGGATATTCAGCACTGATTTCCTTTAGGATGGACTGGTTGGATCTCTTTGCAGTCCAAGAGACTCTCAAGAGTCTTCTCAAACACCACAGTTCAAAAGCATCAAGTCTGCATTCAGCTTTCTTTATAATCCAACTCTCACATCCATACATGAACACTGGAAAAACCACAGCTTTAATTAGAAGGACACTGTTGGCAGAGTAATGTCTCTGCTTTTTAACATGCTGCCTAGGTTGGTCATAACTTTCCTTCCAAGAAGGAAGTGTCTTTTAATTTCATGGCTGCAGTCACTACCGGCAGTGATTTTGGAGCAAAAAAAAAAAAAAAAAAAAATTAAGTCTCTCACTGTTTCCCCATCTATTTGCCATGAAGTGATGGGACAAGATGCTATGACTTTAGTTTTCTGAATGTTGAGCTTTAAGCCAACGTTTTCACTCTCCTCTTTCACTTTCATCGAGAGGCTCTTTAGTTCTTCTTCACTTGCTGCCAAAAATGTGATGTCATCTGTATATCTGAGGCTATTGATATTTTTCCCAGCAATCTTGATTCCAACTTGTGCTTCTTCCAGTCCAGCATTTTTCATTATGTACTCTGCATATAAGTAAAATAAGCAGGGTGACCATATGCAGCCTTGACATATATTTTTTCTCGGTTTGGAACCAATCTATTGTTCCATGTTCAGTCCTAACTATTGCTTCTTGACCTGCATACAGATTTTTCTCAATAGGCAGGTCAGGCGGTCTGGTCTGGCATTCCCATCTCTTTAAGAATTTTCCATTGTTGTGATCCACAGAGTCAAAGGCTTTGGCATAGTCATTAAAACAGAAATAGATGTTTCTCTGGAACTCTCTTGCTTTTTCCATGATTCAACGAATGTTGGCAATTTGATCTCTGGTTCTTCTGCCTTTTCTAAATCCAGCTTGAACACTTTGGGAGTTCATGGTTCACAGACTGTTGCAGCCTGGCTTGGAGAATTTTGACATTACTTTGCTAAAGTGTGAGATGAGTGCAACTGTATGGTAGTTTGAGGATTCTTTGGCATTGCCTTTCTTTGGGATTGGAAGTAAAACCGACCTTTTCCAGTCCTGTGGCCACTGCTGAGTTTTACATATTTGCTGGCATATTGAGTGCAGCACTTACACAGCATCATCTTTTAGGATTTGAAATAGCTCAACTGGAATTCCATCACCTCTATTAGGTTTTTTTCATAGTGATGCTTCCTAAAGCCCTCTTGACTTCACATTCCAGGATGTTTGGCTCTAGGTAAGTGATTACACCATCGTGATTATCTGGGTCATGAAGATCTTTTTTGTATAGTTCTTCTGTGTATTCTTGCCACCTCTTCTTAATATCTTCTGCTTCTGTTGGGTCCATACAATTTCTGTACTTTATTGTGCCCATCTTTGCATGAAATGTTCCCTTGGTATTTTTAATTTTCTTGAAGAGATCTCTTGTCTTTCCCATCCTTATAGAAGAGGATAAGGGTCTGGAATTTTCAAGAAGGGTGAAAGGACAATATTTTCTTTTCCACATTCCTTAGTACTGAGTGAGTGAGTGAAGTCACTCCATCATGTCCAACTCTTTGTGACCACATGGACTGTAGCCTGCCAGGTTCCTCCATCCATGGGATTTTCCAGGGAACAACACTGGAGTGGGTTGCCATTTCCTTCTCCAAGGAATCTTCTCCACCCAGGGATCAAACTGGGTCTCCAGAATTACAGGTAGACTCCTTACCCTCTGAGCCACCAGGGAAGAACAGAGAAGAATTCTTTGTCTTAGTAAGGATTATATAACAAAAATGTATTCTGCTTGAGGACACATTTCCCCTTCTTGAGAACCTTCTCACTAATTCTGTTATCTTAAATTTTGTATTATGGGTGAGGGTCCTGTAAGATCTTTCTATTGTTAGCTCTAATTCTGTCATCTTAAATGTAAATTATGGGAGTGGTTCTGGTAAGATCTTTGCAACCTTGAGACATTCTTTTGATTTATTGTAATAACCAACTAAAAACACTATAACTCTCTGGCTAACAGTAAAAAAAAACCTGTATATTGTCACCCTGCTTATTTAACTTACAGGCAGAGTACATCATGAGAAATGCTGAGCTGGATGAAGCACAAGCAGGAATCAAGATTGCCAGGAGAAATAACAATAACCTTAGATATTCAGATTACACCATCCTTATGTCAGAAACAAAAAAGAACTAAAGAGCCTCACAATGACAGTGAAAGAGGAGAGTGAAAAATTGACTTGAAACTCAACATTCAGAAAACTAAGATCATGGCATCTTGTCCCATCACTTCATGGCAAATAGACAGGGAAACAGTGGAAACAGTGCGAGACTTTTATTTTTTGGAGCCCCAATATTGCTGCAGGTGGTAACTGCAGCCATGAAATTAAAAGATGCTTGCTCCTTGGAAGAAAAGTTATGACCAATTTTGTGAGCATATTAAAAGGCAGAGACATTACTCTGCCAACAAAGGTCCATCTAGTCAAAGCTATGGTTTTTTCAGTAGTCATGTATAGATGTGAGAGTTGGACTGTGAAGAAAGCTGAGCGCCAAAGAATTAATGCTTTTGAACTGCAGTGTTTGAGAAGACTATTGATAGTCCCTTGAACTGCAAGGAGGTCCAACCAGTCCATCCTAAAGGAAATCAGCGCTGAATATTCATTGGAAGGACTGATGCTAAAGCTGAAACTCCAGTACTTTGGCCATCTGATGTAAAGAAGTGACTCATTGGAAAAGAGCCTAATGCTGGGAAAGATTGAGGGTAGGAAGAGAAGGAGACGACAGAGGATGAGATGGTTAGATGACTTCACCAACTCAATGGACATGAATATGAGTAAGCTCCGGGAGCTGGTGATGGACAGGGAAGCCTGGGGTGCTGCAGTCCATGGCTTGCAAAGAGTCAGACATGACTGACTGACTGAACTGAACTGACATTCTTTTGATTTATTGTAATAACCAATTAAAAAGTATATAACTCTCTTGCTTAGACTAGAGAGGAGGGACACTCTTCCTCCCCTTTCTGATGTCTGTGTCAGAAGCTTTCTCTGTCCCTCTTTATACTTTAATAAAACTCTGCAACACCAAAGATCTTGAGTGATTGAGCGCAGTCCCTGGTCCTGAAGCTAAATCTCCGGAGATCAAGAATCTGACATAGTTCACCATAAGCTATCGGTATTTTAATCCTAATACCATTAACTCCATTTGGCACCTCAACATTGCCTTTGGCCTCTCAAAATGCTTTTTCAGCTTCCATCCTTCCTCCCTCCCTCCTCTCTCTTTCCTTTTTCTCTTCTCTTTCTCCTCCTCCTCTTTTCACTTGACTTTAACCAAGACACCAAAAGTTCTATGAGATGCCACTTCTCTTGTCCTCCAGCATCCCATATGCTCTTCTGTCATGGTTCTTATCACACAGTGTGTAAGTACCTCCCTGTATCTCAATTGCCAGGATCTCTGAAGCTAAGGGCCTTCTAACTTGTTCACTGTTACATATCCAAAAATTAATATACCATCTGGTAAATAGCTCAAACATAATATTTATTGAAGAAATAGTTACTGAATGGCAAAATTAATAAAGTTAACTATTAGAGGAGGAAACCTTTACCTTTTAAAGAATATATGAGAAGTGTACTGGAAGAGAAAAAGTAAAGGATTTCTGGTTTCATTTCTTGAAAGATGACTGTTTCTTTAGAAACAAGCTACTTTTCTAGAACTACTTCCTAAAATCTAGCACAATATTGGTAGAAAAATAACAAGTTATGCTCTCCTGGCAAATTTAAGTAATATATCTTTACTGACAAAAGATATAGATTACATTTCTGTATCTCATCCCCCTCTTATCCCTCCCAGTATAGGACTTCCAGAAGATGGAAATAAGTTTGCCTTCTAGGAATTAAAACTTAAATACTAGATAAATAATAGATCAGAGTACTGGTAAGCAAATCCATTTTTAACTGAATACTCTCTATGTTAGAAGCAGGCTTGTTTCACACATTTATGCTACACTTAATCCTGTGGCTAAAAAAAACAAAAATTCTAAATTTGCTCTATCTCTTGGGTTCTGTCTATAAAATGTAAATATGTCTGGTTGATTGAAGTGCCCAGATGTTTTAGTGTGATATAAAAACATCCTTAGACTACCAAGTACTTCACAGCAATAATTGTACTTTAAATAGCTGATAGAATTATTTTATTGTTGACAGTTTTTGAACCTAATTTCGGTGGAATTTGTTCTCTTGGAATAAAACTATTTTCAGATTCATTTTTCTTGCATAATATAATAAAATGCGTTTGTGCCTCCAGCTGCTTCTTACTGAAACTGTTTGTAAGGCCTGCTGATATAAAACTTTCATATCTACACTGGCTATGGGACTACCAGAATTCTTTTTTATCTCTGCCACTGACCATTTGATTGACTCTGAACAAATCATACTATGATCCTGGTCTCAGTTCTTTTATCTATAAAATTAAGACATCAGTGAGGTGATCATCGTGGCCCTTTTCAGCTCTAGTATTCAAGATATAATAATTTCAAACCCTACCTAAAAAGAGATATTGTGACATTCTTAACTGAGTTAAGAATCTATGGCTTGTGCCATGGGTGAAGGGAAAGGCCTCTGTAATACAATATAACCTGTTCCAGTACATCTAGACTTTGCCTCTTATTTTCTGGAGCCTCTTAAATTTGATTAAGTTTACATTTAAGAGGGTATGGATTATTTGAACATAAGGCCCATTTATAGCTCATTTATTTACCCATTTTTATTTCAGCCTGTATCATTTTCTTATAGGTATGACTGGTAAGCAAGAATGTAGTCACTCAAGCACACATATCTTAGCTATCATGTTGGTAACAAGAATAATGAAACAACAGCTGTAAGCATTTATGAAACAAACGATTATGTGTCAGACATTAGTAATGTAACAACCCTAAGAAATATGAACTATTATCTCCATTTTTAGTGATGAACAAGTCTCAGAGGTACTTACAAGTACTGCTAAGTAACAGGGGCTTCTTCCCTTGTAGCTCAGTTAGTACAGAATATGCCTGCAGTGTAGGAGACCCGGGTTCAATCCCTGGGTTGGGAAGATTCCCTGGAGAAGGAAATGGCAACCCACTCCAGTATCCTTGCCTGGAAAATTTCATGGACAGAGGAGCCTGGTGGGCTGCAGTCCACGGGGTCACAAAGAGTGGAGCAACTAACATTTAGGTAGTGCCTATAAGCAAACCACTTTTCTGCCACTATTTATATAACTTCTGCCTTTGTGTTATTGACCTGAATCTAGTATTTAGAATGTTACATACATTTTTTTTCCCCAGTTGGAACTGCAAGAAGATGAAGGGGTGTAGGATCAGGGAATTTGGGGGTTGCAGCATTGCTATCAATACAGTAGCCATAAGACTTACATCGAATAGCTAGCTAGCAATCACTTTAAGAATGTATTTTAATCCAAAACAAAATGTTTTGGTATATCCAAAAACATACTATCCGCAGGGCAGTTTTATTTAAGAGTGAAGTCCATTTCTTTAAAGGAACATGTGGCAGTCTGCAACTGATGGGAATCTCAAAGAGGGAACAGGAATGGACTGGTCCTAAATTATGGAACACTCTTATAATTTCACTAAAACAAATGACAGTGAAAAAAAAAGAGTGTTAGTCATTCAGTCATGTCTGACTCTTTGCTACCCCATGGATTGTAGCCCACTAGGCTCTTCTGTCCACAGAATTTTCCCAGCATTAATATTGGAATGGGTAGACCCGTTCCTTTCTCCATGGGATCTTCCCAACCCAGGGATAAAACCTGAGTCTCTTGCTTTATTAGTGGATTCTCTACAAACTGAGCCATCAAGATATGAGACAGCACTAAGACAGTTCTCAGTTAAGCTCATGGGTCTTCTCTTTAAAAAAAAAAACTAAAACATATATTTCAGATTTTCTGAGAAGGTAAGATATATTTATGTGATGAAAAAAAAAAGTTTTTATGATATCACTCTACTGAAAGAAAAGCAGAGGCAGGACACAGGCTGATAGCCCTCTACTTGAGTAGGAAAAAAAAAATGAAGAAGATCTTTCACACATTAGACAGATGTTGAGGGTTACCCTTTATTTTAGCCAGATTCCTTAATCAGAGGTTACTTTTTCTGAAGTATACTTTTCCCTTAGTATGGATCTCAAGATTTACTATTTATTTTTCCTTCTTGTTTGAGGAAAAACTCTGAATACAGTCTATGATATCTTCATAGATTGCTTTTTGACTGAACAAACACAGCTTAGAGCAGACAGTCAAAAGTCAAACAATTCATTTGACCACAGACTCTGTCTTTAGGGAAAGAACAATTGGTTCTTAAAATGAAAAATTTTGGTGGTTCAGTCCACAAAGAGATCAAATTGCTAACATCTGCTGGATCATCAAAAAAGCAAGAGTTCCAGAAAAACATCTATTTCTGCTTTATTGACTATGCCAAAGCCTTTGACTGTGTGGTACACAATAAACTGTGGAAAATTCTAAAAGAGATGGGAATACCAGACCACCTGACCTGCCCCTTGAGAAACCTGTATGCAGGTCAGGAAGCAATAGTTAGAACTGCATAGAGAACAACAGACTGGTTCCAAATAGGAAAAGGAGTACGTCAAGGCTGTATATTGTCACCCTGCTTATTTAACTTATATGCAGATACATCATCAGAAATGCTGGGCTGGAAGAAGCACGAGCTGGAACCAAGATTGCCGGGAGAAATATAAATAATCTCAGATATGCAGATGACACCACCCTTATGGCAGAAAGTGAAGAACTAAAGAGCCTCTTGATGAAATTGAAAGACGAGAGTGAAAAAGTTGGCTTAAAGCTCAACATTCAGAAAACTAAGATCATGGCATCTGGTCCCATCACTTCATGGCAAACAGATGGAGGAAACAATGGATTCTTTTGAACTGCAGTGTTTGAGAAGACTGTTGAGAGTCCCCTGGACTGCAAGGAGATCCAATCAGTCCATCCTAAAGGAAATCAGTCCTGACTATGCATTGGAAGGACTGATGCTGAAGCTGAAACTCCAATACTTTGGTCACTTGATGTGGAGAAGTGACCCATTGGGAAAAACCCTGATGCTGGGAAAGATTAAAGGCAGGAAGAGAAGTGGACAACAGAAGATGAGATGGTTGAATGGCATTACTGACTCAAAGAATATGAGTTTGAGTAAACTCTGGGAGTTGGTGATGGACAGGGAGGCCTGGTGTGCTATATAGTCCATGGGTCAAAAAGTCAGACACAAGTGAACAACTGAACTGTTCCCTCACCTGCTTTCTTGATTTAAAAAAATAAATAAATAATGAAAGGAAAGGATTTTCTGATGTCCTAGTTCCTTTAGAAATATTGCCTCACTTCCCTTAGCTTCAGAAACTCCATCTATCAATTTGAAAACCTACAATGCTGATATTGTCTCTACTGATTCCAGTTGTCTTGTTCTCTGTCTCCATTTCAATCATTTTCTACAGGTCAAAAGTAAATGAATACTATAAGCTGCCAACATAATTATTCTTATATACTCAAATTATAGTATTAAATGACAATAGTGTTTTTAGATGACAGAATACAATCTGTTTTCTCCAAAACTGTGAAAAACTTGACTCATGGGTATAAACAATATAAGACAGTAGACTTGGAAAATAGCAAAAAATAAATCAATAAATAAAACAAACCATAAAACAGATCATTGCAGCTACCTACATCATTTCTATTTTTCTTAACTGAAACTCTTTCCAAAATATCAGATACAATTTCTATAAATGTCTGTTCATTTCCATTACATTGAAATGTAGCATGCATAATTTTATTCCAAATTGAAACTTATTTAGCATTGTGCTTCACATACAAAAATCAGGGATGTTAAATTTTACTTTAAAATACAAATTCTAAATAATTATATTTATTTATAAATAAACCAATATGCAACTTGGGGTGAGACTTCATTTCATATTTATTGACAACCATATATCTCTCTGATATTTAATTAATGTTATTTATCTTATAGTCACAGATGCCTGAACCAAGCAAATAACTGAACCAAGCAAATAACTATAAAGCATACCTTTTCATTTAGCTAGCTAGATAGTTACTTTAATATAAGCTTACCTCCCCTGCTTTGTAAAATGCAAAGATCTATCTTTCTTGTTTTTCCTACATGTTTCATTTCATACAGAGGTTTCATGTTTGAATTCTAATTGGCTAACCTTGAGAGCTGGGGTCTTCCATATATTTAATGAAGTTGGTTAATAAATCTCAGTTCTCCTCGAGTAAGCAATCCTACTGCAGACTCAGCTCTCTCTCCCTTGACTTTTCCGGAGCCCAAATAAGATTTGTGCTCTGACAGGGTGAGCATTTACTTTATCAGAAAGCATATTAGGGTGGGCATGTCTCAGCATAATGTGCACCAGAATCAGAGAGGATGACTAATTTGTTCTGCTATTAAGCGGATAATAAAATGATTTAGGCATGTAGATATGAAACAGCCAGCACTTTAAGAATTATATGTAGCATATTTCATCTTATATCTGACCAAGACTAAAAATATTTTATGTATTAAGTGACATTTACAGGAAAGACAAGGCTTACCCAGAACTTAGAAATGTTTACCGAAGATGACTTAAGAAGATAATAACTAAGAATTAAAGTTAGAGTCAACTATGTGAATTTTGCAAACTTTGTTTTATACTAGCTTAGCTTTGCCAATTTATTCCGTGCCTAAATGTTTTTTAAAAACAGCACAATATCAGGAAATACAAATCAATGCACTATAAGAATTGATTTGTATTTCCTGATATCAATTAATTAATGAATTAATACTATTAATTCTAAATAGTAACCTGTTTATCACCAAGATAACTGCTAATGTGTATGCATGCAGGTGGGTTTCTGGGTATATAGAAAACACTAATTATCTTTAAAAATCCAGATTATGTTTATAAGATAGGCAGTCTCTGCTAGGACTGTAAACTGGTGTACTCCTTCTCAAAATAATTTGAAAGTACATATGAAGAGCCTAAAAGATGCAAAAATTCTTTGAGATGGCAATTCTACAATGTCCAAGAAATATCCTGAAAAATCATCAGTGATCTTAGAGTAAGATGTTCATTACAGATTTTTATCATAACAATACTTATGGAAATGCTCAAAATATTTCACAAAGGAGGAATGATTAAATTTTAACATGTTCATAAATTAGAGTATCATGTTGTCATTAAAAATTATATTTTCAAAGTTTTAACTGTATACAGAGAAATATATACAGTAAAATTTCAAATAAAAATGTCAAATACATGTATCTTATGAGAGCAGTACAGAAACCAAAATATTTAAAATAATTGCTTTGCTTATATCTAGTTGAGAAACTTATTCTCTTCTTTAAATATTTCAATATTTCCTATGCTACAATGAAAACATGCTTCTTAGTAATTAAAAAATAACAATAAATAACCTTCAAGTAAGTTGATTATACTATAAAACACTTTTTTTACTGGTCACATTTCATTAAATCAAAGTATCTGTTAAAGTTCCCAAATACCTTTTTGAAAAGTGATCAATTGTGTAGACTGTGAGAGCCATAACTAAAAAAATGGTTTGAAAAATACACACAATTTACCTGTGGTGTTTATAAGGATTTTTATAAAGAGTTAACACTCAATGCTTCAAGAACAAGTATCTACACTCAATTTTTTCAATTATTTGTTTTTTCTTTAGCTTTCATACAGTTGTTCATCACTGTGCAAGTAGTCATCATCTTTTTTTTATGAAGTACAGTGGTTTCAAAGCAGTCTAAAGGGCACATATATATAGGAATCAAATTTCATTTATAAGTCTAGCAAACTATGAAGAAGTGAAATCATGACTCTTGTACAAATATAAAAAGAAACTAGTTAAGGATTTTCTTCAGAGAACTAATAAGAAAACTAACAGGCTGTTGAAACTAGTTCAAATGAGAATTTGACTTACAGAGGTTAATATTCTGTACTGGACAAAATTCATTTTCCTTGCTATGGTCAAGAATCATTTGCATTGCCCTCAGTTTTCCACAATTTACCCTCTACTCTTAAATAGCAGAAAATGAAGTGGACAACAGAAAGCCATTCAAAGAATCCGAATGTCCTACAGTCTCCTTTGTCCATTTCTAAGCCCTCTACAATTTATCCTGACAGCCTTAAGTATTATATCTCATAAGTTTTGGTGAAACATTAAAATTTTTAGGTTAAAAATATATACTTTATATCAGAACCAAAATTCATCTCTCACACAAAAGCATTAGAGTTATCTTCTATAGATCATATACCTATTTGTTACCAGCATGTGCCTCTAGGTTACTGTCTTCAATTTTGTTTCCTTTTTCCCTGTATTTGAGATTAATAGGGCATCATTTAAATAACTGCCTGAGAAATATGGAAAAGTCTTCTGTAAGCATCTAGAATAAAAGCACAGACAGTGGTTTTGAGTGTGTCTGCTTTGTTTTTTGATGCCATGTAACTGCTACAGGAGCTGGAGTACAGGACAAGACAAATGAACATTGGGGGAGTGAAAAAGGGATGTCTAAGATATCCTCTTTGTATCTGGACACCTTCATCCCTTAGGAAATAAAGTGTAGAGGTATTACATTTCCTGGAAATCAAGGACAATGCTCTTAATCTAAACTGGTGAGTAAAATACTATTCCAAAAAGATTAGTCAGTTGTAGGGAAAGGTGCCACTAAGAAAACAGAAAACCCCCCTGAGATAAAGAAGAACCAAAGCAGGGTAATCATATATCAAGGTTGGGATGGTTATCAAAAATAATTCTGCTTATAGGACAAGTTTCCACTAACTTCCCCTACATCCCAGGTTGTGAAAAATGAGAAGGAATTTTCTCCAAAAAGGAACCACTAAAAAGAAAATAATTTAGAAAGGTTATGAGAAAATGGTTTAAAAGTATGTCATCAGTAGTAAGACTATATAGAATGACAGAAAGCACGAGGGGAAACAGTCTCCTTTCCTTTGGGAGCAAAAAGAACTGTGGCCCCCAGTGAAGGGGGTGGTGCACAGTCAGTGATCTTGTGACCACTGAGGGGCAGAAAACTCATTACTGCAACATCAGACAGGAGCATGGGCATAACATTAGTAGTATATGAGTAACATTAGTGTACTAGGAGAGAGAGAATCAGCAAACCCAGCAGTACTGCCACCCAGAAACCATGGAAGACTGGCATGTTTCTCCCTCCAAACATTCTAGATAGAAATATGAACACAAAACTGGACATATGGAAGATGCTGGCCCATAGAGAAGTGGCTAATCCAATTTAATTTTAATTGTAGGGATTGTAGTCTCTATTATTGGGGCTAAATTTTTATTTTCCCAGTGCTGGGTAGTGTCGAGGGATATAAGAGCTATAAGCATTTTCTTAGATGCTGTGGCCTATTTACTTTAAGTGACTGGGCCTGAGGATGTATAGTGAACAGAGCGAAAATGCAGAGCAAGCCAGTGAGCCTAGGCCTTAAATGCTGCATGGGCAGCAGCTTGGGGGCCTTAAGTGCTTGTCTTTATTTCTATTTCCACATCTAAAACTAGCTAACATCCCAGCATCACTAAGCCTCCTGAGCAGTGAAGGAACGAAATCAGAGACTGGAAACCTGAAGAACTGCTATTCAAAGTCTAATCACTTTGATAAGGCATGAAAAACTGCATGTGTTGATTGCTGCATGCTTTAAATGGTGACTCATGTTCTCTGTATCCTTTTACTTTCATGGAGACAATTCCAGTGAACATGGGTTACACACTCTCCCTGCATTAATCTCTCATCTTAAATTTCAAGAACATACTCTAGGAAGGAGCTGTAAACCAGAATCATCTTTATTATCCTCCAGATATTGAGGCAGACTAATATTGGCTAAAACACTTGTCAATATGACCAACTTTATACTTCCTCTAGCATATATATAGGCTATTTCTCCATAGAGTAAAATTGCTGCTAAATACAGGCTTAACATTATAGGATCTTCACAAATCCCCAATAAACTGAAAATCACAATACCTTTTACTAATGTGCATCAATTTCCCAAACATACATATACAAAGCCTATCAAATCAAACCTTATATTTTAACATCAGATGTTCAAAAATCTCTTCAAATGGTCTTTTAAAATCATTCCAATTTGTTCTAATTGAATTGTTTCAATTCAGTTCTAATTATGCTACTTTCCTTATGATTCTTTTGGTTATGGTTGTTGAAAGAATGATGGCAAGGAGTAAGCAAGGTAGTGCTGGTTAAAAATGTTGAATAAGTAAACCAGGAAGTCTAGAGGTTAGGAAATTAACTGAAGCCAGAGCCAGAATCAAGAATTAAAGAGAATGGGATGTGACTGCTGAGTAACAAGAAATCACAACAGAAATATTACTTAAGAACAGAAGGAATGGAATAATAAATCTTTTAGGGATGGACATTTTTTAAAAACCTAGGCATCTCCCAATAATTATTTTCATGTCCTATAAAACAGACATTATTCTAGCTATTATAAAAAATAATATAAAAGATTGATTATAGTTTTTCATTCAAAGGCTTTATCATGTATTGTGGGGAAAAGAAAACAATGATCACTGAATTTTCAATAATGATAAATTAACCACGATTGTAACTTACATGATGATTAAAGTCACAGAAATCAAATTTTTGTAAATTCAGCAGCTGGGAAATAAATGGCTGGTAAAACAGGATGTTTGAGATCTTTCATCTCTCTGTTTCTCTTTAACATCTACTCTGAACTCAAGTGATTACCAGAAACAATAAAATGGACAATGATATTGATTACAGATAGCAAGTTGGAAGACTGAAGACACTGGGGTTCTGACAGGGCAAATGATTTGCACCAAGACCAGTGAAAGTAGATTATAGGGAAGAAATAAAGAAGATGCTTAGACATGGTGACTAGAGAAAGGGAAGCTTAGGAGAATCACCTGATGGAATAAATCACAGGATTCAGATTTAAGGACAGAAATTCAGATCTTGATCCCATTACTACAATCTAGGTCTGTAGTATTCTACATGATAGTTATTTCTCTGAACTTAATTGGTGCTTGGCCCTACCTTACAGTGTGCTGTGTGCTAAGTTGCTTCAGTCGTGTCTGACTCTTTGTGACCCCATGGATCATAGCTGTCCAGACTCCTCTGTCCATGGGATTCTCCAGGCAAGAATACTGGAGTGGGTTGCCCTTTCCTTCTCCAGGGGATCTTTCCCAACTTAGAGATCAAACCTGAGTCTCCTTTATCTCCTGCATTGGCAGGTGGGTTTCTTTACCACTAGCACCACCTGGGAGGTTATTGTCACAGACTTCTATAGCTCCACCTTATATAAGTTTGTGAAAATAAAATGATGTAAATATGTATTAGTTACATTTGTGAAAGGGTGTTTTAACATTTCTTACTTACTAAGATAACTGTATATTTTCCTCAAGAATAAAAGATCAATTTCTTTATGAAGAAGATTCAATTTATTGAATTTACTCAATTCATTTTATCATCCCTTTATTTGTCTACATATATATGTGTATGTATACATATAATATATATATATATATATTTATCTTATAACTAGAAATGTCTGCTTGTTAAAAATGCTGATTTCAGCTCATCACCACCAAATATTCTGATTCAAAACATTTAAGATTTGAGACTCAGCCCAGAAATTTATTTATTAGCATCTGACATGATTCTAATGTAGGAAGACTAAGTACCACACTTTGAGAATTACTGCTTTAGTGAATTCATTGCAAATATGATCATACACTGGATTCATGTGGAGAGCTTTAAAAAATACCAAAGACTGACTCGGAAGGGTTCTTAAAAGACTGGGGTGTGGCTTGAGCATTGGAATTTCAAAATTTCCCCATGTGATTAATGGGAAGGCAATGCTGAGATCCACTAATTTTTAGAGCCTATTAATTGTTTTCAAAACTTAATATAGCAGATTTTGAATAATACTTAATAATATATAGAACCTAGAATTTAACAGTCCTCTAGGTTTTATGGACTGTAGAAAACAACTAATTTTCACCCTTTCAATAAGAAACTTGCCAAGGAAATCAGCTTTGAATAGTCTTATTTGATTTTCTTTCCTTCCTGTATGTCTCCTATGTTGCAACTTACTATCTATCTTCTCTCCTCTATTCCTTTTCTGTAGACTTTTGCTGCATCCAGAGCTTTCTTCACTATCCCAGGTGCATTATTTTACATTAATATTCATTAAGTTTAACCCCAAGACCCTACTGAACTTCCTCCATTCTCCAAATCTTCCTGTTTCTTATAGTTCTCACAACCTATTGTGGTGGAAGTGGTAAACTAAAAATTTTAGGTTATTTATAAGAAAACAAATAAAAATAACTTTCCAAAATACACTTTCTCTTCAGAAGTTACAATCCTCAATTCTCACTCCAAATAGTCAAATGAAATTCCTAAGAGACTATATTTATAAAGCCAATATTAAAAATATCTACTGTGATAAGAATACCCAGTTAAGCAAAAAGGTCAACAATAAATTGCATTATTCAAAAAGCTTTCCTTCCAGCAAGTTGAACTCCCTTTGAGGTTAATAGTTCTACATTCACAAATATACACAATTACATTAAATGAACTATCATTCTCTCATTAATACAACTAGTCAACCAAATGATTTCTTTTGGATCCACCTTTTCAACTTCCAAGATTACTGGCAAACCACAAAATCTGACTAGCTAAGATACAAAGCATTTAGGTTTTATCACAAATGAAACAGTCCAATCATGTGAATTTTCATGGCATCTAGTCATTACTAGCATTGAACAATTAATTAAGAGAAACACATCTCACGTAATGGGCTTCCCTGGTGCCTCAGCAGTAAAGAATCCACCTGAAATGCAAGATATGCAGGAGACATGGGTTCGATCCCTGAGTAGGGAAGATTCCCTGGAGAAGGAAATAGCAACCCACTCCAATATTCTTGCTTAGGATATCCCACGGACAGAGGAGCCTGGTGGGCTACAGTATATATGGTCTCAAAGAGCCAGGCACAACTTAATGACTAAAAAACAAAACCATTTCATCCAACAGAAAATTATACCAACTAAGTAAATTATGTACACATATATGAATATACATGACACAAAAAATATGTCCTCTTAAAAGGAGTAATCAATCCTAATAAACAAGTTTTAAAAGACAAGGCCCCTGCTTTCTTTAAGTTTTCAGTAATATCATCTCAACCATTCTGAATAACCAAAATCAAATAGTTTTGAACTGAGCTTCTAAATAACTGACTGATGCAACCACTCTTTGGCTAATGGCTATTTCTGAGCACTCAGGCATACTATCAATTAAGAAATTATTTAGCTTCTAAAAAACTCTAAGAATATTTCCTAAATTTGAACTGGTGTCTTCTGTAGGTAACTGAATGAGCCATTTTCAACTGCTTTACTTTATGATATTTATTTTTTGTATAACAAACTGCCTACAATACTACATCTTACTTTTGCAAAAGAAAAACCTAAATGTTACACTTTAAAAAAAAGAAAAGAAAGAAATTTTACTTTGTAAAATATAAATTAGTAGGAATACTGGCAATAAAGATACCTTATACCTAATCACAAATAAGATCCTTTTTTTATACCTATCTATATAAAATTTTCACTAGGAATTTATTTTTGAAAAATCTTTCTAGGAATACAAATATGCCCTTTTATATAAGGTTCTGAACATTTATAAAAATAATGTATTAAAATTAATTCCAAGTTAAACTTTCATAATAGCTACAGAGTTTTTTCTATATTTCAAATATCAATTTTATCAACAATGAGATTCATATATGAAGATGAATATAATAATAGATTAATAAAGTCATTTCCAGTCATTCTTGTAGCTATGAAGTTGTATAACCTTAAAATTTCATTTTATAATTTACTTTTACAGATGAGAGACAAATATTTGACATACAGGAGAGGTGATTATCAAAACAAATATGACTCAAAAACTTTTCTAACTTTATAAAATATGATTTTCATTTGTCCATATTAAATCAAGATTTTTATGAATCTAGTACTTTTTTACTGCATAACATTTGACTTTGAGTGATCATGTCTATTGAGTGAAGACAGTGATAATAGTGATAAAGTAAATATGTACTTTATGATACTGAATAACAGACCCAGATGGCTTCTTCAAACTTAGCTACTAGAAGTTCTTATACATGAAATCAATCTTGATATGTTAAGATAATCATATCATGTAGTTTAATCTTGATGTCAAGGAAATTCATAGTTCTAGACATGTAAGTCCCTCATTTGATTTCAGCATCGGTAATCCTGGATGTGAGAGTTGGACCATAAAGAAAGCTGAGCACCAAAGAATTGATGCTTTTGAACTGTGGTGTTGGAAAAGACTTTTGAGAATCCCTTGGACTGCAAGGAGATCCAACCAGTCCATCCTAAAGGAGATCAGTCCTGAATATTCATTGGAAGGACTGATGCTGAAGCTGAAACTCCAATACTTTGGCCACCTGCTGCGAAGAACTGACTCATCAGAAGAGACTGTGATTCTGAGAAAGATTGAAGGTGGGAGGAGAAGGTGACAACAGAGGATGAGATGGTTGGATGGCATCACCGACTTAAAGGACATGAGTTTGAGTAAACTCCAGGAGTTGGTGATGGACAAGGAAGCCTAGCGTGCTATGGTCCCTTGGGTTGTAAAGAGTCAGAAATGACTGAGTGACTGAACTGAACTGAGAATGGAACCATGAAGTATATAAACTTTTGAGACTGGTGGTTATCACTCTAAAGAAAGACCTTGAGATTCATCTAAATGGTAATGTGTTTATCAATAGTTTGTTCCTTTAACTGTATGGGTATACCACAGTTTATCCATTCATCTATTGACAGTGAACTGAAGGTGAATTAATTTCCTATTGGGCAATTTTGTATAGATCTGCCACCACCATCAATGTATAAGTTTTAGTGTAATCAGTTTTCAAGTCTCTGGGATAAACATACAGGGTAAGGATCGTTGGATTATTGATTATTGATTACTGGATCATTGAGTAGGTGTAAGAAGCTACTGTGTCATAGCTCATTTGGGAAAGAATTCACCTGCAATGCAAGAGACTCTGGTTTGATTCCTGTGTTGGGAGATCTGCTGGAGAAGGGATAGGCTACCCACTCCAGTATTGTTGGGCTTCCATTGTGGCTCAGCTGGTAAAGAATCTGCTTGCAATGTGGGAGACTGGGTTGGGAAGATCCCCTGGAGAAGGGCAAAGCTACCCACTCCAATATTCTGGCCTGGAGAATTCCTGGACTGTGTAGCCTATGGGGTCGCAAAAAGTCAGTCATGACTTTCACTTTCGTTGTGTAACTGAAGCATACTGCTTTCTCATAAAAGAGTTGTATATATTCCATACTCTAATCATTCCTTAGTATGCTCAATATTTTTTATTTTATCCCTTTTAGAAGGTGTGCAGTAGTATCTTACTGTGGTTTTAATTTCCATTTTCTGATAGCTTATGACATTATACTTTTTCTTTTGTGAATATGCCAGCCTACTGTACTCTTGTAAAGTACATATTTGGCTTTAGCTTCCTTGGGATTTTCACAGATATTTTGTGTCTAAGAACAAACAAAATGTATGCCTTTTAAGCTGCTTTTTCCTTCCCTCATTACCCTGGCTAAAACTTCTAGTAAAGGAGTAGTGAGAAGAATACTTTTGCCTTATTTCCAATCTTGGGGGGAAAACTTCATGTATATATGGTTTTAAACAGTTTCATTTCCCCTAGTTTCCTGTAGTTTCATTTACTTTGAAGTTGTTTATGGAGTGATAATTGCTCTGACTTTTCATAAGGATTCCTTTCTCAGAAAATCAAATGAATGTATGTGTTCATTGTCATTAGACATCAAGATTACTACTAGAGATTATGTGGACCCAAGTTTAAGAACTTTTAGTTCCAGACATAAACTAGCAGGGAAAAGGCATGGTTTCCTGTGGAAATTGGACTGCTCTTTACGGTTATGACAGACCAAAATTATCAAGTGCATGTGTGCTAAGTCACTTCAGGCATGTCCGACTCCTTGCAACTCTATGTCTTATAACCCACAAGACTCCTCTGTCCATGGAGTTCTTCAAGCAAGAGTACTGGAGTGGGTTGCCATGCCCTCCTCCAGGCTATACTCCTGACTCAGGGATCAAACCCTCATATCTCATGTCTCCTGCACTGGCAGGCATGTTCTTTACCACTAGTGCCACCTGGGAAGTCTAGTATTAGCAAGGGTCAGTGCCAGTTATCTAAGTTGATTAACATACATGAACATTATTTATTTGTTTGCAGTAATCAAATCAAAACAGCTGTTGGAAAGCCACCAGGAACAACTATGCCAAATTAAACCCATACCTTAATCCATACTTATTTATTATAAGACTACTCTTGAATGAATATGAGAAACCACATCTAAGAGATATTTCTATTGATATCTGATCAAATAGGAAAATTTAAAGAGAATTAGAACTATGTTGTTTTGTATGAGTATCACTATATAATTCACAGTTAGACAAGGCCATAGGATAAACATTAGTTTGTGTTATTTTGCTTCAATGGTCAGCTCATCACAATACTATACTACACAATTAATTTTTACAGAACTCTTAATAGAAATGAGAATGACACACTAATGAGAATTTTCTTAGTATCTCATCTGAGCCATATTTATATTTATGTGATACATAATTTTTAAAATGTATTCCTTGAAGAAAACAACAAAATGACAATTGGCTGTTATAGCTGTGTGTTGAATACAAAAGTCGATTATTTTAATCCCTCTACTTTGTGTATATTTGTTAATTTCCAAAATAAAATAAAAAACAATTTTCCTGAAATCTCAAGATCCCGAAAAAATATTTCCATAAACGTCATTTGTGTAGACTTTTCTGAAGTTCTAATATGCTTGTGTAAGTGGAATAATAAAATGTTACCCAAGAAATAATGAAGGCCTCACAGAAACCAAGACTGAAACTAAGAATTTCACATGATGCAGCCTTGAAAGATTTGGCTCAAAAATGGGACAAATGAAAAATCATCCACCAGAAAAATAAGTAAAAATAAGATTGACATACAATTTTAAAAAAGCATGAAAGTGGTAAATTAAAAATTTGTAAACAATGAGCAGTATTTGAGTTGTAGTATTTTAGACTCAGATGTTTATTTTCTATGTTTTTCACTTTATAAATGCATGTGGATGAACAAAAGTGAAAGTGTTAGTCACTCAGTCATGCCCGAATCTTTCTGACCCCATGGACTGTAGGCCACCAGGCTTCTCTGTCCATGGAATTCTCCAGGCAAGAATACTAGAGTAGGTAGCCATTCCCTTCTCCAGGGGATCTTCCCAATCCAGGGATCGAATTCTGGACTCTTGTACTGCAGGCAGATTTCTACCATCTGAGTCACCAAGGAAGCAACTGCATGTGGGTTGTAGAGACTAAAGTAACTAAAATGGCTAGAGTCTACTTTTAATTCATAAAAAGAGCTGAACAATTTATTGATGGTATTATTTGATAAGTTTCACACTCAACCAACTGTTTTTTTTGACACAATTTACTATAATGACCTATTTATTTGGAAGGGGATTTGACATATAAATTGGTGATCAATCTCCAAATGGCCAATCTAACAGGCAGTATAGATCATTGTCTACGCTTAGAGTCACTGTCTAATAATAACAACTAAAATGTATTGAATACTTGTTCTAAGTTAGGGACTCTACTACATGACCAGAGCTGGAATTCTATTTAATCCTCATCACAGAAACAGCAAGGTAGGTGCTATTACTCTCATTTATAACATAAATGAGAAAATCCAGGTTTAGATATCTTGCCTTCTATGTAGTTTTAGAAATTTGTGTGTGTGCTAAATTGCTCCATTCATGTCTGACTCTTTGTGATCCTAGAGACTGTAGCCCACTAAGCTCCTCTGTCCATAGGATTCTCCAGGCAAGAATACTGGATTGGGTTGCAATTTCCTCCTTCAGGGGATCTTCCCAACCCAGGAATCGAACCACCATTGCTTGCATCTCCTACATTGTCAGGAAGATTCTTTTCAACTGAGCCCTTCAGAAGCTTATCTATGTTTAAATACGGAAATTAAAGTATGGAAGACTAACAAAGGAATGCAAAGATAGTTTAACACTTACTGGTAAAAACACTAATATTTTCTCATTCTTAAAGTATACTGTAATCTTTGAAAGCATTGCAGTAAAAAGCAAAATTCTAAGGAAATTATTAAAAATTGAGTACTCTCTGGTCATTTGGGAGTATAGATTCCACCTTCTGAAGGGAGTATTATGCATATCCCTAAAATAAAATGCAAATATCACACAGAGTGGGCTGGATATCCTAGTTGGGTTTCCCTAAAAGTTATTATCTTGAAATCTTAAATACAAGAGTAAATGTATATTCAAGCAAATGTACAATTTTGAAGGAACACCTTAATGCAAGTTAGCAGAATTATGAAACTAAGTAATTAGCTGGATATGGAAAAACAAAGTGAGATGAGTGCAAGGTGGTAGAAAGATAAGTATAAAAAATGGAGGAAGGATAACTAACAAACCAGCAAAGGACAATATTCCTTGAGTACAGGATTTATCTGAAAAATGCTGAGGTCTTTCATTATACAGGAAACAGAATCCTTTCACTTAAATTTATATTTTATATGGAAAAGTAGATGATTTCTAATTTCTATCTATTCCAAAACCTACCTCCATTTAAGACCTACTTTGATCTAAGAACTTTAGTGCTAAGTTCCATTAAGCAGCTTAAAGCATATCATATCTGGTGTTCAAATGCATTTTTTTTCTGAAATTTTAACTCAGGAAAAATTTCAAAGATAAAAATTGATGACACAAATCAATTACCTAAGAACAGCAAAAAATGAAGTATTTGTACTTATATAAATCATATGTATACTACACAAAATGTTTGCATTTTACCCAAGCGACTAATATTATAATCAAGATTTTCATACAGTTTGACAAATTCTTTACCTAATTAGATAAAATGAGCAACTATCAATATTAATTTATCTCTTAGTTAATTTCAATTTAAAGAAAATTTACCAAGAGGAGTCAGTAGCAACTCGAAACATTAAAAATTTAAAACAATTCAAGATTAAAATAAAAATTTTACATATGTTTAAGCATTATATAAAAATTATATCATAAATTATTTCCATAAAATATTTTAATGTCATCACCATAAAATAACTATCAATTATATTATGGCTTATTCACCCTTGAAGAAAGTTCTGCCATGTGCAAACAATATTTCTTAATTTAAGTTTTCTCTCCCATTTTTCAATGATGAAAGATTATATAAAGAAAACTGAAAAATAGCATGACATTGCTCAGTTTGTTTAAAAGGTTCACTCAATTTAAACTGTATCTGCAATCTATAATGAAAAAAAAGGATTATATTAATATTATACAAGATTTTAATATATTTAATTAAATTTTCTATTCTCAATTCTACACTTTTGCTTCCTTGTTATGATTTTCCTAAATGAATTAAATGTCATATTTTATATTCATATACAATTAGGTTAGATTTAACAAATCTCTAAAATGTATATGCATGCAATCATTTAATACTTCAAAAAGTAGAACTGTAAATCAATTTTTAACTGTTATGAGGTTTCACTCACAGCTTTAATTATAAGCAACATTCATGCCAAATAAGAATGAATAGTGCAACTTAAAAATGCTGATTTTTCTGTCAAAAAACGTGATTGGCTTCTGAGAATTTGCTGTCGTTCACCTTAATTCTTCTATTATATTTCATAAAACCCAATATACATCTAATTGCTTTGCCAGCATTCATTTAGAATTCCTGTAGAGTATCCAACAGTATTGTAAGGTCAAATTCTATGTAAGTTTCATTAAGAAATGTCATCTTTAGGAAGATCTAGGGATTACTGAATATTATTTTCCACTTGTCTATAGGATACAATTGCTATCACCATAATTGAAACCATCATGTTTCTTGGTAAACATTCAATTAATGGTCAATATTACACATAAAACTCATGACCTTTTGGGCAAAGTTCTGTCTTACACACTTTTTTCTTCATCAACTTTGTCACTTCCATTTTCATAGACATTTACTTAATAATGTTTTAAAATCAGTGCTTAAAACTGAAAATGTTTTTCATTGCTCAAATTAGTCTAAACCTGTACTTTAAAAAAACAAGTGCAAAACCAATGAAATATTCATTAATTTCGATGTCTTTTTTTCCTGTATATTCAAGTATGGGGTAAGAACATTTTTAGCATTATTTTTATTTCTGGCACATCACAGTTAAAGACTTTTGTCTTTGGTCTAATTTAGTTGAAGAGAAATTACCCCTTATTTTATGTATAATTTCTTTCACAAATTATTACCTACAAATTAATGTATATTTGAGCTTATACCTTTTATAGCAATCATTTTATTATTTCTATTTTATTTTCCAAGTCAAATTACTCAATGATATCTACTTTATCTATAAATTTGAAACACTGTGTTAATACCATGAATATGAAAACATATTTGGTGAAAAATGTTTGAAACAAGGAATATACTGAGAATAAATAAGGCTATTAAATAGTGACAATAAAGTTATTTCATCAATTGGACATAATTATAAGCATTTTTAACCAAATAGCAGAACTTCAAGTATAAGAGTCAAAAATATTAAAAATTTTGAGGGAAAGTAGACAAGTTCACAGTTTTAATTGAAAATTGCTCCTAGTAATAGAGCAAACATACAAAGTCAGTAAGAATCTAGAACACATCAGTAAGAATGAAGAACACTAGCAAGTAACTTGATCTAATACAACATTTATAGAACACTTCAGCCAAATGTAACAGAATACACATTCTTTTCAAGAGTACATGAAATATCTACCAAGGCAAAACATACTATGGACTGTAAAACAAGAATTGCTAAATTCAAAAGGATTCAAGTCACATCAAGTATGTTCTTTGGCCACAGTGGAATTAACAAAGTCATTTGGAGAAAGGTCACAGGAAAATCTTCCAAATGGTTGGAAACAGGGTTCTAAAAATAAATATGAGTCAATGAAGGAACCACTAGCATACCCTAGATAGTAGAAATAGAAAACATTTCTTCAAGAACACCTGGGCACCGGCATCACTGCGGATCCTGCACTTAACTCCACAAAATTCCACCCATGTCCTAAAATTTCTAGTACTGCAGAAAGCAATACTCAGGCACCTATAGAATGCTGCTCTACCTCATTTGTTCCATCTCCTCAAAGCAAAAGATAACTGTACTAAAATATCATGTTAGGTTTGTAGTTTTCTATAGTTTAAATTAGAGAATATTGCATAGTGCATCTTCCTTAAGACTACATTATGATATATTATTTTCTGGTATTGTTCTGTATCCATTTACTTGCTTCTCTCTGGATTTCTACTTATTCATGGTTCTGGAGCTTCAGTATGAATTAACAGAAGACCTAAACAGACATTTCTCCAAAGAACGCACACAGATGGCCAACAAATACATGAAAATGTGATAAATGTCGCTCATTATTAGAGAAATGCAAAGCAAAACTACAGTGAGATATCACCTCCCACTGGTTAGAATGGACATCATTAAAAAAAAAAATCTACCAACAATAAATGCTGGAGAGGACATGGAGAAAAGGGAATCCTCTTGCACTATTGGTGGGAATGTAAATTGATACAAACACTATGGAGAACAGTATGGCAATTCCTTAAAAAGCTAGGAATAGAATTACCATAAGACCCAGCAACCCCACTACTGGGCATACACCCTGATAAAACCATAACTCAAAGAGACACATGTACCCACAATGTTCCAGTGTTTGTTGCAGCCCTTTTATACATCGCGAGGACATGGAAGCAGCCTAAATATCCACTGACAGATGAATGGACACAGGAATTTTGGTACATATATACAATGCAATGTTACTCAGCTTTAAAAAAAAGAATGCATTTGAGACAGTGCTAACGAGGTGGATGAACCTAGAGTCTATTCCACAGAGTGAAGTCAGAAAGGGAAAGACAAATATTACATATTAACGCTTGTGTATGGAATCTAGAAAGATGGTACTGATGAACCTATTTGCAGGGCAGCAGTGGAGATGCAGATGCAGAGAACAGATTTGTGCACACAGTTTGGGAGGAAGAGGGTAGAATGAGTTGAGAGAATAGCATGGAAATATACATTACCATATGTAAAATAGACAGTGGGAATTTGCTGTGTAACACAGGGAACTCAACCCAGTGCTCTGTGACAACCTAGAGTTGTGGGATGGGGAAGAAGGTGGGAGGGAGGTTCAAGGAGGGGACATATGTATACTAGTGGCAGATTCATGCAGAAACCAGCACAATATTATATAGCACATACCTTTAATACAATTTTTTTGAAATGTACCTTGTATAGTGTTCCAGTTTCTTTAACGACTATTAGTATTATGCATCCTTCTCCATCACTTCATTTTTTAATCCATTTGAGTCTTCATTTAGAATATTTCTTATAGGCACCATATAGTTGTCCCACTTACCTTCTCACAAAATCTGGCTTTCACTTTAACCTTACTTTTACATTTCATATGCTGATATGCTTTGGTTGATATCTATTATTTTACTGTTGTATATTTGTCACATATATTTCTTTGTTCCCTCTGATTATTTTTATGATTCCAGTATATCTTCTTTGTTAGCTAATTATATATAACTCTTTGCTTTTTACTGCTTTTGCTCTATTTTTTTTTTTTAGATTTTGGCCTCACCACCAGAATGTTCTTTGACGAGGGACTGAACCCAGTCACAGCAGTGAAAGCACTGAATCCTAATCACTAGACCTGTAGGGAACTCCCTCCATCTGTTTGGTTTTTAATTGTTGGTTTACAATTTTATTTATCATTATCTTTAAGCAATATTTTACCACTTCAAATATAGTATGAGGAACTTACAATAATATACTTCCATTCCCCCACCAGCTGTTATTTTCTAATTGTCATTCATTATATTACATGTATACATAAATATATAATATGTTGCCACTATTTTATGTTTAAATAGTTATTTTTAAAAGGGATAGAAATAGGAGAAAGTTGGCTTTACTGTAGGTTTTCAATATAAAACAACAGTGGGGAAAATAAACCTAGCTACCTACAGGAATGGTGCATTTGACTGACTATGCAGTAAGCATAAAGAAACTCAGATAACTTTTCATTATTAAAGTGTAGCTCTTAGTTCTTTCCTTCCTGAAATAATAATTTCCTGCATGATATTATTTTAATAAAAATTCATATTTCTGTTTGTTTCCAATTTTCAATAGGTTGATCCCAAATGTCATGCTTTTATTTTCAAGTTGTCAGATGGTTCACACCTCCAGATTTAATATTCAGTTTTATCCAATAGCTCTTCTAATGTTGATAAATAAGTATGCAAAATGAAAAAAGGAAAATTCATCCATATGCTCTTATTTTAATTGTCTTAATGGGTTGGTTAATACAGCTTTTCCATTCATTTATCATGACCATTCCTGCCAGATTCTCAATAACTCTAAAATAAATCAACAACACATCAGGATCAAGAACATAATATGAGGTAAACCACTTATTTTTAAAAAACTGTGATAAAGATTTGTTGTCAGCTTTCCAGATACACATTTCATGTTTTAAAAGGCTGCAATATCATGCAATTTTTAACTCAGTAAAGGTGAAGTCTCAACTTAAGTTATAATTATAGCTTTGAGGAGATAAAAGAGGTTCACATTTCATAAGGAAAGACTCCTAGACAAAGACACTATAAAGATTTATTCATAAGTGTCAATAAATTGAGATGATCAAAATATTCCTTATAGTTAGAAGTCAAGCCTATGTCAGAAAATATTAAAATTTTGAACTATATAAATTGCATATTATCATTTAATTAATATAACATTTACTAAAATAAAAGATATAACAAGACCTAAAAATTAAATACTACAGTAGGAAATGGGGTAAAAACTTAAAATCTTTCAAATTTCAGTGATGTGTTTATGTATATTGGTATATTTAATTATCCATTATATACTTCTGTGAAATTTTGTTTAAAGATTGAAATATTTAATAATTTAAAATGTAAAAACAAAAATACCTTGCTTTATGGAAAGAATAATACTAATAGGAATCCCAAAAAAGGATTCTTATTATTAAACTATTTGTCTTTTTAAATATTTATCATGATGAGATTGAAGAGTTTGCTTTGGAAAATGTAACTTTGCTTCAGTAAAACTCTTCTTATGGTATATGGGATATTAACCATCAGTTCCTATGATAATTAAACAACCAATTAAAAATAATCAAAAGTTGAAGGGCAGCAACATAATTGCAAAATTAGGTCCTACCTACAGGAGAATATCTGCAATAGTTAAGGCAAAGGAAGAGAGAACTGCTTTTCATTTAGACCTGATTCAAAAAATACAAAAGGACACTCTACTCTAGACCTAGACATGGAGTATGCTCCTCTCTTAACATGGAACCTTAAGCAAAGTAGCTCAAGTCCCAGAAATGCTCTTTCAAACTGTCTTTTCCATCCACAACTTTGGGTCCTATCTTGTTTCTTGATTCCTCCTCATAGGTTAGGTATCCGGACCCACAGTGTTAATAGGATTATATTCTTTACCTGTGGCTAAAAGGAAAATCTTTTTTTTTTTTTTCTTAATGGATCCAAGTTTATAACTATTAAAGCTTGCAAAAATCTAGTTATGGTAGATGGTGTAATGGTTTTCTAACACTTTAAGACAGGATATTTTAAGATGCTATTATTACAACAAAGATTGCATGCTTTTGTAATGAGAAAACAAAAAAACTATGTTACATTTGTTTAGAACTACAGTTTTATAAAATAGAGTCACACATTTTAGTTTTTTACATTTTGCCCTGGACACAAGAGTATGAGATTGGAAAAAAGCAATTCGTTTTATCCATATTTTGCAGAAGAGAAATATGTCATTTAAGAGAGGTTAAAGGATTTGGCTGAACAAAATTCATAAAATAAAATAAATTTGAATGGGAAGAGTTTGGCTCACTGACAGAGGGGGACAGTAGAATCCCAAAAATGCAGGTCAGGTAGTGTCGCTAAGTTCTTAGAAGCAAGGCAGACTCAAATATTAGATGGAGAGCCAACAGGGCACTGCTCATTCTATAAATCAAAAGAAATCAAGGGCAGACAGTCAAGAAAGTAAGGTAGCAGTCTCAACAGAGACACAATCCTTTACTATTCTCCAGCTCCTAGCTAGAAACTATTGACTGAGGAGAAGACAGTGCAAGGAACAGCCCTGCAAAACCTCAGGAGGTGTACATGACAGGGACTCCCCTATACCTTTCCCGAAAGGACCCATGACCATTTACTTGGCTAAATTTACAAGTTACATTTTATGGCTAGAGGGGAATACATAAATGTTTTGAGTGTGTGACTGCATATTTTAATTCAAGAAAACTCAGAGAGGCCATCCCAGTACCTAAACCTGGGGAAGCATCTCACAGTTCTGTTCAGTCACTTACTTGTGTCTGACTGCGACACCACGGACTGCAGCACCGTAGGCTTCCCTGTCCTTCGCCATCTCCCGGAGCTTGCTCAAACTCATGTCCGATCATCTCATAACCTCACCTTCAACAGCTTTGAAGTTCCACTCCCTCTATCCAGCTCTACCCACTCCCTTTCAGTTGCTTCTACAGGCACTCCCCAATAAACTTTCTGCATGCACGTCATCTCAGAGTCGGTTTTCTGACTTAAGACACATGCTAAACTTGGAAATTGTTACAATGACTTCATGAAAATGCAAAAGCACTATTGTTTGTTTCTATCAGAGTGTCAAGGTTAAAAGGTTAACGTGAGCTAGTATTGCAAAGGATGTGAAAACAGCCATCAAGTTAAGGTGGGCTTAAATTGATTCCAAATTTCTAAAGGCCCAATTAGAAAAATACATTTATTCCAAGTGTATACACGTTGATTCTAGGAATCCTTCTTTTAGGAATATGTTTAGAAAATTATGAGTAAGAGTACAGATATTATGCATATAATTTTTCATGTCAGCACTGTTCATAAAAATAGATGACAATTCCATATAAAAATTAAAGTTTTGTTATATCAATATTCTTATACTGGACACATGGTGTACATGTATATATATTTAAATGTTAACTTAAATAGTATAAATATATTAAGTAATTGGCTATACATATTTGGATATACTATGAACCCAAACGTATCTGTGACACAGAAAATAAATACATATTATAATGTCATTTAGGACTTCCCTTGGTGGCTCAGATGGTAAAATGTCTGTCTACAATGCGGGAGACCTGGGTTTGATCCCTGGGTTGGGAAGATCCCCTGGAGAAGGAAATGACACCCCACTCCAGTACTACTGCCTGGAAAATCTTATGGATGGAGGAGCCTGGTGGGCTACAGTCCATGGAGTCACGAAGAGTCGGACACGACTGAGCGACTTCACTTCACATAATGTCATTTATAGTCTGACCATGCTTATGTGTTCTCTTCTACATTTTACGCATTTCTCGACTTTTTAAATAAAAATTAATAATAGCTTTATCTTATTTAAAAATGATGAAAAACTTCGGGTCAGAATTTGGTTCGAAGTGAACTGATATAAGTGACAAATTATGGTTCTCCTTATTTTTTTATGTGAGATAACTTCCTAGCCTTGATGAAGAAAAAAAATCAAAGCAAGTATAAATGCATTATCCTTAGAGAGAACAATAAATTAAGATGTTGTTTACACTGTCTTCATCCATAATTTTTTTCCCAATTGAACAGTATAAGTTACAGGTAACAATAAATACCAAAATGGGCACATTTCTCTCTTTTCATAATCTTTCTCTTGTTCTCATTAATGGAAAAGCCCTTTAATCTTTTTTTTTTCCCCCTTCAATTTGAATTTGGACTTTTGCCTATCATTATCAGATCAAAGCATCTACACTGATAAATTGAGATAATTAGCATAGCACAGAAGCGGCACATAGGAAAGTTGTAATATATACTAATTATGTGGATTACAGGCATCATTAGCATTGTTTAACCTGGTTGGTGGGAAACAGGGTAGTCTTTTTGCCAGTAACATTTCCATGTCACTGTCCAATTATTTCTTCAGATATAGAAGTGCAACATAGGGCTCGGTGTTCTCAGAATAATACGCTCCTAAATCTTCCTGGCACTAACAACATAAGTGCATACTATAAAAGTCCCAGGCACTGCCCACAGCAGTCCAGCAAGAAAATTGCTTATTGCATATATCCTTTGTGTATGTTGCTTGCCATGACAGATGGGAACAAGAAAAAAAAGGGAGTTTCAACTACATCAAATTATGGCAGATATTGACAGCATAGAATACACACATATAGTAAGGGTGATGAAAAAAACGCCTTGGCAGTTTTAGAAGGAAATTCACCCTTAGTTAGACAAGCAGAGGAAGAATGTGAGTCCCCAGAGGTTATAAGACCTGAGAAGAAATGGATAGCTTGAAGAGAAAAGAGTAGTGACATAAGAAAATAAAGAATATTTCAGTCTCAGAAAGAAAATCAATGAAAATGATGAACTGCTATTCAAAGGAAATAAACTGATTATTCCAGTTTCTACAAGAATGAAGGTGCTGTAGGTAATCCATCAGGATGAGCAGGATTTTGGAAGGAGAGGGAAAAAGTCTACATGCAATCATCTACTATCTCTATTTTCATCTCCCTGAAAAGAGAATTAGTTAGATGTTGGAAGTAATTTAAAATTAATTTCTTTAGCTCAATGAAGCTCATATTGGTACATATATATTTTTGAATTCTTTTCTATGCTTTTCTTTTATACTTTCTAAATAAAATGTTACAAAAGTATTAAAGATACAATAATGTTCACAAAAAGTTTAATAAATAATAATAAAACAAAGCACCCATGAACCTCCTGTACAACTTAAGAGAACTTATATCTTAGAAAATGCCCGGATTTCCCACCCTGGCAATGTTTCTCCTTTATGCCACCAAGAGAAAATAACCACTGTCCTGAGTTCTGATTTAATCACATGTTTGATTTTCTATAAACTGCAAATATACACATAACCAATATATCAGCCAATGAAATCAAATCATATACTTATACATTTACTTTGTTATTTTCATTCGACTTTATGGTTTGGAATCTAATTATGTTTATTGTATATAGTCTTACTGGGGCTTCCCAGGTTGCTCAGTTGTAAAGAATCTGCCTGCCAATGCAGGAGACATAGGTTCAATCCCTGGTTCAAGAAGACCCTGGAGAAAGAAATGGCAACCCACCCCAGTATTCTTGCCTGGAAAACCCCATGGACAGAAGAGCCAAGTGAGCTACAGCTATGGTGTCACAAAAGAATAAGACATGACTTAGCAACTAAGCAACAAGTATAGTCTTATTGTATGATATACCATAATTTACCTATTTAATTGATTTTTGAAAGCTTGTTGCATTGTTTCAATGTTATTACAAATGAGGATACCTTTGAACACAAGGATCCAGGGTTTGTGCATGTTCAAATGTATTACATAATGAAAGTTTTTTATAGAAATTTTTTTAAACAAAATTTGAACTCCATTAAACTCCATCACATGAGAGTTCTCTTTGTTTTCCATCCTTAGAAAACCTAGTGTCATTCTATCTTCTAACTTTTGCCAATTAAGTATTCTCCAATGTGGTTTTTAATTTATATTTTCCTGAAGATTAATAAGGTTGGACACTTCCTCAGAAGATATTCAATATCTACATTATCTCTTTTGTGAACTTCCCTCTCATGACTTTGCCACTATTTTGGTATGAAGGTTACCTTTTGCTTACAGTTTTGAGCAAATCCTTCACATATTCTGGATATTAAAACTATAAGTTGCTGTAACTTTTTTTTTTAGATTCTAACTTAATTTTTTTATTCTTTTTTTCTTATTTTCCTATATGCAGAAACATCCTTAATTTTAAGGTCATCAAATTTATCAACTGTTTCCCATATGGGTTTATATTTGATGGTCTTGTTTTATTTTAAAAGAAAATTTTTTAAAAAACACTTCTAACATCAGATAAAAAGAATAAATCTCCACTATTAACTTTTAAAACTGTAGATTCTTTACTTTCACATTAAATTTTTTAAACCAGGTGCAAACCAGGAAGAGTTACCCAGCAGACTGGATCTGCCAAAGACTTGCTCTTGAACTTCTCAGTCAAGAGAACTTTGACAAACATACGTGTACTATTTAAGCCACCCAGTCTGTGATATTCTGCTATAGCAAATCAAACTGAGTAGAGGAATTTTTAAATATACTCTGCACTTTCCTCTCATTCTTAAACATACTTTTACAGTAGTAAGGAATATAACATTTCCTCCTTTACTTAGCTAAACACAAATTAGCTAGTAGTTCTAACCTGAGTACTAAGTCTCCTGCAAGCAAATTGGAGGATTACTCTTTCAGCTGCACATATTAATATATAATAATAATTCATTTTAGGAGGTATAACAAAGTAAAAAAAACATATTTCAAATCTGAAAAAGTTATAGATTCATAGCTGCTTTTTGAAAGGAGTCCCAGAAATCCAGGACTATATACAGATAATGTCTTAGATGTTAAGTACTTTGCATGTGTAGAATTTAATAACCTGGATTGCCCTACCATTACTCTCTGTAAGACAGGTTTGAGGCAAATATTTTATTGAGCAGGTACCATGGGTGAAGGGTACCTCTGAGATTCACTCAGTGCTATAGATTTGGTTAATATACTTGCTGTCCATTTGGCTTAATTTCCCAAATAATAACACTAACAACATCAGTAATGATAATAATGGCTAAAATTTAACCACTTTCTATGTATCAAGCACTATTTTAAGTGATTTATATTTATCAGTATGCTTAATACTTAAAACTATATTGTAGACTATTAGATAGCAAAGTGTATGCTTTCTTATCAAAATAATCTATACATATTTCTGAGTTTAAAAATGCACATAAATAATATGTGAGAATAATTGCTTCCAAACTCCTGAGTTATTTACTTATTTTTTCAGCCCAAAGGCCATATATATATTGAAAACTAGGAAGCAATTAAGCATTCAAATTAGAACAATTCAGACACAACTTAGTGGCTAATAATAACAACAAACATTTTAAAACTTTAGAAATTAGCATTAAACGACCTTTAGTATAGCTTAAAATGTAAGTAAAAATGCTTTTATCCAAGACTAGAGTCAGAACAGAGACAGCTGATTAAAAAAAAAAGTGAAAGATTCAGCACTCGCCGAGTTGCCAGTTATCAATCATGACCTTAGCGGGAAGCAAAAACCCTAATCCATTGATCCTACTTAGTGTCTACAACTTATAAATACACTCAATTCTAAATTCACATTTCTAATCAAAGGTTAAGGAAACTGGTACGACTAATAATTCGTCATCTGATTTGTTAGCTTCTCTATATCTAATGAATAAAAGCAAATATCATTAAATTATTCACTTAAGGAAACAACTACATAAAAGAGTAGAACTGGTTAAAATAAAAACATTCAGAAAAAAGGGGACTGTACAGTCAATGTGATTATAAATCATATCAATGAAACAATAATTTGGAATAAATCTTCAATCTTTACTAAATTTACTGGGATCATTAAAAGAAACACTATAAAAGGCTATCTGAAGGGAAAGGGTGAATTAGGTATTGTTTATTGTGTATAGATTTTCAATTTTGCAAGATAAAAAGAGCTCTGGATACTGGCTGTGCAGCAGTGTAAACTATCTGACACTACTAAACTGTACACTTAAGACTGATTAAGATGGTAACTTTTATATGTGCATTTTACCATTTTTTTAAGTGAAAAGATTAAAGAAGAAAGTTGTCTTTTACCTCCATTGCTAGTAAGGGCTACTTTCTCCCAACTTGCAAGAGTAACAAATAAGCAAAGTAAAACAGAAGAATATAAACTGGAAAATTACATCAACATTTGTTGACTGACTAACCAGAACTTACAATGGTAAGTACTATTAGCCTCTCATTTTTAGATATAAATTTAAAATCAAAAGCATTTGTCCAATCTAATGTAACAAGTAAGTGTTAAAACTAATACATAAACACAATTCTGGGAAGATGGAGTTCTTTTTTTACGCTAGACTATTTTCCAAAATATCACACCAAATGCAATTCTATCAGGCCAACAAAGGCTTTGAGTAAGTGTTCAAAAAGAAAATAATGTATAATACCTAGTCAGAAATTCAATGAACTTTAGATAACATTGATCTTACTGGCAGTAATTATAAATACCATAAATTTAAAGTCTATAAAGAGCTTATAAACAGCCTTATAGACAGCCTTCCTTTATTTTCCAGATTAACAATTTAATTCAATTCATCCTAGTGAAAATATATCCCATACCAAGAGTAGGAAACAGATCATGACAAATTAAAACCTTCACTTCAGAGATGATAGGTTTAAAAGTAAAGATGAGTCTTCTCAGAGAAGACTGGCTTTGTTTTAAATATTGAGTTAGCCAAAAGGTTCATTTGGGCTATGCCATAACATTTTACAGGAAAACCTGAATGAACCTTTTGGCCAACCCAATACATGTAACATGATAAGAATGACATAGAAAACTGTGATAACACCTTCCATAAAATAAAATGGGGAGAAAAAAATCAAAGCAGGATATATATACACCTGTCTTATTATCATGTTCCCTTTGTAGTTGCTCAAAGACTGGCCAGAGAGAATGATTGAGATGACTGCTGTTTTCTAATGTTTACCAAGGGGAAAACAATGAGCTACAGGGCAACTTTTCATTGAGTAAAACAGCAAGGGAGAAGTCACTCTTTATCCAACCTCAGAATGGAGCTAAGGGGATAGACATGTGACTGATGAAGTGAAGAATCAATCATGGAACTCAAGATAGCTCTAGAAGCTAAAATACCCCATAGTTTCTCACGTTGCAGTGGGAAAATAATTTCTTGATTAACAATGAAATTTCTCTTACAAGGAACCTTTTGGATTATGAATATATCAGATCTAGCTTGTGAAACAAAGATTGGTTCCGAATTGGGAAAGGAGTACGTCAAGGCTATATACTGTCACCCTGATTATTTAACTTATATGCAGAGTACATCATGAGAAATGCTGGGCTGGATGAAACATAAGCTGGAATCAAGATGCTGGGAGAAATATCAATAACCTCAGATACACAGATGGCACCACCCTTATGGCAGAAAGTGAAAAACTAAAGAGCCTCTTGATGGAAGTGAAAGAGGAGAGTGAAAAAGTTGGCTTAAAACTCAACATTCAGAAAACTAAGATCATGACATCTGGTCCCATCACTTCACAGCAAATAGATGGGGAAACAATGAAAATGGTGAGAAACTTTGGTGGGGGGGGGGCGGGGCTCCAAAATCACTGCAGATGGTGACTACAGCCATGAAATTAAAAGATGCTTACTCCTTGGAAGGAAAGTTATGACCAACCTGACGGCATATTAAAAAGCAGAGACATTACTTTGCCAACAGAGGTCCATCTAGTCAAAGCTATGGCTTTTCCAGTGGTCATGTATGGATGTGAGAGTTGGACTATAAAGAAAGCTGAGCCTTGAAGAATTGATGCTTTTGAACTGTGGTGTTGGAGAAGACTCTTGAGAGTTCCTTGGACAGCAAGGAGATCCACTCTGTCAATACTAAAGGAAATCAGTCCTGAATAGATGCTGAACTTGAAACGCCAGTACTTTGGCCTCCTGATGCAAAGAACCAACTTATTTGAACAGACCCTGATGCTGGGAAAGATTGAAGGCAGGAAGAGAAGGGGACAACAGAGGATGAGATGGTTGGATGGCATCACTGACTCAATGGACATGAGTTTACTCAAAACTCTGGGAGTTGGTGATGGACAGGGAAGCCTAGCATGCAGAAGTCCATGGGGTCACAGAGTCAGACATGACTGAGTGACTGAACTGAGTCTGTGAAAGTTAATAAAGAAAAAAACGTCACTAAAATAGTCGGGAGGCCAGAGCGGGAGCTCTCATGCATATAACACTTAAGGTCAATACAGATCCAAAGAGGAAGAGGAAGAGGTGTACCTTGCTATTCCAGCAGGAAGTAACACTGCTTTACTAATACCATTAGGAGGAAGCTTTTCTCCTTGCTCTGTAACAGCTCAGCCAACAAAAGACAATCACATCTCAGTCAATGAAAAGCCACTGTACTTTGAACTCCTAATTTCCTCCAACGGGATTTTTGTTTATAACGATCTCTCCCAATTTCCCTTTCTCCTCTCAAGAGTTTTCTCTCCTTCGTTTTACCCATACTTGCATGTCATCCACCACAATCACACAAAGAATTGAGTTGCAATTCTTTGCTGCTCCCAGATAAACCAGTTTTACTGGTAAAATGAGTCATTTTATTGTTTTAGGTTAAGTAATTTACATTTAAAATTATATATATGTATACACACTAATTATTAAAACTATAGATCAAAAGTACCCTTGATTAAATACACATAAGTTTGATAATACTGAAGTAAAGCTAACACTAGTTAAAATTTAAAACTCTTTGGCCCACTTTTTGATTGCGTTGTTTATTTTCCTAGAATGGAGCTGCAGGAGTTGCTTGTATATTTTTGAGATTAATTGTTTGTCCGTTGCTTCATTGGCTATTATTTTCTCCCATTCTGAATGCTGTCTTTTCACCTTGCTTATAGTTTCCTTTGCAGTGCAGAAGCTTTTAATTTTAATTAGGTCCCATTTGTTTATTTGTGCTTTTATTTCCAATATTCTGGGAGGTGGGTCATGTAGGATCCTGCTTTGGTTGATGTCAGAGAGTGTTTTCCCAATGTTATCCTCTAGGAGTTTTATAGTTTCTGCTCTTATGCTTAGATCTTTGATCCATTTTGAATTTATCTTTGTGTATGGTGTTAGAAAGTGTTCTAGTTTCATCCATTCTAGGAAAATAAACAACCCAATCAAAAAGTGGGCCAAAGAATTGAACAGACATTTCTCCAAAGAAGACATAAAAATGGCTAACAAACACATGAAAAGATGCTCAACATCACTCATTATCAGAGAAATGCAAATCAAAAACACAATGAGATATCACTTTACACCACTCAGAATGGCTGCAATCCAAAAATCCACAAGTAATAAATGCTGGAGAGGATGTGGAGAAAAGGGAACTCTCTTACACTGTTGGTGGGATTGCAAACTAGTACAGCCTCTATGGAAAACAGTGTGGAGGTTCCTTAAAAAACTGCAAATAGTCCTGCCATATGACCCAGCAATCCCACTGCTGGGCATACACACCGAGGAAACCAGAATTGAAAGAGACACGTGTACCCCATTGTTCATCGCTGCATTGTTTACAATAGCCAGGACATGGAACCAACCTAGATGCCCATCAACTGATGAATGGATAAGCAAGCTGTGGTACATATACACAATGGAATATTACTCAGCATTAAGGAAAAATTCATTTGAATCAGTTCTACTCAGATGGACGAAACTGGAGCCCATTATCCAGAGTGAAGTAAGCCAGAAGCAAAAACAACAATACAGTATATTAACGCATATATATGGAATTTAGAAAGACGGTAACGAGAACCCAGCATGCGAGACAGCAAAAGGAACGCAGATGTATAGAATAGACTCAGGGCCTCTGTGGATGAGGGAAAGGGTGGGATGATATGGGAGAATGGCATTGAAACATGTTAATTATCATATGTCTAAGCAATAGCCGGCCCAGGATTGATGCTTGGGACTGGTGCAACGAGATTTCCCAGGGGGAGGGAGGAGGGAGGGGGGTTCTGGAGGGGGAGCATATGTAAACCCATGGTGATATCATGTCATTGTTTGGCAAAACTAATAAAAAAAAATGTTTAATAAAAAAATTTTTAAACTCAAAACTAGTAGAAATAAGATCATAATTTTAAGTATAACTGAGTATAAATTCACAAAAGAGCCTTGAAATTTAGTCTAGCTTTCAATTCCATTCTGGAAAAGGGAAAAAAAACCATACATTTAGAAAAATGTGTGTGTGCATGCATATGTATTTAGCAAATTTAGGAAAATATAAATTTCTAGATGTGGATTTATATTGGGGTATAGAGTATCTCTTAATAAATCAGCCATAATAAATAATTATTTGTCTAAGTTAAAGTCACAATAAATGCAATGATCTAACTAAGTTAAAGTCCCAGCAAGAAACATGACACATTCAAAATAGATAATGTGCTGAAAGGAGTATATAGAAGAGGTGGGGTGGTGGAGGATCAAAGTAGAGTACAGAGAAGTACCCTTGGGCCATGATCAGTAGGAAGAAACCAACTCTCTTGGGCCTAAAGGGGCCAGGAAGGGGATATACCCATTATGACCAACAGCTATAGGCAAAGGAACATTTAAAGGAGTTGTAGATATTTGTAGAGAAAAAGAGTAGAAAATAGAGTTGGTGGCAAACTGAAGACAGGCAAAGAGGAAGCATGGGAGAAAGCCCCTTGACATTTCCATCCTCCCTCTCTCTTACCTGTGACTCCTGTTTCCACCAGCTGGTTAGGTATCACAGGGCAAGAGAGCCTCGGTAAAGCAGTGCCTGGGACTCAGCTCCTCTGGCACAAACCAGTGTGGAGAAAGGCAGATTATGCATCTGGAGGGGCAAAAGCAGGACCTTCAGCACAAACTTACATCCCAATTTCAGATTTTCAACAACCATTTCCAGAAGCCCATTAACTCAAACCATTTTCAAAGATAAGTAGAGTGTTTTGTTTTGTTTTGTTTTTTTAATTGAAGATTTTTAGATTTTCTCAACACTGTCCATTTATATGGGTAACAGAGTCAGTAATTAAACTGTCTTCCAATTCCATACCCAGTATTTCTCAGGGTACGTGGATAAATCTGGATGTAAAAGAATCTAAAGAGCTTAGAGAGATGCTTTTAACTCTCTTTTCTTCCACACTGGGTCTTGAAAATGTTAATGTATAGCTGGAGTATGGAATAGAGATATGGAGTTCCAATAAATCTTCACAGTTATGCACATTTTTTTCATGGCCTACAAGAATCATACAGATGCACAAGAAGTTCTGTGTCAATCTTTAAAGAGACTCATTACTGAAGTTCATGCATATGGTAAAGAATACAGCACAAGATCTAAAGAAACCCTTTCACAAAGAAACAGCAAAAGCTTCAGTGGAATGTTAAAACCCACATTTTGCTAGGTTAAGAAGAAGTAACTGAGGAAGTTTACAGGACCAGAAAGCAAGCCCTCTGTTTACACACAGTGAGAATTCTAGCTTCCTGTACAACCCTGTGCCCTTAAAAGTTTTAGAGCTCTTTGATTCACAAGAATTACACTGCCTAAAGAAAGAAAGCAAAATTAAAAGATCATTGGGAATCAAAATAGCCAGTACTTCTAAATTAGGTTGTGCTGTATGTTTTTAAAACAGCATTAGGAGAAAGAAACGGTAATCCCAGAAAGATTACGGAGTTCAAATAAACCAAGTCCTTCAAAAGGAGTTCTGATTTGTTTTAAGAAAGCATGGTGTGTGTGATGTATAATGCTTTGAGGTGTGCATTTGAGACACAGAGTGTGAAGAGTCTGAGGCAGACACAGAGAGTTTGAATGATAAGCCAAGGCTACGCCATAAATAATAGGAAATGAAAATTACCCTCCCCCCATATATTCTAAAACTGAATCCTAAGAGTAAATCTCTTCCGAGACAGTTCTGCAAGCATTTTGCAACCTCAGAAACACTGAGCAGCATACACATAGCATTAACAGAGGTAGAGAACCACTGTTTTTTAACTGTACAAGCTGCATGCCATAAAGGTGCTGTATCATTCATATGATTTGTAATAAATCTTTTGTGTTCCTTCCTCACAATAATTTATCTGAAATAGAAGCCAACACCTTCCAGGTTACTAAGCCTAGCTATTGAATTAATTCATGAGCTGGACTGAAAAAATGGGCCATTCCTCACCACCAGGATCATGAATATTTTAATGTCTGAATAAAGTTAAAGCAACTTGACTTTGTGGAGATGCCACCAGGAGAGAAACACCTGTACCTCTATGCTCAGAATTCCACCAATTCAATAACAAAAAATATGTTTAGAACAATTCTCCAGACTAGAATTAGACATCTTTAGTATACAGGACCAGAACTGGATATGTGAAGAAATAAGTGAAAAATTCCAGAAAAAACAATGACTTTTCAAAACTTTTGGGCTTCTGCCAACCAAAATGATCTGACAACACAAAGAGGAAATTGGAGAGTAGTTGATATAATTTTTCTCTGTTCTCCAACAACTTTGTCAGTTTATTTTTATAAAAATCAGAAAACATAAAGGAAAATAAATATTCACAGAAGATTGATGAGAAAGATGCATATGTGAAAGTGTGTGTAATATTTTAATAAACTATTGTTTGCATCACTGTTTTCCTTAGTCAGTGAAGCAAATGGGTGATTGTATCTAACCTAATCTGAACGTGCCAGTAAACAATCCTTATTTCTGAAAAATATTATACTATCTACATATCCTCACATCACCACTGCCAGCAAGTGATTACGTTAACCCTCCAACTTCATGATTTTCAATATCAGCTGCCTAGTAGAGTTACCTGCAGCAGTTTGAATCAGAATTTCTGGGGCTAGGAATGGGCCATCAGCATTTTTCAAAGGTTCTTGCAACAGTTAACTGTTAACCTATGCAAAGATGTTCCAAGGGGAATGTGAATTTCTTTATAGTACTTTTATGATTTGAACATCATCAGTGTTAACTGAGTTTCCTTACTTTGTTTGATCACTAGTACAAATCACGCCTTTCTTATAGTTACATCATAGGAACTTGCTGAGATTTCTTTAGTGAAAATGAACAAATAAAAATTTTACCATTTTGATATTTTAAAGCAAATTTCTATTCCTATGTGACCATAGCACACTATTTCTTAGTGGTTGTTAACAGGCTTGTAAAATGAGAATGACTGCATCTACTTTCTAGGGTTATGAAAGTAGAAACCTATCATGAAACAAAATGGGTTACTACATCAGAAAAAAACTAATAAAATTTTTGCACAAAATAGATATTCATTTTATAGTGGCTATTAACAAATAACTCTAAATTGCAAGTCTGGATATGTTATTTTAGTCATAATTGCGATTATAAGCTTAACTTTGTATAAATTTTAAAATTTATGCAACACATATTTATTAAACACTTAACCACGGCTAGACACTGCAAGCAGATATACAGGAAAGCAAACTAAAATCCCGAGTTTTCATTAAATTTACTTTTAAAGGAGATATCAACAGTATATTATGTAATACAATAATAAAGACTAAAGAGGAAAAAAAGCATGTGGTGTGTTACAGAGCATTTGTGTTACAGAGGATAATGGGTAGTTCTCGTTGAGATAGTTACATTTGAGCAGACTGGAGGCAAGTGGTGAGGAAGCTAACCATGGAGATAGTTGGGGGAAAGGCGTTTGAAGATGCTGTAAGAACATACTTGGGGTGTTCAGAGCAGTAAGGAAGCTATTGTGGCAGAATTAAAATCAGGCAGGGAGAAAGTAATAGGCAATGAGGTCAGAGAGGTAATGTGGATATGGGAGGTGAGTTGACCGGATAAGGCCTTATGGATTGTGATTCTACCTCCCTTCCAATAGTTTTTCAGGTGGATTTCCATTTCCTGCTCCCCCTGAAATCCCATAGACAGGGGAGCCTGGTGGGCTCCAGCCCATGGGGTTGCAAAAGAATCAGACATAACTTGACAGCTAAACAACATTTCAGTGTAACCATTAAGAGTACTGGACAAAGAATTGTGATGAAAATGTGAGATGCGGTTCTTGCAGACAAGAGCATACAGTTGCCTCAGCATGGTAATAAGCATGTTTGAGGTCTGCTCCACTGGTGTTTGTCCTTGAATACCGAAGAAGGGTAGAACTCAGCCTCCACAATGAACAGAAGGCAGAAATGAACTATGGCTGTTTAAATCATTAGGATCCTGAGTTGTTTGTCACAGCATATAAAGTATCCTGACTCATATATAACTCATACTAAGGAATTTTGCTTTCATTCTGAGTAAAATGGGAAATGTGGTAATTTTTAAGACAGGTGTGAAATTATTTGACTTATTTTAGACAAGATCACTCCCATCTACTTTGGAATAGGCTGTAAGACTTGGGCAAGGGTAGACGCTCTAGTTGGGCTTCCCAGGTGGTGCTAGTGGCAGAAAACCACCTGCTAGTTCAGGAGACGTAAGAGACATGGATTCATTCCCTGGAGGAGAGCATGGTTACCCACTCCAGTATTCTTACCTGAAGAATCTCATGAACACGGGAGCCTGGCAGGCTGCAGTCCACAGGGCTGTACACAGAGTTGGACACGAATGAAGTGATTTAATATGAATGCAGAAGCTCTAGATAAAAAGAGATACTATTGAGAACATTCATGTTTGGAGGAGATGGGGTAACACAGACATCTCTTTAATCAAAACAGAGGTGAAGTGAGGCAGCTATTTCACTGTATAGCCCACACTGTTTCCACCAGTTTACCTTCTATTCTCTTTTTGGATGCTATCTTTTCAATTTTTTCCTATGTTCAACTGCCTACAGTTTAATCCTTACACAAATACTAATTACAACTAAATGTAAATGATTCATGTAAAAATGCAGTAACATATATTCACCTCTTCTTTGTGATAGAGAATCGAGATTTAAACAGATACAAATCCTTTCTCTTGCCCTTGAAGTCTCTTAATCTACTTGGAACCTTGAGACAAATACAATGAGAGTGCAGATAATACTAATAGTAAAAGTACACAAATGATTTTTAAGAATATGTGTGTCATGCTAGTTTAAGAAAAAAATAAATCATATTAGTATTGATTTCATAAGGCATACAATATGGGCTTTAGACAAGAGATTTTCATGGATGAAAAGTTGGGAAGTCATTTTAATAAAAAATAAATATATAAACATCAGTTAGGAAGTGGTATATTATGGCAATTATTTTCCAAATATATATGTAGACCATTTATAAAGGAATAAAAAAATTTTAAAGGAAAAATTGGTAATTTAGAGAAGTAAAGAAGTAACAAATTATAAAAGGCCTTTATTAACAGAATGAAGAAAGCACAGGATAGCCAAAGATATTTTTATTTTTTAGTATTAATATAGATTCAACATGACCAAAGGGTGTTTATAATTTTAATATACATAGATGAAATGGTTGATTTAAAACATGATTATGACCACATTCCTGATTCAGTTATTCAACATACCTGACATAAATTTGCCCCCACTTTAAAAAATAAAAAACAAACAGAAGTTTGACTATTCACTATACACTATTTTATGTTACTCTCAATCCAGGAACTACAGTGAATGCCTAAGTCAATGAAACAGTTAAATAAGTTATTATATATTAGCTAGTCAGGGAGAAAAATTGAAGTAAATAAGAAATTGTATTGAGGGTTATCAAAAATAATTTACTCTTAAAATACTACAAATAATGCTTATAAAACATTACATTATTCATTTAGCTAAAAGTAATTCTGTGTAAGAAAAGAACTTTTGAATATTTACTAATACACTACTATTTTTAAGCAAATTTCTAAAGTCTTAGAACAAATCTTATCATTTTTATTGGCATAATGTTCAGTTATAATTCCAGTCCTCAGTAAAGGTCAAAGAATTTCTAGAGGGAAGAAAAGATTTGATCTAGTAAATAATTTTTCAAAGGAAAATTAAATTAGAGGATATTTTAGAAAGGAGCCCATATGACCTACCAGTGCACAAAAGGATGTGAATAAAAGGTTTCATGTGTCCTTTGGGACCTGTTACACTGTCACTGTAAAATATAAAATATTGTAATTGTGTTAGTATAGTCATCAATGACAGACAATACAGAAGATTGTGATTCTCAAGCAAGCACTCATATTTCAACCTGATCAGTGACAGTCTGGATTTTTTAATTGTTTATATTTGAGGGTGTTTCATTCTGATGGGAAAAATAATTAATTTCTTTATCCTAGTTACTAATGATAAAATTTCAAGCCTCAAGACAAACTTGGAATCAACCAAAGCCTTGTTTAAAAATGATTAATGATTTCAGTTTCATGTGGAAATATTTTAAAATAATTATTTTACCCAAAAAAATGTAATTTTGTGCTGAGAATTCAAAACTTGTATTTTCTGATGTGAGTTCCAATTGGAAAACATTAATTAGAAAAAAAAATGGCACTGAATAACAGGATAGAGAATTTAAGAGATACCATGTGTATAAGCCTGTATTTTTACTTATCATTTAGGACTTGATAGTAGAACTGTTACTTGATACTTGATTCTCTAATAAGGGTAGAAAGATAGACAGGAAGGGTAGGTAAGGTGGGGAATACAAAGCACTACCCAATGCTGATCACCAAAGGAGAAAGTTTATTGTTACATCAAGACCCGAAAAATTTCAGCTCTTTGGAAGATATAGATAACATGTAAAATGAGTCAAGCAAAAGCTAATTATATAGCGTGATATGTAAAGGTATTATGTCAATACTGAGGGTTCACACTTGGATTGCAATGTCAGAATAGGTGCTACCTTTGTATAGTTCATCCACCTCTACTCTTTTCTACTCAAATAATCCATTGCCCCAGATTGGTGATTTGTTTTCTAATATAAATTCTTACCTTAGGCCAGTCTGTCTTCCAATATCTAATACAATCTAGTGACTTTCTTTTATCATCCTTGGTGAGTACCATCCAATATACAGTAATGAAGCCTGCTTAGGCATCATCAAGGAGTAAAGGAATGCACCATCACCCAAAATGTGTCCTGTGGTACCTAGTCCACTTCTGTGCACCTGTACCTGTGCTCAGTTGCTTCCATTTTGTCTAACTCTTTGCAACTCTATGCACTCTTTTCATGGGATTCTCCAGGTAAGAATACTGGGGTGGGTTGTCATGTCCTACTCCAGGGTATCTTCCCAATCCAGGGATCAAACTCTCATCTCCTGCATTTCCTGCATTGCAGGCAGATTCTTTACCACTGAGCCACCTGGGGAGCCCACACATTCTACTTAGGACTTTTCAACTATAGCTAGTTTTCTCTTTCCTCATACATGCTCACGGAATCATACTCTAACTTCCTTCTCTCACATCAATTCAGAGGTTTTAAATTAAGCACAAAATAACCAACACAATTTAGTTTTATAAAAAAACACTGGCTTGTGTGTTTGCTTTGTTTTCTCCCACCCCCTTTTACTAGGTCAGATAAAATAGAAGCCTTATGTGTACACAATCTTGCACTCAGTTTTAAAACCCACATTACAGAATAGGTGAAGATGGTTTTGAACACAGGTCATTATGAGTTACAGATCAGTAAACTTTTTCCATAAATGGTCATATATTAAATATTTTAAGCTTTCCAGACACACAGGCCTCCTTCTCATATTCTCCTTTGTTTTAACAATACTTTAAAATTTTGTTAACAAAAATTCTTAACACAGTCACAAAAATAGGGACTGGGAGGATATGGTCTCTAAGCAGGAGTGGATATGTGTTTCAAATGCCAAATGTCACTTAGGAAAAAAATGGCATTGAATGAAGCTCACAACAACAATTTCCTTCATCTATGAGGCAAATATGAGAATTGAATAAGATATATAAAAAGCCTTGGCCCCAGTAAGTGCTTACAAATTGAAGGCTATTATTGATGGTAATTTTCTTATTAGGATGCCTAGAAATACTGAGTTAGTCACTCATTGTACTTACTGCCATTTGAAGGATTTGAATGTTTATAGATATACTGATTACAGATATTCTGAGAAGGAATTAGACTCCTATAAAAGTATATCTTTTGCCATAACCGAAAGGCAAAATGGAACCACATAAGATACCAACCACTATACACCACTAGGGCTGCTACAGTCAAAAAGATAATAACAGATTGTAACATTTAATAGAAATGAATGCTTACAGTTCAGTTCAATTCAGTTGCTCAGTCATGTTCGACTCTTTGCAACCCCATGGACTACAACAACCCAGGCCTCCCTGTCCATCACCAACTTCCAAAGTTTACTCAGACTCATGTCCATTGAGTTGGTGATGCCATCCCACCATCTCATCCTCTGTTATCCCCTCTCCTCCTGACTTCAATCTTTCCCAACATCAGGGGCTTTCCAAATGAGTCAGTTCTTCATATCAGGTGGCCAAAGTACTGGAGTTTCAGCTTCAGCATCAGTCTTTCCAATGAATATTCAGGACTGATTTCCTTTACGATGGACTAGCTAGATCTCCTTGCAGTCCAAGGGACTCTCGAGAGTCTTCTCCAACACCACAATTCAAAAGCATAAATTCTTTGGTGCTCAGCTTTCTTTATAGTCCAACTATCACACCCATACATGACAGCCGCTGCTGCTGCTGCTAAGTCACTTCAGTTGTGCCCGACTCTGTACGACCCCACAGACGGCAGCCCACCAGTTTCCATGGTCCCTGGGATTCTCCAGGCAAGAGCACTGGAATGGGTTGCCATTTCCTTCTCCAATGCATGAAAGTGAAAAGATACATGACAGAGATGAAGATAGACTATATAAATAATAGCAAATTAAATCCAAAGTAACCAGAATGCAAAACAAATAAAATAGACAAAAGAAAAATAACAAAGATATTAAATCAAAAGTCAGTTATGTGAGAATGTAAAAAATCAATGAACTACTAGTTAGAATGATGGGAAAACTTAAAAAGTCATAAATTACAAGTATCAATACCAGTAACAAAAGAGGTGATACCATTGGCTATTCTATAGTTGTTAAAAGAATAATAAGAGATTATTATGAAAAACATCATGCCAATAACGTTGACATCACAGGTGAAATGAACAAATGCATTTAAATACTAAAATCACCAAAGCTCACTCAAGAAAAACTATATTAACTGAAGAGTCCATGTCTATTTTAAAATTTTGATTTTGTACTTAAAATCTTCAGAAAGAATATATGAGACCTATGTGACTTTACCAATGAATTTTAGCAAATATTACATAAAAAATAATATCAATTCCATAAAAATTCTTTATGAAAAACTAAGAGAATGAAGTAATTTCTAACTTATTCTACGAGGTAAAGCATCCTGATACCAAAAGCAAACAAAGATATTACAATAAAATTACTGATCAATATCTATGAACAAAGATGCAAATATTCTGAATAAAATTTAGCAAGCAGAAACTAGCACTATGTAACTTGTAATTATCCTGCTAAAGTAAAACAGAAAAATTGTCAATAAATTAAAAAACAATGTGACATTATCCAACATCCACTGATGACCAAAAAAAAAAGAATCAAGAAATGTGTAGAAAAAAATTACACTAACATGACACAGACCTAAAAAATAGAGACCTAACATTGCAATTAATGGAGAAAACTGAATTGCTTTCCCTTTAAGATTAGGAACAAAAAAGGATATCCCTCTTCCCTCCCTCAACATCATACTGAACCACCTAGTCAGTATAGTAAGGGAAGGAAAAGAAGTAAAAAGCATTCAGTAGTAAAAGAGGAATTAAAGCTGTCATTATTCACAGACAATATGCCTGTCTATATAGAAAATTCAATGAGACCTGCAAAAAAGCCACAAGAATTAATAATTAAATGTTACAAAATTGATTATATTTGTTACTAGTAATGAAAAAAATAATAATTGAAGAGTATGTTACACTAGTATACAAATATAAAATATTAATAAGTAAATCGGCCTAATCTGAAAATTACAAAATAATCCTTAGAAAGATTTAAAAACATCTAAATAAATAAGTAACATCGTGTATTTATGGACTGGAAGACTTAGACTATATAGATGTCAATTTTCCCCAAACTGATTTATATCTTCAATATAATCTCAATCAAAGCACCAGTGATTTTTTTTATAGAAACTGGCAAGCTTACTGTATAAAATTTAAATGCAAATACAAAGGATCTAGAACAGCAAAAACAACTTTGAAAACAGAACTAAGGCAGAAGACGTAAACTGACTTCAATATTTACTTTAAAGCTACAATGGTCAAATAACACAGCTGGCAACAAGACAGGCAAATATATCAATCAGATACATAACAGAGACTAGAAATAGATCCAAATGGTCAATTGATCTTTTATTCCAAAGTGTTAAGTGTAAAGTGCTGAAATGTTTATCTCTTCAACAGATGCCACAGGAACAACTGGATACTTATCTTACAAAATAATTGCTTTGATAGATAACTCACAAAATAAAAAATGTATATATATATATATATATATATATATATACCTCAAAGTGGATCACAGTCCAAAGGACAAAGCCTAAATTTCTAAAAAAAATACCTAGAATATAGGAGAAAGTCTTTGTCACCTCAAGTTAAAGATTTCTTAAACATGACTCCTAAACCATGCTCCCTTCAAAAAGCATACACTAAATCTCAGAAAATTTAGTAATTTCTGCTCTTTCAAAGGTATTACTAAAAGAATAAGAAACACAGTGAAAATACTTACAGATCCTCTATCTGATGAAATGGATAAAAGGTTTATATCCAGAGTATCTAAACACGTTTCAAAACTCAATAAGAAAACAAGTAACCCACACTTACAAATTAGTCACAAACTAATATTTTAGCCTAGAAATCTCAGACTAATTTTGGAGCTAAACTTGGATTTGAAACTTATGCGTGAGTTTAAACTACTTTTTTGTACTTGCTTTACAACTTGTTATCAAATTTGTGTTGTTTGTTTGTTTGTTTGTTTTGCCCATACCTACTCCCTTCTAAAACCTGTTCCAGGAGAGATAAGAGTTAAAGCCAAATAATAAAAAGTTATGACATAGTAATTTACTTTATTATGTCTGTGTACATACATGAATATGTATACTTCCTCTTCGTAATATATTACTTTGGGGTTCACCAGATGAAAAGACAGAATTTACGTGCTTTTTATTTAGAATATGAAAATAAGTTGTTTATAACTCCTAAGGAATTTTTAAGAGATTAGTACATTTCAGTAGGAAATTGATAGTTGGATTTGTTTGAGAATATTTAAGGAATGATTCCTGATAGAAGATGATTATATCATATAAGGTTATGTATATTTTTTCTAGATTTTATAATGCTTGGACATGCCCTCAGACATACATGGGCAATTATACTTTCTTCTGAAGAGTAGAGTTAATTTACTGAAAGAAAATGTGTATGTGTGTGTGTACATAATCTGCCACTTTCTGACTTTCTGTTTTTTCCTCTCTTTTTTTTTGGCAAAGAAAGTAATGGAATGAACTTAGAGCAAAGAAGGTCTAGGATCATATTCAAGATTTAATGACCTTTTAAAATAATGGGAAAATTTCTTCATTTATAAAAATTCTTCTTCAAAACTAGCATGGGAATATTAATCCCTAACATCTTCATGAAAATTATGTGTATGTAAAGTACAAACACATGCCTGAGACTTGATAAATGTTAATTATATTCCTACTTTTACCCTCTACCTTAACTCTATTGTTTACACCTACTTACACATGTTCAGACAAATATAAAGGAAATGAATGCAAATTAATATTTATAAAAATAAAAATACTTCCTAAAACTGTTCCTTTATGTTTTCTTAGCATTTATTAGTTGAGACACTAAGGATACCTAATTTCTTTCCATAATACTTGACACCAGGAGTATGTATTTTAATAATACGCACTTGATCCATTCTCAAAGATTTTTATGCTGGAAATGAAAAAGAGGATGATTTAAATTTAATCAATTATTTGGGAAAAATATTCACAGTTATTAATAGAGATCTATATTATTTTAACATAATTAAGTATGGCACCAGTAACAGCAATTTGAGGAGAAATAAAAGATATCCAAATTGGAAAAGAAGTAAAATTGTCATTGTTTGCAGGTTATATGATAGATGTACATAGAAAATCCTAGAGATGTCACCGGAAAACTATTTGAGCTCATCAATGAATTTGGCAAAGTTGCAGGATGCAAAATTTAATGCACAGAAATCTCCTGCATTCCAATACACTAACAATGATCAGAAAGAGAAATCAAGGAAAAAATTCCATTCACCACAACAATAAAAAGTATAAAATATCTAGGAATAAACCTACCTAAGGAAATAAAAAACTTGTACTCAGGAAACTGTAAGGACTGGATGAAAGAATCAAAAACAACACAGATGGAAATATACACCTCTTTCTTGGATTGGAAGAATCAATATTCTGAAAATGACTATACAACCCCAAGCAATCCACAGATTCAGTACAGTTCCTATCAAATTACCAATAGCATTCTTTGCAAATTTAGAACAAAGTTTTTTTTTTATAGTTTGTGAAAACACAAAGACTGAATAACCAAAGCAATCTTGAGAAAGAAAAATGGAGCTGGAGGACAGGCTCCCTGACATCAGAATAAACTACAAGGCTACAGTAATCAAGACAGTATGGTACTGGCACAAAAACAGAAATATTGATCAGTGGAAAAGGGTAGAAAGCTCAGAGATAAACTCATGCACCTATGGTCACCTAATCAATAATAGAGGATGTAAGAATATACAATGGAGAAAAGACAGTCTCTTCAATAAGTGGTGCTGGGGAAATGCAACAGGTATATGTAAAAGAATGAAATTAGAAATTTTCCTAACACCATATATAAAATTAAACTCAAATAGATTTAAGACCTAAACGTAAGACTGGACACAATAAAACTCTTTGAAGGAAACATAGGCAGAACACTCTTTGACATAAATCACAGCAAGATCCTTTTTGACTACCTAGAGTAATGAATATAAAAACAAACAAATGGGATATAATTAAGCTTAAAAGTTTCACACAGCAAAGAAAACCATAAACAAAATGCAAACACAACCCTCAGAATGGAAGAAAATATTTGCAAATGAAGCAAACCTACAAACAATAAATGATGGAGATGGTCCAGTTAAAAGGGTACTCTCTTGTACTGTTGGTGGGAATGTAAATTGACACAGCTATTATAGGGACTAGCATAGAGACTCCTTAAAAAAAAAAAAAACTAAAAATAGAACTACCATATGACCCAGCAATGCCAGTACTGGGCATATATTCTGAGGTAAATATAATCCAAAAAGATGTATGCACCCCAATGTTCACTGTAGCACTATTTATAATATCCAGAACATGAAGCAATCTAAATATCCATCAACAGATGAATGGGTAAGGAGCTGTGGTACATATATACAAGGAAATAGTACTCAGCCATAAAAAGGAAAGAAATTGGGTCACTTGTAAAGATGTGGTTGGACCCAGAGTCTGTCATTAAGAGTGAAGTAAGTCAGAAAGAGAAAAACAAATATTGTATATTAATGCATATATATGGAATCTAGAAAACTAGTACAGATGAACCTACTCGCAGGACAGGAATAGAGACACAGATGTAGAGATAGTGAGAGTGAGGCAGGGTCAGCAGTGAGAGGTGGGATGAATTTGGGAGACTGGAACTGATACATAAAATAGATAGCTAGTGGGAACCTACTGTAGAGCAGAGGAAGCTCAGCTTGGTGCTCCATGATGACCTAGTGGGAGGGAGGCTCCCGAGGGAGGGGATGTGTGCATCCGTATGGCTGATTCACTTCGTTGTAAGGCAGCAACTAACACATCATAGTAAAGCATATCAAAGCAAATTTAAATAAATAAATAGAGAAAAAAATGCACTGCTGGTCTAACAACAGACTTTTGCTGATGTCATTCTATTCATCTCAGCCTACATAAAATAGCCTGTGTTGTTGTTAAATTGTGTATACATATAAATATATATATAGAGAGAGAGAGTGAGAGAGAACAGCTTGAAATAAAATAATCAGGTTTTGAGTAGAAAGGTTTGTGGAAAAGAGTCAAGGAAGATAAATCAGTATTTCCATGGTCTCAGGGCCACGTCTAACTAGGATGAAACAAATCTTAAAATGAATGTAACATACAAAACATATTTAACTAAGTGGATGTGCATAGAGATATGTAGAAATTGGACGAAGAAAGAAAAAATAAAAAGTTCCTCTGCATTATTTCTCATATAACATCACCTTATATCTCACATTATGGGATGGAAGTCCATTTTTTATTATTTAAAAATTGCTTCAAACTGGATAAAAAGAGGTCAATATTTAGCTGGTGTATTCAGAGCAAAGATGATCTTTAAAAACAACTCTGGAAGATAGTGATTTCTCATTTTCTCATCTGTTTACTAATAAGTATGGATCAGCAGACTACACAGTACAACCTATTTCCAGTTCACTCTGAAGCATTGTAAGCCAGTAACATTTACCGACAGAATAGCAATTACAGCCTACACAATTCATTACTCTTTTAACAGAGTTCCTTGGGTTTGGAGCAAAAAGGAAAAAGAAACCATGAGTTGGTGCCTAGTCCTGTATTGCTAAAGCTGTCAATTCTGTAGAATTATATACCTAGCTACCATTTGGTGCTACTGCTTCTGTTTATTTGTCTGCTGCTCTGTTTTGACTAAGGGAATAAGGACTCTTCCAGAGAAACAGCTTGCCTGCCTCCGCCTAAAGCTTACTTTGTTCTTTGAAACTACAGACTTATTTTTGTGTGGTCATGTTTTAAAAACCATGTCAAATCTGACTTCAAATTTGGAACTGAACATGAATTTTCAAGTTTTTTTTTTTCCCTTCTCTTGATTCTTGGTGAAATAAACTGTTCTCTAAGAATAATACAAATATAAAAGGTTTTTTCCCGATAACTAATTTTTTAAACATTTAAATAAATCGATACCATATGGATTTTCTTTCCCTTACAATATATGTTTTAAGAAATCTGTAGAAGAAAATGTCTTCCATTTTTACCTAAACCAAAATCTGTCAAGAAACGTCCTCAGCTGCTCAATACAGCACATTTATGCCCCTCTCCAGGTGTCTAAGAGCTCTTTTTGCCCTGCTATAAATCATTTATTAAGGATGGTTGACTATTTACTCCAGGTTAGAGAAACTTGGCAGCTCTGACAATGACTCTAGAGCTACCAACTACTTTGAATAAAGTTTCTGAAATACTAGAGAGAGAACATGTGGATGAAAATCAATGGCCTCTACACTATGCTTCATATATATATATATAAAGACTGGAAAAAAATACTTTAATCTAGCATGCTTCTCTTAAGTGTTCAACATAAATCTAAAAATCATGCAAAGCCAGGAAGACAGCATGGAAACCAGCCTTTTGAGAAATGTTTTGAAATAGAGTGGCAATGGGGATCTTGACAAAATTCACCTATGCGCTCTTTCCTTTTTAGTTTTATGGAAAAAGAGAATTATGTTGATGCTACCTTCTTGGTTGCATGAGACAGCCTCGTGCATTATTTCCCAAATTATGCTTCTGCTAAAAACAATCACACTGACTACATTTGTGTACACTTATATGTCTTTTTTAATTTCCATTTTATTCACTGCATCTTCTATTAATTGAAAAATAAAGGTAGGAAAACTTTCCTCTATAGCAGAAAAATCCACTGTGTACAACTGGTGATAGAAATAACTTCAAAAACTGTCGAATTTTAGCTCTCCTGGCTCTGTCATTCTAAACTCTATTATGGACACTAAATAAAACTTACTTTTTGATATTTAAATCAGATAATTCATGAAAAATCTTTAGCATAATGTCTGACCCACAATGACCACACATTATAATTAAATTGTGCTGTGCTTAGTCACGCAGTCATGTCTGACTTTGCAACTCCATAGACTGTAGCCTGCCAAGCTCCTCTGTCCAGAAAGTTTCTCCAGGCAAGAATACTGGAGTAGGATGCCAGGCCCTCCTCAAGGGGATCTTCCCAACCAGGGATCGAACCCATGGCTCCCAACTGCAAGCAGACTCTTCATTGTCTGAGCCACCAGGGAATTATTATTGTTAATTTGTATTCAATGATACTTATTATTTCAGTTACAAAATCACTCTCTGCTGAAGTGAAATATGTAAATACCATCTAATATTCCACTAAGAGTATAAATATAGTAGTATAATAAAATGTACATTAGGAAAAGAGCATCCAAGAGCATCTGGTGCAATTCTGATATTTTATACCTCAGGCAGCTAAGAATCAGAGTGATTTAGTGTGTTGATTAACATCATTCACACACAGTTTGCAATAGGGACAGTCTCCATCGAAGGCTGGTGTGCAGGTAAGCGTGCATCTTTCTTTTACTTTATTCTACCTAAGGCTGCAGAATGTGAGAGTCTTAGTTTTACTGGTTCTTCAAATTGAGAATTCTTGGTTGTCTGAGTGCTCTAGTTTGAGGACGGGTCAACAATGCGTTTTCCTAAATATTCCCACATTGACATGTGATAAACAACAACGACACCATGGTTCCACCACCATTCTAAACTTTCCAAACCAGCTGCTCTCAACATCTGAGAATACAATCTGTTGGCATAGATCCATTAAAAGTGAATTACAGTCTTGAACCAAAACACACAATTCCTGAACTCCTTCAGATTCTAACTTTTCTCTGCTTATGTCCGTACTGTACCAAGCATAACCATATTTCCTGTATCACAACAGTCTAAGGCAAACTCTAAACATGAAAATAAGACTTGTAAAATAGTGTTTCTGACCCCAAGTATCTGCTCTGCAGGAACCATTGACTATTTCAGAGAAACCTTATATTTCACTCATGGATTAGTATTCCAGGACACTTTTTGAGATTCATTTTGCTTCTCTCTTCTTCCGGCAGCTAACTTTTACTAGAAGCTCCATGTCCATTGCCAGCACTCAGCAGAAGTAAGCGTTGCATCCACCGCCCACCAAGTATTCAGGAACACCAGTCTGCACTGACTAGCAGTATCTCTTGTGACTACAAGTGCTCACGCCCCAAGAAGCAGGTTAGCTGCTATCTTAAATGACTCCAAGATTCTTATACAAAACAGCTCATTAGTTGAAAGAAATGAAATAATAAATTCCTGATCATTTATGACCAACTATATATGGTTCAACCAAATGGAGACTAGGCCAAAATACAATCTGCATGAAGTTCTGAGCTCAGAAGTCAACTCTGCCTCCAATCCTCACCCACTGTTTAAATCGCCCTCAGTTCCTTCACGTAGGAAGAATTCTTTTTCAGAACGCTGCTTGTTTCCTCATATTTTTTGTTGTTGTTTAGTCACTCAGCAATATCTTACTCTTTGCAACCACAAGGGCCGCAGCATGCCTGGCTTCCCCGTCCTTCACTGTCTCCCAGAGTCTGCTCAAACTCATGTCCATTGAATCAATGATGCCATCCAATCACCTCATACTCTGTCACTCCCTTCTCCTCCTGCCCTCAATCTTTCCCACCAGTTCAGTTCAGTAGCTCAGTCACGTCCAAATCCTTGAGACCCCATGGACTACGCTTCAAGCCTCCCTGTCCATCACCAACTCCCAGAGTCTACCCAAACTCATGTCAATTGAGTCAGTGATGCCATCCAACCATCTCATCCTCTGTCCTCCCCTTCTCATCCTGCCCTCAATCTTTCCCAACATCAGGGCATTTTTCAGTGAGTCAGCTCTTCCCATCAGGTGGCCAAAGTACTGGAGCTTCAGTTTCTGCATCAGTACTTCCAATTAATATTTGGGATTAATTTCCTTCAGGATTGACTGGCTTCTTCATGTGGGCCACCCCCATTTAATATCCTGAGATATATTTAAATACAAATATAACTATAGTTTAGACATAAGAATTGTCTTTTGCTACAAATAGGATCTCTGTAATGGGTTATTGTACATAATCGCAGTGGCTGAGCCACTCTTGAGACAGATGAGTCAGAATATAGCCACAAGATACCATTCTCCAAATATTATCAATACTAACATCAAATATATATTAATATCACAGAGAACTGTTTAAATATGCCCCACATATTTAAATTTGAATTTGTCTAACAGATGAAGCTCTTTAACAGTCCCTCCATTTGACACCTCTAAATCCTCTTTTTTTTTTTTTTTTCTTCTCTGGTGTCACTGGGACTTCCCAATTTAGTAAACCAGTGAATTTAAGTAATGAGTTTCACACTCATCCTTCTAGATCATTAACAAAGGCATTAAATAAAAACAAACATCACACCTATCTCCACATCTTCTCACTGGTGGCCTCCTCCCAACAGTACACACTGCTGTACATTATCACTAACAACTTAAAATTCTTTAGCAAACGTAGTCACAAATGGGCCAACTGATATGAATTTACTTTAGCACACAATCAATGTATTAGTAAATTTCCATCATTATGTTCTTCGTCCTATGCTGATGTATGAAACTAGAGAAAATATGCCTTATATCTAAGAACTACACATAAATTACAAACTGATATTCTCATCAGTAAAAACCTAAGAAAAATTATGGGGGAAAAAATCTTTCCTCCAGTCACCCTCTCTTGGTTTATAAAATCCTAAGTTCAGTTCAGTTGCTAAGTCATGTCCAACTCTTTATGACCCCATGAACTGCAGCACGCCAGGCCTCAATGTCCATCACCAACTCCCAGAGTCTACCCAAACCCATGTCCATCAAGTCAGTGATGTCATCCAGTCATCTCATCTCCTGTTCTCCCCTTCTTCTCCTGCCCTGAATCTTTCCCAGAATCAGGGTCTTTTCCAGTGAGTCAGCTCTTTGCATCAGGTGGTCAAATTATTGGAGTTTCAGCTTCAATATCAGTGCTTCTAATGAACACCCAGGACTGATCTCCTTTAAGATGGACTGGTTAGATCTCCTTGCAGCCCAAGGGACTCTCAAGAGTCTTCTCCAACACTACGGTTCAAAAGTGTCAATTCTTCGGTGCTCAACTTTCTTTATACTCCAAATTTCACATCCATACATGACCACTGGAAAAACCATAGCCTTGACTAGATGGACCTTTGTTAACAAAGTAATGCCTCTGCTTTTTAATATGCTGTCTAGGTTGGTCATAACTTCCTTTCCAAGGAGTAAGCATTTCTTAATGTCATTGTTGCAGTCACCATCTGCAGTGATTTTGGAGCCCCAAAAAATAAAGTTGGCCACTGTTTCTCCATCTATCTGCCATGAAGTTATGGGACCAGATGCCATGATCTTAGTTTTCTGATTGTTGAGCTTTAAGCCAACTTTTCCACTCTTCTCTTTTACTTTCATCAAGAGGCTCTTTAGTTCTTTACTTTCTGCCATAAGGGTTATGTCATCTGAATATCTGATGTTACTAATATTTCTCCCAGCAATCTTGATTCCAGCTTGTGCTTCCTCCAGCCCAGCATTTCTCATGATGTACTCTACATATAAGTTAAATAAGCAGGGTGACAATATACAGCCTTGACGTACTCCTTTTCCTATTTGGAACCAATCTTTTATTCCATGTCCAGTTTTAACTGTTGCTTCCTGACCCGCATACAGGTTTCTCAAGAGGCAGGTCAGGTGGTCTGGTATGTCCATCTCTTTAAGAATTTTTCACAGTTTATTGTGATCCACACAGTCAAAGGCTTTGGCATAGTCAATAAAGCAGAAATAGATGTTTTTCTGGAACTGTCTTGCTTTTTTGATAACCTAGCGGATGTTGGGGATTTGATCTCTGGTTCCTCTGCCTTTTCTGAAACCAGCTTGAACATCTGGAAGTTCACAGTTCATGTATTGCAAAGCCTGGCTTAGAGAATTTTGAGTATTACTTTACTAGCATGTGAGATGAGTGTAATTGTGCGGTAGTTTGAGCATTCTTTGGCATTGCCTTTCTTTGGGATTGGAATGAAAACTGACCTTTTCCAGTCCTGTGGCCACTGCTGAGTTTTCCATATTTGCTGGCATATTGAGTGCAGCACTTTCACAGCATCATCTTTCAGAATTTGAAATAGCTCAACTGGAATTCCATCACCTCCACAAGCTTTGTTTGTAGTAATGCTGCCTAAGGCCCACTTGACTTCACATTCCAGGATGTTTGGCTCTAGGTAAGTGATCACACCATTGTGATTATCTGGGTCATGAAGATCTTTTTTGTACAATTCTTCTATGTATTCTTGCCACCTCTTCTTAATATCTACTGCTTCTGTTAAGTCTATACCATTTCTGTCCTTTATTGAGCACATCTTTACATGAAATGTTCCCTTGGCATCTCTCATTTTCTTGAAGAGATCTCTAGTCTTCCCCATTCTATTGTTTTCCTCTATTTCTTCCAAATGATTGCTGAGGAAGTCTTTCTTATCTCTCTTTGCTATTCTTTGAAACTCTGCATTCAAATGGGTATATCTTTCCTTTTATCCTTTGTTTTTCGCTTCCTGTCTTTCCACAGATATCTATAAGGCCTCCTCAGACAGCCATTTTGCTTTTTTGCATTTCTTTTTATTGGGGATGGTCTTGATTCCTGTCTTCTGTACAATGTCACGAACCTCCATCCATAGTTCATCAGTCATTCTGTCTATCAGATCTAGTCCTTTAAATCTATTTCTCACTCCTACTGTATAGTCATAAGGAACTGATTTAGGTCATACCTGAATGGTCTAGTGGTTTTCTCCACTGTCTTCAATTTCAGTCTGAATTTGGCAATAAGGAATTCATGATCTGAGCCAGAGTCAGCTCCTGTTCTTGTTTTTGCTGACTGTATAGAGTTTCTCCATCTTTGACTGCAAAGAATATAATCAATCTGATTTTGGTGTTGACTATCTGGTGATGTCCATGTGTAGAGTCTTCTCTTGTGTTGTTGGAAGAGGGTGTTGGCTATGACTAGTGTGTTCTCTTGGCAGAACTCTATTAGCCTTTGCTCTGCTTCATTCTGTACTCCAAGGCCAAATTTGCCTGTTATTACAGGTGTTTCTTGTCTTCCTACTTTTGCATTCCAGTCCCCTATAATGAAAATAACATCTTTTTTTTGGGGTGTTAGTTCTAGAAAGTTTGGTAGGTCTTCATAGACCCGTTCAACTTCAGCTTCTTTGGCATTACTGGTCAGGGCATAGACCTGAATTAATGTGATATTGAATGGTTTACCTTGGAAACAAACAGAGATCATTCTGTCATTTTTGAGAATTGGCAGAATGAGCACAGGGGCTGAGAGGAGCTACCCCAGGGGCCGGAGGTCAGGGGTGGCAGCTGAGAGGAGGTACCCTGTGTGTGAGGTTAAAGAGCGGCGGCTGAGCTTTGCTGGAGTAGCTGTGAAGAGAGACTCCACGTCCAAGGTAAGAGAAACCCAAGTAAGACAGTAGGCACTGAGAGAGGGGATCAGGGGGCAGACAGGCTACAGTCACAGACAACTAGCCAATCTGATCACATGGACTGCAGCCTTGTCTAACTCAATGAAACTAAGCCATCCCATGTGGGCCACCCAAGATGGACAGGTCATGGTGGAGAGGTCTGACAGAATGTGGTTCACTGGAGAAGGGAATGGCAAGCCATTTCAGTATTCTTGCTTTAAGAACCCCATGAACAGTATGCAAAGGCAAAAAGATAGGACACTGAAAGGTGAACTCCCCTGGTCAGTAGATGGCCAATATGCTACTGGAGATCAGTGGAGAAATAACTCCAGAAAGAATGAAGGGATGGAGCCAAAGCAAAAACAACATCCAGTTGTGAGTGGCACTGGTTATAGAAGCAACGTTCGATGCTGTAAAGAGCAATATTGCATAGGAATCTGGAATGTTAGGTCCATGAATCAGGGCAAATTGGAAGTGGTCAAACAGGAGATGACAAGAGTGAACATCGACATTCTAGGAATCAGTGAACTAAGATGGACTGGAATGAGTGAATTTAACTCGGATGACCATTATATCTACTACTGTGGGCAGGAATCCCTTAGAAGAAATGGAGTAGCCATCTCTGTTAATTACCAAGGCAAACCATTCAATATCTTGGTAATTTAAGTCTATGTCCCAAGCAGTAACGCCAAAGAGTGCCAAAGGAAGTGAGGAAATAAGCCACGTGCTTACTTGGGAAAGAGCATTCCAGGCTGGGAGAAAGTTAAGTATCAAGGCGCTGAATCAGATCATAGCTGAGGCTCAAGGAAGAGCAAGGAGACCACTGCAGCAGGAAGGCAGTGAAACAGATGCATGGTAAGAGAAAAAGTCAGAGGGTTTCACAGGTGAGATGATGCAGAATTTTCTAAACCTGGTTAGTATTTATAGTTGTATGTCTATTGAGATAGAAATCCATTTTTGAGTAAAGGAATAATATGTGACTTGAAATGTAAAAAGAATATTTTTCATCAGTGTTTTCATGACTATTGTATATAGAAGAATCACCCTGGTATCTTGTTAATATAAGCACCCTGATTCTGATTCTGTGGGTCTATGTGAAGCCTGAAATTCTGCATTTCTGACAGGCTCTCCAGTCATATTGATATTGTTGGTCAGTGGATGATACTTTAAGTTCTATATCACAGGCTCTCAAGGAATGGTCCTCAAACAATCATCAATCAATACCAGCTGGGGACTTACAGGAAGTACAATTTCTGTGACCCTACTAACTGAATGATAAGCTCCAGAAGAGGAGCCCTAAAATCTATACTTGAAGACTTTAGGGTAATTTTGATTCATAGTGAAATGTGAGAACCACAACTGAATGATATACTAAAACTGATGTAATGAGAAGGGGTTGAGTTGTGCATGTAATTTGAAAGTAGAGCAGATAGGATCGGTAGAGTATATGAGATTGAAAATAATATAGGGTGACCCTGAGGCTACTGTTTCAATAATTGGAAAAGTGGAATTGCCTTTTACTGACTAAACAGGTTGAAGATGGGCTGGATTCAAGATAGGATAGAGTCAGGAGTGTGGTTTGGAGTTCTTAAGTTTGAGATATACTTGACATATGCAAGCTGAGATGATGAGTAGGTACTGAAGATATAATTCTAGGGGTCAAGGGAGAAGAATAGGCAAGAGATGTGAAATTGACAATTAATTTGAGAGTTGATGGCATTACAACCATTGGAATAAATGAGATAACCTAGTAGTTGACACAAAGAGAAAAGAGAAAAGGCCCCGTTTTAGGGGTCTGGCAGATATGGAGCAACCAGGCAAATGAGCCTCAGAAGAAGTAATCGACAAATTAGGAGGAGAAATCAAGAAAGGATAAATGAGGACGGCCATGCCTAAGCTGAGAGTTGTTACACTCTGAAAAGTACAAAAGCTTTTTGGACGATAAGGCAACATATCTCAGACTGTGCATTTCAGATGAAGAGATGTGTGTGAGGCTCAGGTCAGTGGACAGAGTTCCGGAGGTGATTATCACATAAGTCACTGCATGACTGTGGTGAGTGCTATGCTTTGTTCTGATAATCTTTTAGATGTTATAATTAAACATGAGGAAGAGGATAAGACTTACATATCTCTACTGTTATAAATCAGATCATCCATTCAGAAGGATTGCGAGTCCCAGGTGTCCTCCTTTTAATGTACTAATTAAGAAATTTATTGCCAGAATATACCAGGCTCAGTGGACTCATCATTAATATCTGCTTCTTATATAGATTCACCATATGTAAGCAGCCTTCTCTATACATGTCGTTCATGTGCAGTCACGTGTGCTCTCTAGTAAAAGACACTCAATAAATACAGTTTAAATGCTAAATAAATTGATTAAAGGGCAAATACACTAAACTAAAAGGATATGCTTTTATACATTAGCTTCATAATTATATAATTGATACTTGAAAATGCTTGAAATAGTTTCACATATATTTTCACATATGTTGTGTGTTTATCACAACCCTCAAACATCCCTGTGACAAAGGCCAGGCATGCAACATTATTGCTACCTTATAACCAAGAAAAGTAAGTTTCAAGGTCAGACATGTATTTAATGAAAAAACTAAGGCTACAATTCAGGGTCCCTTGGGTCTGGGCCAAGATGTTCTCCAGCATAATACTCTACTGTTTCACATATTTTCCATACACAAATGGGAAAAATCAAAGTTCAAGTCCAAATTTCTTCTAAAATGTCAACAGATATAATTTTAAATATTTTCTCATTTTACATTATTTTTTCCACCAAAGTTTTGCAATTTGCATTATTTGAATCAACAGATTTAAAAAATAAGGTACAACTGTGTTTTCAATATATATGCATATGATCATATTAATTATATCAGTATGGAGGAACAGTTCTAGCAAATTTGCTCCCTCAAAGGGTGTTTTAAAGATTAATTAGAATTAATTAGGTGAGCTATTTGGATGCAAAAAAGCATTGTAGAAACACTAAGCTTTGTTATCACTTCCCTTTATGATGAGTTTTGAGTTAAAAGGCAATCATGGTCAGTAAAACATTTCTGAAAATAATTCACTCTAAAGATACATGCATTTCAGATTGGTTTGTAAAGAAGATTTTAAATAGTGATTTCTTTGGTTTGACCAAATACAGTGAATGGAAAAACATTTGCTATGAGAACATATTATAGATGACTGATTTATACTGTTAAAGGATATATTGGCATGCTATTTTTTTCATCATTAACCACTTTCAATATGTAGGCATTTAATTCATGTTATTCTTCTCAGTATAAATTTTTCTTGTAATATACAAAAAAAGTTCCTTGACAAAATCCCTATCTGTAAGTAAAACAAACAAACAAACAAAAAAAAAACCCCATATTCACCACATTAGGCAGCATTTAAAATGTTTAAGTACTTTTCTTGAATGTGGTTTGGTTAAAATAGCTTTCATTTTAAAATGTCAAAACTTATCAATAAACATTTAGCATGACTATAGATATTTCACCTAGAGATAAAGAAAGTTGCTTTTATGTAACACATTTCTTAATGCATGCTGTTACCAGTTAAGGCATTTCTATATAAATATTTCCAGATATCTTCTTCCTTTGGCTAAATTTGTTTTTTTCAGATCTACATACTTTACTTATCTGTAAGAATTCATTTTAATAAGAAAAAGAGATGTTAGTGAAGAATAAAGTCGTTGTTAGTGACTTTAAGACATTGACAACAGCAAATTTTGAAGTGGTTGTGGTGGTTTAGTTGCCAAGTCCTGTCTGACACTTGTGACCCCATGGACTGCAGCCCACCAGGCTCCTCTGTCCATGCTATTCTCCAGGCAAGAATACCAGAGTGGGTTGCCATTTGCTTCAACAGGGAATCTCCCCGACCCAGGAATCAAAACCAGGTCTCCTACAGTTTAGGCAGATTCTTTACCAATTGAGCTACAAGGAAAGCCCCCACTAATTTTTATTAATAACAGGGCTGTAAGACAATTTTCAATAATTTCAAACACAATCCCCAAAAGTATAATTCTATACATAACTGATATGGAAGGCACAATCAATTTCACTGAATACAGTAAATGGAACTAGAATCAAGAAGTCTCTTGGGTAAAGAAGAGTTCTGTATTTCTCTGATATCAGAATCCTTGGTTTAGTTCACCAGCTCATCACACTCTATGAGAAACTAATCAATGGTGAGTTAATTTGTTTAATAGATTTTGAATAAATGGTTTGCTGACCGATTATCTTCTTCCAATTACTTGTAAAAGGCAAAGCAGAGAAGTTTTTGTGAAATATTAAATGTATTCTCTACTTTCTTCCTTAAAAAAAATGCTTTAAAGGACATTTCTGGAAAAGACAGTGCCAACCATTGTTTCTTTATATAGATCAAATCATTTTCCAGGTTGAGACAATATCTGGCAGTCCTTACACATGTGTAATTTTTTAATCAATTCATTCCTTATCTTCTGCAATATTTAAAATCATTCCTTACCATTGCTTAACTGGTTTTCTGAGAATTAAGAAAAGCTCAAAAACTGGAAATCTTGCTCATGTGTATTAGTTTCCATCAACTGCTATTAAAAAATTAGGGACTTATATAGTATATAAATGTAACTCTATGGGAGAGTAGTAACTGCTATGGAAATGGATCATTTCACTCTCCTTCTTCCTTTTCTTTAAAACATGCTTCCCATGTTTAGGAAGTGCCAGAAAATGGAAAGACTGCATACTGTGGAATCATTCAACCCAATAATCAAAATTGAGCTCTATCACTTACTGATTTTGTAGCAGAATGTAACCCTCAGAGATTCAGTTTCTAGGTTTTTAAAGGACAATAATCAAACTCATCTTACAAAGTTGCTTTGCAGAATATGTGCAAAGCTCTTACTAAAGTACAACACTAAGTAGACACTTAGCATACAATAGCCAGTACTCTTAATTATTCTCTTGAAATGGGAAGCGATAGCAGCTCAAGGTTCACTTAACCTAAAAGCACACAAGCTCTTCTTAAACATGCCATTTACCAGTGGGCATCACTGATAATTGAGTTGAATATAAATATACAAGTTTCAGACACAAGTGAACAGTTGAGCAGGAACAAGGAATTACTGTAAATGAACCAAGCCAACGCTTAACAGGAAATACAGTACTATTTCCTATAATATCGTCAGTCTGCTTCAAATACATCACAGAATTATTTAAGTTCTAGATGAATCATTATTGAATACACTTTTCTTGATTAATGTATTTAGATAAGCTTAATGCAGTATTTGTTGGCATAACCCCTGTAGAGAAGTTGAAACATCTTCAGACACTAATATTCTTAAATTTTGCCTGTTTCTCTGTGAAAAACCTGCAGTTTCAGCATTATGTATCCTTTGCCACATGTAATAGATAAAATACTTATTATGTCAGTAATTTTATATTTTTTCATTTATCTTCTATATTTTTCAAAAAACAGAATTTATGGCCGCAAACTGTAGTTTCATTTTTAGCATCTTGCTTCACATAATGTATTTAATGAAGTAATTGGATCCCTACCAGTTAAAGATGAAGTCATTCACAGTCTCATTCATCTCCCAGAAGCTTCATACAGCCTGATGACTTTAACATCTTTAAAAAAAAATGTCTTAGGAAAGATAATGTTCCAAAACTATTTGCAGCTTCCAATGGACAAAAATCAACCTAGATGAATTCCAAGTATTTCCAGCCAACTGTCCAAAAGTTAACTTCTTGCATTTACCCTAATAATTTCTCTTTCTGATGTTTGTCAAGTAATGATACTACAGTTTAACCAATCACTGTAGTCAGACCTGGTAAGTGTGACTCTTTCCTCTTTATCTACAAGTCACTATATTAGATCCATTCTACATCATATCCTGGGTATCAGCTATTATCCCCAGAAGCTATCCCATTCTTTGGCCTTAGAGCAGGCCCTAACTATCTCTTACCTAAATGATTTCAAATTCCTCTTAATCTATTTTTCTTCTAAAAATCCTTTCAAACTGGGTAAATACCTTTCTACTGTGGCTTTGGATATATATTTAGAATAGTGTTTTCCAATGTGAATTCTAATTCTAGCTGTTACTAATAGGTATTATAAGAAAGGAAAGTTTAGCAGTCAAGTAAATTTGGAGACACTTTTTCCAAAATATACAAACAACTCATACAGCTTAATGCCCCCCCCCCAAAAATGTGGACTGAAATACACATTTTTTTTTCAAAGAAGACACAGAGATAGTCAACAAGCACATTAAACAGATTTCAATATTGCAAATTACAGTTCAGTTGCTCAGTCATGTCCAACTCTTTGTGACCACATGGACTGCAGCATGCCAGGCTTCCCTGTCCATCACCAATTCCTGGAGCTTATTCAAACTCATGTCCATTGAGTCGGTGATGCGATCCAATCATCTCATCCTCTCTCATCCCCTTCTCCTTCTGCCTTCAATCTTTCCGAGCATCAGGGTCTTTTCCATTGAGTCAGTTCTTTGTATCACGTGGCCAAAGTATTGGAGTTTCAGCATCAGTACTTACAATGAATATTCAGGACTGATTTCCTATAGGATGGACAGGTTGGATCTCCTTGCAGTCCAAGGGGCTCTAAACAGTTTTCTCCAAAACCACCAATTCAGAAGCATCAATTCTTTGGCTCTCCTGTTTCTTTATAATCCAACTCTCACATCCAAACATGACTACTGAGAAAACCATAGATTTGAGTAAATGGACCTTTGTTGGCAAAGTAATGTCTCTGCTTTTTAATATGCTGTCTAGGTTGGTCATAACTTTCCTTCCAAGGAGCAAGCATCTTTTAATGTCAAGGCTGCATCACCATCTGCAGTGATTTTGGAGCTCAAAAAAATAAAGTCTCTCACTGTTTCCACTGTTTCCCCATCTATTTGCCATGAAGTGATGGAACCAGATGCATATAGATTTCTCAGGAGGCAGGTCAGGTGGTCTGGTATGCCCATCTCTTTAAGAATTTTCCACAGTTTGTTGTGATCCACCCAGTCAAAGGCTTTGGCATGGTCAATAAAGCAGAAGTAGATATTTTTCTGGAACTCTCTTGCTTTTTTGATGATCCAACAGATGTTGGCAATTTGGTCTTTGGTTCCTCTGCCTTTTCTAAATCCAGCTTGAACATCTGGAAGTTCATGGCTCACGTACTGTTGAAGCCTGGCTTAGAGAATTTTGAGCATTACTTGGCAAGCATGTGCAACTGATGAGTGCAATTGTGCAGTAGTTTGAATATTCTTTGTCTTTGCCTTTCTTTGGAATTGGAATGAAAACAGACTTTTTCCAGTCCTGTGGCCACTACTGAGTTTTCCAAATGTGCTGGCATATTGAGTGCTGCACTTTCACAGCATCTTCTTTTAGGATTTAAAACAGCTCAACTGGAATTCCATCACCTCCACTAGCTTTGTTCGTATTGATGTTTCTTAAGGCCCATTTGACTCTGGACTCCAAGATGTCTGGTTCTAGGTGACTTATCACACTATCGTGATTATCTGGGTTGTGAAGATCTTTTTTGTATAGTTCTTCTGTGTATTCATACCACCTCTTCTTAGTTTCTTCTGCTTTCATTAGGTCCATACCATTTCTGTCCTTTATTGAGCCCATCTTTGCATGAAATGTTCCTTTGGTATCTCTAATTTTCTTAAAGAAACTTTTAGTCTTTTCCATTCTATTGTTTTCCTCGAATTTCTTTGCACTGATCACTGAGGAAGGTTTTCTTATCTCTCCTCGCTATTCTTTGGAACTCTGCGTTCAAATGGGTATATCTTTTCTTTTCCTCTTTGCCTTTCATGTCTCTTCTTTCCTCAGCTATTTGTATGGCCTCCTCAGACAACCATTTTGTCTTTTTGTATTTCTTTTTCTTGGGGATGGTCTTGATCATAGTCTCGTGAACAATGTCATAAACCTCCATCCATAGTTCTTCAGGCAGTCTATCATATCTAATCCAGTGAATCTATTTGTCACTTCCACTGTATAATCACAAGGGATTTGATTTAGGTCATACCTCAATGGTCTAGTGGTTTTCTCTACTTTCTTCAATTTAAGTCTGAATTTGGCAATAAGGAACAATTTGCTAATCATTAGAGAAATGCTATTCAAAACTATGATAAAGTGTCACCTCACACCATTCAGAATGTCCATCATTAAAAACTTTACAAATAATAAGTGATGGAAAGGGTGTGAAGCAAAGGGAACTCTCCTATACTATTGGTGGGTAAGTAAATTAGTTCAGCCACTACAGAAAACAGTATGGAGGTTCCTCAAAAAGCTAAAAATAGGGTTACCATATGATCTTACAATCTCACTCTTGGTCATATATCCAGATAAAATTTTAATTTAAGAAGATAATGTACCCCAATTATCATAGCAGCATTGTTTCCAATATTCAAGCCATGAAACCAACCTAAATGTCATCAACCAATGAATACATAAAGAAGACGTGTTATATTTATATAATGGAATATTACTCAGCCATAAAAAATGGAATAATGACATTTGAAACACCATGAGTAAAGTCACAGATTATCATATTAAGTGAAGTAAGTCAAAGAAAAACATAATATAATGTCACTTACATAGGGAATCTAAAAAAATGACACAAGAAAACTTATTTTCAAAACAGAAGCTGACTCAGAAAAGAAATTGATTATCAAAACGGATGGAGAGGAAGAGGTATAAATTAAGACTTTAGGATTAACCTATATATACCACTATGCTTAAAAAAGGCAAACAAGAACCAATTGTACAGCACAGTGAACTATACTCAGTATCTTGTAACAATTTATAATAGAAATCTATCTATATATATACACACACATATATGCTGTGCTGTGCTGTGCTAAGTTGTTTCAGTCATGTCTGACTCTTTGAGACCCATTAGACTATAGCCCACCAGGCTCCTCTGTCCATGTGTCTGTATGTGTGCATGTGTGTGTAATTGGGGGATGGCTGATTCACAAGATTAATATTCAATAAAACATACTTTTGAAATTTTTGAAAAATATAGCCTTAGACCATACCATATATCATGATAGCTCTGACATGGAATTTTTTTTTTCCATCTCCTCATCATGACATGCTTTTCCTAGATTGACTTCTCTATCCTTAGACTGAGAGTAAGCCTCACAAGGCTTCCTCAGGGTTGTTCTTTATAGAGTTCTGAGAAAGTTCCATTCATTAGAAGCAGATAATTTAATTTAATCTCACCTAAATCATGAGGGGATGGTTAAAAAAAGAATTCTGGTATCCAAAAAGAATTTACAGAAGTATTCTCTTAAAATATAAGTATACTTATAATGGGCTTCTCTGGTGGCTCAGAGGGTAAAGAATCTGCCACCAATGTAAGAGTTGTGGGTTCAGTCCCTGGGTTAGGAAGGTCCCCTGGAGAAGGGAATGGCTATCACTTCTGTATTCTTTCCTGGATAATTCCATGGACAATGGAGCCTGGTGGTCTACAGTCCATGAGTTCGCAAAGCGTTGGACACAATGGAATGACAACCATTTTCACTCTAATTTCTTACTTAAAAATATAAACATAACACATAAAAATAAAACAGAAACAGAATCATAAACACCGAGAACAAACATGTGGTTGCCAAAGGGGAGCGGTGGAAAATAAATGAAATAGATGAGGGGAAAAAAGTTTAAATATACATATATATATATATATATGTATATATAAATGTATTTTACAGATCTCATTTGGAAAACTAAATGTGGAGTGTAAAGTTTAAATGATTAAGAACCACTGTCTACTGAAGACCCGTGAAAACTAAAAGATGTCACCATACTGATACTAATGTGGCAGTCAACATAAAAAAGAGAATCGAATTCAATTTACACATATGCAAACTATGTATAGTATGTTAACAGTTGATTTCAAGTATTAAGTTAGGCGATCTAACATGTAAATTGCTGATTTCCTCAGCTTTTCTTACATTCCCCCCTCTTGTTACTGAAACATCTATTTTATGAGCACAAAAAAGGAAAGTCAGTGACGTCTGTGATCCATTTGCAACTTCACAAAGACTGCAGTGGTGGGAAAATGCCAAGCCGCTATGGCCACAGAGATGTAGGTTTAAAAACCCATTGTGCCATTTCCCAAAACAGCAGATCTCTAAGTTGTTTTCCTTAGTACTAAGGAGAAGTAATACTAATCTGGGGCTTCTCTGGTGGCTCAGACAGTAAAGAATCTTCCTGCAATGCGTGAGACCTGAGTTCAATCCCTGCATTAGAAAGATCCCTTGGAGAAGGAAATGGTAACCCGCTTCAGCATCCTGGCCTGAAGAATTCCACGGAGATGGGGAGCCTGGAAGGCTATAGTCCATGGGGTTGCAAAGAGTCAGACATGATTGAGAAACTTTCACTCACTCACTCCCAATTTCCCACGTGAGCTTACCAATTTTACCTGAGCTTAACATGGCAATGAAAAAATAAACACCCCAACATAGTCACCGGCACATAACAGATGTTCAAAAAATATTATTTCTCTGAATCTTCTGATATTTCTACCTGGCCATTTAATTAAAGAGTAGAGGGCACAAAATAACAGACTCTCAGACAATACACATCTCATTGTTGTTCAGTCACTAAGTCGTGTCCGACTCTGCAACCCCATGAACTGCAGCATGCCCGGCTTTCCTGTCTGTCACTATCTCCGTGAGTTTGCTCAGACTCATGTCCATTGAGTAAGTGATGCCATCCAACCATCTCATCCTCTGTCATCCCCTTCTCATCCTGCCCTCAATCTTTCCCAGCATCAAGGGCTTTTCCAATGAGTCAGCTCTTCACATCAGGTAGCCAAAGTACTGAGCTTCAGCATCAGTCATTCCAATGAATTCGGAGTTGTAAACTTTTCTAAATTCCACACCATTCAAAATCAAGTGAGTCTCTTGCTTAGTGTTGGATATTTTTTAAAGCCATTCTCAATTTTTTCATAAAAATAATAACCAACACATTCCTTTTCAATTATTAGGCTCTTTATAGGATAGTGATCATATTCATGTGGTGAGTATAACTTTAACTCTACAAGTCTAAACTTGAAGAAAAAGAATTTATCTTTGAAAGTATTACATTTATGTCATATTATTTATTACAAATGAGACATCTTATTTGTCTAATTTTACAAAGGACATTCTTAAAACCAACAGTATCCAAAAGCATCCACTGGACTGTTACAGTTTTTTTCTGATCAAAGTAAAAGTCTAGTTTCAGGTAATTAATATTTAGCCAGTTAATATTAGTGAAAAACCAAACATTCAAACATATTCAATAATTAAGAGCAAAGCAACAGAGAACAGTTGGGTGTAAAAACATGAAACAATGAAGCTCCTATTGGTTTGGAGGAAAGAACAGAGATTTTAAATCAAAGAGAGTTGTTGTAATTTCTGACTACACTACATACTAGCTATGAGAGCTAAACCAAATTCATCAGCTTTTTCAGCTTCAGCTTTCTCAGTTATAAATTATAGATGATCGATTCATTTCATGTTTTGTGTATATGTGAGAATTAAATGAGGTGATGTATCTCCCATCACATTGTTTGGTAGATGAGAGTCTCCCAGATGCTATACAAACATATATAAACTGCACAGTATTTCAAGTAAAACATGAGAATAATACTCTTAGTACTTAATTGATTTCTCATGCACTCCCCAAATCCATTTATTTTTTTTATTGTTTTTTTTTGTTTTTGCCATACAATGTCATGATATCACCATGGGTTTACATATGCTTCCCCTCCAGAACCCCCCTCCCTCCTCCCTCCCCCACCCCCGGGAAATCTCGCTGCACCAGCCCCGAGCATCAATCCTGGGCTGGCGATTGATTAGACATATGATAATTAACTTGTTTCAATGCCCTTCTCCCATATCAACCCACCCTTACCCAAATCCATTTAGTACTCAAAAATCTTAGTTTTGAACTCTAGCATTTCAATTCTGTTATTCTAGCATCCCACATCCAAGACACTGCTGCAATCAAGATATAGGAAAAAGAATCTGACCCTCTGCCCTTGGACAGATTGAGCAAAGGTTTGTTTTCACTCAGTTGGTTAAATTCAATATTTAACATTTTTTTTTGGCCAGAAATATGACTGACTCTGGTATTTCTTGCATATGTGGAATCTAACTCTGTGTTCAGGCCTGAGGGAGGTGTGCTATATCACTTTACAGGTTGAATAAGACTAGAAGAGTGTCTGGTATTCCCCAGTGAGCTTACTGGCAAGAGACCAGTTACCTACTAGTGCCATCTGCAGGCACAGCGGGCACAGGCCCTACTAATTAGCAGGGTCACAGTCTTTTAATCTTGTAAATAGTTATATAATTTGTGAATTTTTTTTCCTTCACCTTTTCCTTCTTGTGCATTCCTCTTTCACGGTTAAGGAACAACTTCTTAAATATATTTTAATATTTATTTATGGAATATGGTAAACAATATGGTTACCTTATATAAATAACTTAGTTTTGCTTTTGTTTTTGTTTTTACTTTATTCCTTAATTTTTTAATATTTAACAATGCTAACTGTTTTAATATGAAAGTTGCCTTTGCATTTCATGGGTAGTAACCAATTTACATAGGCATTTTACCTCTGAAATCTAAAGAACTGTAAATACCAGAAGTTGTTCCTTCCTGTAAACAGGGCATACATGCTCTAGGTTCTTGAATTTGTGAGAAATCTTCTGTTGTTAGTGAAGTTATTTGAATATCCCACCATGCAGTGAGCTTCCCTGATGGCTCAGGTGGTAAAGAATCTTCCTATAATGCAGGGGACATGAGTTCGATCTCTGGGTCAGGAGGATCTGCTGGAGAAGGAAATGGCAATCCACTCCAGTACTCTTGCCTGGAAAATTCATGGACATAGGAGCCTGGTGGGCCACAGTCCACAGGGTCCCGAAGAGCTGACATGGTTGAGTGACTTTCCCACACAACAGGGGGTGAAGAAGACTCACATTTCTTTATAAAAAAGCTAGTGCCTTGATCAGCTGAAGGGATTAGTTAAGACATACATTTGTGTTGCTTTTTAAGCTGAAAACTTCATACTCAACGTTTTTAAGAAGTGTTCAAGATTATGCTTCTCTTTCTTTGTCAAATGCCAAGAGGAAAATATTTGACAGAGGTAAGTAATCATGAGTTGAAACAACACAAAGGAAATTTTACATAAAAAAAAGTGTGCATGTCAGCTTTGATTTTTTGGAGGCACACAACACTGACAATATTTTAAAGTTCTAAACATTTTTAAATTTAATACAAAATATCTAGTCTACTGAATATTTCTAACCAACTTCCCAAAGCAAATTTTATGAAATTTGATATCTGTCTTCCAGTCTTCAAAGGCTTCAAAAGCCATTTGTCATACTGGCTGAGCCCAATCAGGGAAATCACAAACCTACCAGGTATTCCAACACTTTATATTCCCTCTCCCTAGACCCTGATATGAAGCTGTGTGTTCTCAGCCTTTCTCTTGCTACTTCCGAAGAATGGAGGGAATTCAGCCACCAAAGGGAGCAACAAACAGACCCACAAACTAATTACACGTGTAAGTCAATGGAGCTTACATCATTAATAAAAGCACCAGGCCCCCTCTCATGATTTTTCCCAAGTCTTTTTTAATTACTGCAAGATGACATATACATAAGAAAAAAGGGCCACCTTTCAAGTACAGATAACTTGGATTTTCCACTTTCTTGGGCAACTGCTGCCCCCTCCTATATTTTCAGTTCAGTTCATTTCAGTCGCTCAGTCGTGTCCGATTCTTTGCAGCCCCATGAACTGCAGCACCCCAGGTCTCCTTGTCCATCGCCCATTCCTGGAGTTTACTCAAGCTCCTGCCCATTGAGTTTGGTGATGCCATCCAATCATCTCATCCTCTGTCGTCCCCCTTCTCCTGCCTTCAATCTTTTCCAGCATCAGGGTCTTTTCAAATGAGTTAACTCTTCACATCAAATGGCCAAAGTACTGGAGTTTCAGCTTCAGCATCAGTCCTTCCAATGAACACCCAGGACTGATCTCCTTTAGGATGGACTTGTTGAATCTCCTTGCAGTCCAAGGGACTCTCAAGAGTCTTATCCAACACCACAGTTCTAAAGCATCAATTCTTTGGTGCTCAGCTTTCTTTATAGTCCAGCTCTCACATCCATACATGACTACTGGACAAACCATAGCTTTGATTAGATGGATCTTTGTTAGCAAAGTAATGTCTCTGCTTTAATATGCTGTCTAGGTTGGTCATAACTTTTCTTCAAAGGAGCAAGTGTCTTTTAATTTCATGGCTGCAATCACTATCTGCAGTGATTTTGGAGTCCAAAAAAATAAAGTCTCATTGTTTCCACTGTTTCTCCATCTATTTGCCATGAAGTGATGAGACCAGATGCCATGATTTGTTTTCTGAATGTTGAGCTTTAAGCCAACTTTTTCCCTCTCTCTTTCACTTTCATCAAGAGGCTCTTTAGTTCTTCTTCACTTTCTGCCATAAGGGTAGTGTCATCTGCATATCTGAGTTATTAATATTTCTGCCAGCAATCTTAATTCCAGCTTGTGGATCTTGATTCCACCCTTATTTTGGTGAGTTTTACTTATTCAAATTTTCAAGAAGTTGGCTCTGTTTTGTATTACAGAATCACTGGGCCTAGATTAGCAGTGTTTAGAAGAGTATTTAATATGCTTCTCCTCTCCATGTCAAACTGGTTTGAAAACTGTAATTTGAAGCCTCAAAAATTTTATTGCTATTTTTCCTATTTTATGCAATACAATTGATGGTATTTACTCATATATATCAACTGGAAGAAAAAATGCTCAGAAAAATAAAAAAAATTAAATGTACTGTATAAATCAGTTCTTATCCACAAAAAATTGTAATAACACATTGAGAATATATTTTAGAAAACTGTATGTCCTCTAAATTTCCAACTGTAGAAGTAGAAATTCTAGAATTTCTAAATGTTTTGTAATCTACTTTATTGTAATAATTTTTGATTTTACATGCTACTAAAAAGTTTATTTCTTCTGTAGTATTCCTCAGGAATAATAATTATATATATATTGCTAAGGAATAATTCCTTAGAAATATTTTAGGAATAATTCCTTAGCAATAGTGATTCTTTGATTAAAAACCCTCTGATAAGCTCTTGATATCTCCTAAATGTCAATATTCTTTGTTTATACAATTTTATATTGAAATTAATCACTTGTACTTGTCACAGGTTTTACATATACAGGTCAATTCATGGTTCCAATATGTTTGGATTTTAGAATCTAGAATGCATTCCAATTTAGTTAACCCATTAGAGACTGTTCAAAATTCAGTACCCAAATCCAGTCACAAAAACAAGACTATTTTACAGAAAGCCTTTGTTAAAAAGAAACACAGAGAAGAACAGAGATTGGCTTTTGGCTCATGCTATTTTAAGGGAGAGGCTTCTCTGTCAGCTTCTATCCCACATGGGGTAGAAATTAAGGATCTAGCAGGTGATAGTTCACCTTTCCCTTCTTGCTGGTTCAGTAGACTGGTGACAGAAAAATAACCAAGTGTTGCAACTTCCACTGGGATGTCTCCTTGCTATCCATTTGAATTCATATTTGTTATAGTAAAATATACAGTTTACCAGCACAAAACAGTACTTTGTTCAAAGGCACAGTCACCACATTGATTTCCCAACTCAAAAAAAGAAAAAAAAAGCTCATCAGGAAAAGAAGAGACAAAACTGACAGGTTGCAGAAAGGAAAAGATCAAGGAATTTTCTAGCTCATGGATTTCTTCAAGATTCCTTTCCTTAATAAACTTTTATAATATTTTCCTTGTGAATTTGTTTCAAAAAAGAGAATTTAAAAACATTTTTCCAGTTTGAATGTGTGTGTCTTTATGTTTCTCTGTGTTTAAAGTTTTCTTCATACAAACGAATGACTTTTCTTCTTGGATAGAAATAAGATTTTTTTTACCTATTTTGTAGAGTCATTTTTATTCCCAAGTAAGTGCTTTATATGGGAAAGATGCTTTTAAATAAATTTCATTTACAAACCTCCCAAGGGTGAATATACAAGCTTACCTTCTGTATTTGCTATAGAACTGTAGCTGAAGCTAGAATTCTTCTCTCTCTTGCCCTCTAGTGCAGCTTGTCAATATAACATTGCTTATCCCTCATGCCTCCTTCAGATGCAACTACTGTGTCTTTTGGTAGTGCTTTTCTATTCTGCCCACAGTATCCAAGGGTCCAAAAGATAATGAGATGAGATTGTGAGGGAAGGAAGATTGTACTGTGTAAAGGCACTGAGAGTTCAGGCGGGTGGACAATGCTGGTTAAAGAAAGTTTGTGCCACTCTTTGTTCCTAAGAATACTAATGCCTCGGGAAAAATAAGAAAGGCATACAAATTAAGAAATGTCTGTCTGGGTTCACTTTAGGGATGAAGCGAATAAAAGAGCATAGGCTCACAGAGAAACAGGACCTTTCACATAGCCCATTCACACCCACAACAGACACATTTTAACTGCCAAATGCTATTTTTTTTCCCTTGTGAGTTTAAAAAGCCAGGTTGTTATAAAATATGAATATCTTGGAAAGTGTTGAATTTCGAATAAAGATAAATAAATACATGATTTTCACAGAATTATCTGTTTTCCTCTGATTTTCATGTCTATTATCTCTGCCCTCTTATATTTAAAATCTGTCATCTCTGGGGTATTGCTGAACTATGTGCCCATTCAGTGACAACATGAAGATACTTTTTATCTGCCTTAAAGGGAAGAAACAACAACAAAAAAAACCCTACCATCAATTTAGATGGCATTAGGTCCTTGTCTCATCTGTGTCCCAACCTAATCAATCATTTATAATGCCCTTGACTACATCCCAAATTGAACTGATATGAATAAAATACATGTGATTACATAATGAATAATATAAACTCAGAACTAATGCTAGCAAAGAAAGTTGTGCTAAGCTAAAGTAATTATGCTTTTAGTCATCCACTGCAGCATTGATTCTCCATAATCCCTCTCATTTCCTGAAAATAGCTAAGTCAAAAGGTGGTGCGACACACAGACCACAGAATAACTAATTCAGGTCAATGGGTGCTTCAGTTCTTAACTACTTGGCCAATTTGATCAGGAGGCAATTATCATCCAGACTCTTATCTGTCTTAAAACCTGGAAATCTTGAGATATTTCTACTATGTTACATTAAGGGAAGAGGTAATTTCTTTCAGTATAAGACCAAGGTAAATAAAATGGAAAGGAAACTGAGGCCATTTGGTATAGTTATATCATAGCATAAATTCTTGGAATCTAAAGCAGTTAACTTAAATTACAACTTGCATATTTTCCAGAGAGTGGTTTGACTTAAATCATCTAAGTAAAGGTTTCTCAAAGTATTATTGAAAATTTGGGCCAAATATTTCCTTGTTATGGAAGATTGGTGTTTTTTTGTACTGTAAGATGTTCAGCAGTATCTCTGAGACGGGGGTGACAGAGGACGAGATGGTTGGATGGCATCACTGACTCAATGGACATGAGTCTGAGCAAACTCCAGGAGATAGTGGAGGACAGGGAAGCCTGGCGTGCTGCAGTCCACGGGGTCGCAAAGAGTCGGACACGACTGAGCGACTGGACAGCTGGCCTCTATATAGTATATTCCAATAGCACTGTCACCCAATTTGTGACAAAGACAAGTGCCTCCAGATATTGACAAATGTCTCTGCGGGGTGGTAGGCATAGCACACCTCACCCCACTCTCAGTTGAGAACCACTATCTAAGACAGTATTTTCATTTATATTAATTACCAGAAATATTCTAACAGTAATAATGGAAGCAGCATCTTGAATGAACACAATAGGGAATGATAATAGCTCTTATTATCTCTAATCTGATATGTAATCTAATGTGGAGTTTTATGCCATTTTATAGATAAGCAATCAAGTGTATGAGACAGCATTCCAATATCATATGATAACTGGAAAAGCCAAGACTTGAATCCGGGTCAGATAGATTGCAAAACCAGTATTTTTCCACTGCTACTTTTTAATACCTGATGTTTGTCAATCCCCTAGTACCAAACATTATGATGATCTCCAATTCTAAATGTACCTGGTACTCTCACTGTTATTTTGGGGGGAAAATGCACACAAGTATATAAACAATTCCAAATAACTTACACAAAGTCATATATAATATGTAACACTTTATCCTGATTGTATCCAAATATATCACCAATCACCCAAAGATATGAGGTATAACATTCACCTGGAGGGATAAGGTCTGGAAGATCCCCTGGAGAAGAAAATGGCAATCCATTCCAATATTCTTACTTGGGAAATCTCATGGACAGAAGAGTCTGGCAGGCTACAGTCCATAGGGTTGCAAGAGTTGGACATGACTCAGTGACTAAACAATAACAGTGGTTTCTATTTAACTGATCCCATTACTGCACTAATATCCAAACTCTCAGGAGCTAATGTAGGACATACTTACTCTGCAAATAAAATGATCAGTGTAAGAGGCTTAAAATAAAACATGATCCCAACATTTTTATGTAAAAATATTCCATCACCTCTGCTTCATGACCCAGAATTTGTGATGTAAATAATTTACAATAATATAAGTGAGATATCACCTGGTGTGTGTAGACCACAGATAAATTTAGGCTCAAAAATGAGTGTCAAAACCTATAATGAGTTGCAGAGAAGAAAGGTTATTGTAACTAAGGAAAAGCATATTCAATTTCTGACTCCTCTTTCCTATGACTCTTCACTATTCCCAATAAATGAAAGCATTTGATTGATATTCATATACAGAAAAAAGCAAGCTTTTTAAGAGTCAGCTTTTTTTTTTCAGTTGTTGGAATTACATACAATAATATACAGGTAAGCATTATATGGGCTTACCTGGTAGCTCAGCTGGTAAAGAATCTGCCTATTATGCAGGAGACCTGATTCAATTCCTGGACCAGAAAAGTCCCCTGGAGAAGGGATATGCTACCCACTCCAATATTCTTGGGCTTCACTGGTGGCTCAGATGGTAAAGAATCTGCCTGCAATATGGGAGACCTGGATTCAAACCTTGGGTTGGGAAGATCCTTGGGAGGAGGGTATGTCAATCCACTCCAGTATTCTTGCCTGGAGAATCCCCATGGACAAAGAGGCCTGGAGGGCTGCCATCCACGGGGTTGCAAAGAGTCAGACATGACTGGGTGACTAAGCACAGCACAGCACAAGCAGTACATGCACATTTGTTCACTGTTTTTTATTATGTTTGTTAAAAAGAATTCAAAGTATAGAGTATCACCTATATGTACCATTCACCTCATCTTATGTGTCAGTCCAACACACAATTATGTATATTATTCTTTCATTAATTTATGTATTCAAACACTTACTGGGCATCAGCCATGAGTTGTGAAACATATTAAGTGATCAGACTGCAAAGAAAACTAAGACAATTTATGACCTACAAGGAGATTACAGTATTCATGCAAGACTTTGTATTTTTCAAAAGCTTTCATTGTATAATTGCTCTAGTCCTTAGAGCAAAAGTGAGAAAGGAATGGGATGAGTTACTGTTCAGAGATAAACATAATGAGCATCCTTCCTATCACATTAGCCTCTGTTTCCACTGTATAAGGGAAACATTTTTATTTGACTACTGAACCAGAAATAAAGATCTGCTTCTAAGAGAATACCTGATACCAACAGGGACACAGATGAGACAAGGACCAAATGTCATTATCATTAATATTATGAGTTTATTCTATTTTTCCTAAGTGTGATAAAACTATCTTCACATTTCCACTGAGCAACTATCCATCTGCAATGACCTGAAGATTTTGAACTATAAATATTCAGGGATGAAGATGGCAAACATGAAATCAAAGAAAAACGTATGACCCATTACTCACCTGAGCTTTAGAGATTCTGCCTGCTATATAAATGATTCTACTTTTTCAAAATGCAGAGGCACAAAGTGGCATACACTTTAAACACTACAAACACACACATAAACACACACACATACACACATCTTTAACGCAAAGGAATTTGTTGATGCTCATTTCTATACTGTCTATTATTCAAATCAATGGCAGAACAAGTGGAGGAAAAGCAGAGTAATTGTTTCTAAATGCCATGTCTCATATACTCAGATCATCAGAACTAGCCCATGTTAAATAGAGGCATGCTAATATATATACACACATACATATACATTTCTCACTGAAAGAAACCTTAGCAAGTATTTAGTCTTGTTGTTCTGAATGATTTTATCCATGTGGACATGCATTCGAAAGAATTGCTCAAAGGAAATCCTATATAAAACATAAATACAAATACAATATCAAAACTGCTCTGAGAATAGTACTCCCCTGTTCTGTGTTCTCCTTCCTTCATCTTTACCCTATCCACAGTAGGGTTCTGCAGAACCCCTAATCTTCAAGGGAACATCGTTTGAGTATCACTGATTCTAGTTCTGATCTCTCCGTTTACAAAGGAAAACACAATGATGCTCAGAAAAGTGGTGGAACTCACCCAAGGTCATTCATTAGCCACACACAAACCACATATCAAGGTGTGTTGACCATCATCATTGTCAGGAGCAGCATCAGCATAATGCTGACACTATTTACTCTGTTGCAAACCTAACTCTGGGCTTCCCCCATGGCTCATCTGGTAAAGAATCTGCCTGCAATGTGGAAGACCTGGGTTTGATCCCTGGGTTGGGAAGATGTCCTGAAGATGGAAAAGGCTACCCACTCCAGTATTCTGGGCTGAGGAATTCGATGGGCTGTATAGTCCGTGGGGTCACAAAGAGTCAGACACGACTGAGCGACTTTCACTTTCAAACCTACTCTTGGGGATTATGTGCCTACCAGAACACTCACCAGAATGTCTTCTATCTCGCCAGTGACAAATGAGAATGGTCAAAATCATGAGAATCTTCTATTCTCCTTTATATCCAATTCCAAGTGTCTTCCAGATCTAAAACTGGTTTAAAAATTGTTTCTTAAAAGTATAAGTACTCGGTAATGGAACCAGAGATAGTATTGATATCAGAAAGGTCTCAGAACATGGTTGCTTTGCCTTGCATTATATCACCTCTTGTGTGAACTACTATTTGTCTTATTATTTTAGGATTGGTTTATATAACTGACACAAATATTAAAGTTACTCTCTCACCAGTGAGGATAAATCACTCCAGAGGAATAGACATCTATATATAGCTAAGGAAAAGACACACAAAACATACACAGCTAGCCAGCTAAGACACAACTTCAACACCTATTCCGTGATTTTGATATATTTGTTTTAATCTTTTCCAAACCTAATTTAACTTGCTTATTGATTAGCTTGTTCTGTTTGGTTCTAAGTAAACGTCCAAAACTGAAATTGATGTGTAGGAAATAAATATGAAGTTCAAGCTACTCCCTAAAACATTTTCTTAGGGGAAGACAAAAAAACGCTGAGAGTTCACATTCTCACATAGCATAACACTTTTACTTTACAAATTGTTAATAACATCAAACCAAGTTATAAAGTGAGCAAAATCTCAATCCTTTTTATTACTACAGGATATTCTGAGTTGTGGCCATTGTGGATAAAAAAGGAGAAACCTCCGTGCCTCTCTGTGTGTGTCCTATCTGAAGCTTACGTATTTTTCCATTTAATTAAAATTCTCTTCTGAAGGTTTATTAAATTGCATCAGCAGTTAGACATACATTTTCTTTCCTAACGTTAATGCTAAGCAAAGTGTTTTAAAGCCCTCTAAAAGAATAATTTCCCATTACAGCCAGCAGATCAAACTCTGACCAAATTCCAAATAAGCCAGGAAATATAGCCATTCTAGACCAAACACTAAAGTAAGGAGAAAAACAATTGTTCCTTTACACCCAAGAGGGAAGACAAAATGAGAGTGTATGAGAGAGTGAGAGGAGAAGAGAGAAAGGAAAAGAGGATTGAAGGGGGAGGGAGAGGGGGAAAAAAAGGCAATTAAGCTAATGCAAGTTGGGTGTCACAAGGTTATAGATATTTCAAGAGCTGAGCAATTTACCGTCTGGAAAAGGAGAAGAGCTCTTGCATAAAACGTCCCCCAGTTCAGATTTATTATGCTTTTAGTTGTGTTATATGTGATACAATTAGCAGGAGGTGCCAATAAGGCGTTCTCTCAAGGACGTGGTCATCCCGTGCCATCTGTTATTAATTGCATTGTCCTTTCTACATCCAGCTAGAGGGGAAAAAGTTCTCTGAGAAGCACCTGCAAATTCTCTCTGCAAAGGACTAGAATTTTAAAATAGCTAAAGAAAAAAGAATAGGTCAGATCTCCTAAATCTGCCCACCTTGAATTGAAAAAGAAAAATATATAATGAATCCTGATGCAACAGAATTCTGTTACTGGGACTGTTCCTCTGTCATTGTTTTCTGCTACCGTGATAGCTTTTTAGGCAACATAATACATTACACAAATTAAAATGAATAAGTAGAACATTCTCCTAGAAATAAAGCAATCCTCTGGACAGCTTAGTGAAGATTCAGATGTTCAAAGAGATTTTTTTTTTGTATATATATTATCAGAAAATAAAGGTAATGAAAATTGACTGGAAGGTTTCTTTTAGATTTTGGCATTTGGGGTGATTCATATCAGTCTTAAGAATCCAGTTCTGAAAATTAATACTCTTATAAATACACAAATACTTTCTCAATTTGGCTTCTTATTTTTATAGATATAATTTAAAAATGTGAATAATTAAAGAATGCTGTTAAAACACAAATATCTATTAAAACAGTTTAAACTAATTTCAGAAACACTAACTTACTTTTAACCATCTGTGCTGCCTGCTCTTTTCTCTGATTTCCATTCGACTTGAATCTCTGAAGCAGGCGACTGCTACAGCCAGTCTTGTTCGAACAGGAATGGATACTCCCGATGCTACAGGGAGAAGCTCTAATGCACTTCACAGGAATGTTTTAAAACTACTTTATGACCAATAATTCAAAATACTTTTAACAACAGCATTGAAATTCTTTTGAAGAGCTGAGCTAAGGAAGTAATTTGAAAGAAATTAATGTTATTGGAGTGATACCTTCCTGGTTGAAGAATAAAAAATGTTATGTAGCCTAACTACCTACAGTTTGCTTGAAAGTTAAATTACCTACTTCATCTTATGCATCTAGCTGTATCAAATTCAACTAAATTCAATTTACTATAACTTGGCAAGGGAAAATAAAACCTTCCTCAATAGAGTGTCATAAGTTATGGCTAATTCAAGAATATATATATATATATATATATATACACACACACACACACACATATAAAAGGAAAACATTCTCTTCACACAAGATTTCAAATACTAAATTAGAAAAGTGTTCTATGCCTGTAACATATTGTTATTGTTTTAATATTGTTATAGTAAAAGCTTGTAGAATAATTAATTTCATGTATCAAAAAAATCAACTAGTATAAGATTATTTTGAAATGTGGTTACAATTGATTCATTTTATTGAAAGAGGTAATTCTCTTGCACCAGCATCCTTAGAAACTGCTCACTTTTGTGTCCTAAATATACTTTTCTGTTTGAGCCTATTGACTATCTTCTCTCATTTGTTGGTTCCTTTGAGATATGCTTTGCTTTGTCCTCACTTAAAAAAAACAAGATCTATTTGCTGCTGTAATTCCCATCATGTATTTCATTTTTAAATTTAAAGCATGTAATTTTATGGTTATATTAATAAATTAATTCAAAGATCTAGAATAACCATCTTCCAATGAATATGAGAGATGTAAAATTTCTCATTCTCTTAACCTGTACCCTAGGTATATTTAATTGAACTGTATATGACCAACCTTCTGTATATCGTTATTGTCTTTCTTTCAAAAAAAAAGAGTATATCCATTCCTTATCATTATTCTTTTTAAAGATATCAAAATAAAATATTGCACGCATGAATAAATTGCTTGAGTCAGTAACTACATTAGTGCTGTCTAAACAGTGATTTTTATTGACAAGAATACTGCAGCTATCAATCAAAATATCAAACCACTGAAAATCCTTTCCTTTTCTTCACTTTCAAGCTTATATCCTGTTGCTATTTCGTGATACTTTTAATTGACAACAGAGCCAAGTAAGTAACTTTAGGGTCCCAGAAGTGAATTAGTATAGACTGAGCATGATTCTTTCCTAGGGGGAAGATTCACATTAGAGCAATGATCTGATAAATTTTTCCCTTAAGAATCTAGCCTTTAGGTTCTTAGTCACCAAGGTATCAGATCTTAGAATGTCCACTGAATAGATCATCTGAAAAAAGATGTGTTTTAGTCAGCATAGCTTAACATGAGATAATAGCATGCCATGTCAAAAATACGAATGCAATCTTAAATGGGACATACTCAGAAAGGTGGAAAAAGCTTTGACAGAACGCAGATTCAATATCTTTGCACTAGCAATTCATGTGTGACCAGAGAGGTACATGGTATGTATTAAGTCACATGGCCATAACAATACTCTCATCATAATTAAGACTTAACTGAAATAGTATATTTAAAGCCCCAACTCTGGATTGAAATCCTCTTTAGTATATAGGAGTCTAATCAACTACTGAAATTCTAATACTTCGGGGATTTCTTTTCAACTGTCAGTAAATCCCTAAGGTTTTAGCCATATCTTTCAGGAATACAAAGATTTTTAGTATGGTGTACAAAAAAAAAATGCAGAAAATAGAGCAACAAAGTAGAGAGGTGAAAGCTCCATTTTTTCTGTCAGAGAAGACCAAGGTTTGAGATCTCTCTCTCAGGGACTATAGAAGTGTAGGAGTAAAAATCACTCAGTCGTGTCCGACTCTTTGTGACCCCATGGACTATACAATCCATGGAATTCTCCAGGCTGGAATACTGGAGTGGGTAGCCTTTACCTTCTCCAGAGGATCTTCCTAACCAAGGGACCCAGGTCTCCCACAGTGCAGGCAGATTCTTTACCAGATGAGCCACAAGGGAAGCCCTTGGTGACTATACTTAAATCCTAACACTGGTTATATGACTAGGCTGAACCCCAGCTTCTAAGTATATGATGGTAATAAAATCTGTCTTCTGAGTGTTCTTGACAAAAAGAGAATCATCAACAGCCTAACTGTAGCACATAACAAGTGATACAGCCTTGTTAGCTGCTGCTGTTGCTGCTGCTGCTGCTGCTAAGTCACTCAGTCATGTCCGACTCTGTGCTACCCCATAGACGGCAGCCCACCAGGCTCCCCCGTCCCTGGGATTCTCCAGGCAAGAGTACTGGAGTGGGCTGCCATTGCCTTCTCCAATGCATGAAAGCGAAAGTGAAAGTGAAGTCACTCAGTCATGTCTGATTCTCAGCGACCCCATGGACTACAGCCTACCAGGCTCCTCCATCCATGAGATTTCCAGGCAAGAGTACTGAGGGGGGGGCCATTGCCTTCTCCCTTGTTAGCTGAGGTGATAATAATGTGTGTGTGTGTGTGTCTGTGTGTGTGTTAGTCACTCAGTCAAGTCTGACTCTTTGTGATCCCATGGCCTGGAGTCCACCTGGCTCCTCTGTCCATAGAATTCTCCAGGAAAGACTACTGGAGTGGGTTGTCATTTCCTACTCCAATAATGTAATAATATTAAAGATGCAGGCTCTTAGGCACAAAAAGTAGCACCTCGCCCAAGCTAGGTGATCCCAGACTGGGATATTTTATTGAAGAAAAAGAAGACCGTTGTCTCAAAGTTAATGTATAGTAATCTGAACAGAAAATACCAGTTCTCCTAGCCTCAACCTACACTTAATATGGAATTCTCAAAATTTCAATTTTCTTCTAATTTAGTTTTACTTTTCCCCATAGATGTTCACTAAAGAAATACTTCTGGTGTTAAGTAATATCTTAACACACAAAACCACATTGTTAAAAAATCTCTTTTGAAAACAGTTTTCTAAGACTGTGTTAAAGTTCCATTTTCTTTACTGCATGGAATGTCATAATCCCATGGACACAATGGCTTCAGATACTTCATTACAAACATCAAGGAAACAAAGTACATAATATAGTTAAGACCCTCACAGGTTTTGAAATATTTTCCTGAATTTTCAAGATTTTGGTGACTTTCTACTTTTCAGCTGAAGCACATGGAAGTAGAGGATTTTGATTGAGCTTTTATTTGAAATGATGAAAAGTCTCAGTATCCTTTGCTTTTCCAGTTAAGTCACTTCCTGAATCTTTGGGCCTCTGTTGTCATATTTATAGTAAGTAGGTTACAAAACTTTTTTTTGGCAGGTTTTAAAATTTAATTTATTTTTTTACTTATTATTTATTTTTATTTATTTATTTATTTATATTGTAACAGATTCAGGAAAGACTTTTTTCTTTACATTACTTTCATTCCTCCCTTCATATAAACTGTATGCAAACTTAACTTTTTACTCCTTCCACACAAGTTAAACCTTGAAGCCAACTAGAAAACGGAAAATAATCTCTATGTCTGAATAGCATCAAAAACTTTATGAAACTTTATCAATTTTCAGGATTCAATTCATAAATATTTTAGGCAGTTTTGAAACAAACCTATATATTTTAGCCTTTTCCTCCAAACATTAAAAATAGAGAAAAAAACTGGAGAAAAAAAAAGATGTGCTTCTGTCCCAAATGAAAGGATCAATTAAGGACAAGGTAAGGACTAAGAGAGAAGAAAAAGAGATCAATCAGTCCATTAACATAGAAGGAGCAAGTGCAATAATGTACCACAGTGAACGTGCCACAAGGGAACAGAGGGGAAGACCTCTCTGTTAACACAAAATAGAGCAAGCAGCTTGACAACAGAAATACACTGAGATGAACAGAAATGAAACAGATCATGTCCCTACTCCTAACCTTAACCACACACAAAACCCTAATCATAATTCCTTACACAATAACCCCTCATTCTAACCCCGACAGAAATGCCAGCTTTTTGAATTGGAACACTGATTTCCCAAACAGATGTCAGACATTAGCCACTGGCCTTAGCTGCCATCAATATTAATCAGCTAATCTTAACATTAGCAAAACATATGCATCTTAAGGCTGAACCTGTGCTGCTATCATGTGGAAGAAAATTATTAGCAAATTTAAATAATTAGGATGATGTCAGCACACATATTGTCAATTACAATAAACTTTAAAAAGAAAACACAGATGGCTTTCCTTGTTTTATTAAGGACATTATTGTCACTTAGAATTAAATGCTTGAATTTACCAAAGACAGGGTAATGACATATGTAACATTTCTTTCCCTCAATCAGTAAGGCTACCTTCTTAAGTTTGCTTTATAATCAAGGTTTTAAATTACTAATTTGCTAATGGTTATTATTTATGTCTCAATTTCTAAGATTATAGCAAGTATATATTGGCATAAAATTTTCTAAATCTTTTATGCATAAATTGAGCTTTTCTACCTTTTTATAGTAGTTGGACAACTACATAAAAATTGTTCTAAACTTTCAAGTAAAATATTACTTTCTAAAGTGAAATTTCATGGTACATAAATTTTTTTTCTTAATTATGATATAAAAAAATGGCCAAAATTCTGCTCTTTGTCTGGTCTAGAATGTTTGAGTCTACAATTCAGAGATTTGTCAAACCCATTAAACTTTGTGATTTTTCATCTCTTCATACACCAACATATATATCTTCATGAACAATTAAGCATTACCAGGCACTTTTGTGGTTATTGCTTTAAGGGCAACAACAATCATAGCAAATTATTTCCTCTCAAGATGCACCATGCATCAGATCCTGGTGCAATTCTCAGATACACTCCTTAGGGGGGACTGGACTCAAGAAACAGCCTTTGTTATCTGGAAGTTCAAAATGTAATGAAATCACAAACAGTTACACTCATTCACACAGCAAATATGTACCAAATGCCTACTGGGTGCTAGATACTGTGCTGGGCTCTGGAGATACACTGTTTATTGGGACAAAGCTGCTCCCTTTACAACACTTAGTCTGTATACAGAGTAGAGATCAAACACAAATACATCCCGGATATCTCCCATTCTGAATCAATCTCTATTAGGAATAACACAAGAAAAAGCAGATGTAGAAGAAATGTGAGGAAAGCTTGTATACTGGGAAGTAAAAAGGAAGAAAGGGCGTAATAGCTCAAAATTAAAAAACAAAAAAAGAAGATAGTGGTAAATTAGTGTATATTCATGAATCTATTCCAGGCATGGAGTCATCTGCTCAAATTAAAGCAAGGTTTTGGAATAAAATGAAGGTCAAGTTATAAGAGAAAGGACAGAGGAAGGAGGCTTTGGGGTTCTCTGCCACAACGAGGTTTTGGGCCTCCTATGGTTTTCACTTATGCTAAACATGCAGCCTCAATTACCAGAGTGATAATTGAGAATTGGTTTTATCCATAAGCATTGCAAGAGCCATTAAGTATGGTCACAGTCACAGGATGGTAGCAATACTAATTTTGGTCCCAGGTATACAGCAGAAGCTAATGGGCTATCTCTAGAGTATGGCACCTACATCTGTGTACCTAAGTTGAATTTTTAGAAATGAAATAGATAAACTTCATTACTGTGGCTACCGCACTGCTTTATTCTGTCTCCTTTATAAGGAATTTAATTTCAAGCTGAAGTACAAACACAGGGAAAAAAAAAAGAAGTATGGGCTATTCCAGGCAATAAGAAAACACAGGTTTATATAACAGGGTTCCAATTTATCACAAACATACCAATAAATTTTCTACTCCTGAGGTATTTTCATTTGCAACATGTATAATATTTATACATATTTATTTACTTTTACTCCCAAACTGGTAACCTTTCCTGCAGGAAAATACTTGGAATATTTGTCTTGTATAATTGTTTTGATGTATTGAGCATATACTAATAAGCACATACCCATAAGGGGAGATTTTCTAAATCATGCTGGGTTATATGGACATTAGTCAAAAGACCTAAATCAAATTAGGATTTAGAAGTTCTTCTTACAAAAATAGAGACTAAAGCAATCTAGCTCAACTTTTCTGAGAAGCACACATTGATTATGCCAATGTTCTCATATAAGTGCCCAACTAAGGATGCTGAGAAATTCTAATCCTACAGAAAGACGAAAAGAATATCCAGACCTGTTTCTGAATTCTTTATGAAGTATTTCATAATCACCTGTCTATGTTTTTCAGGAATGCAAGTATACAGACCTACCTGACAGTAGATTTGTTCAAATAAAAGATGGCTAACTATCTTCTACTGGCGCATACAGAGTGTGACTTCTTAATTCACCACAACATATTTAAGAGACACAGAAATAAAAATACAGTTGACTTTCCAAACCTTCAGGATAAAGAAAAATAATTACCTCAAAATACTTTCCAGTGACATAGAAATGTGATCTAGATACCCTAGAAGTGCATAAAAAAGTATTCTTTAGAAAGACATGTATTGACATAAACAGTCTGCCAAATCTGGTAAGTCAATTTTGAGTAAGGCTAATGGAACTGAAGTTGGTAAGCAACAACTGTCCATTTGTCTGTGCATGCTGCCAGATCAACAGAAGAGTCTGCCATGCTTCTCTCTGTACCTCTGAAATTTCTACCTTTTAGATTAGAAACATAAGAGCTCAGTGAAACAGACATCTAAATACTTCATGAGTATTTCATTTTGAAGGATTGAGTATCATTCATTGATTATGATTATCATTCATTCAGTTAAGTTCAGTCACTCAGTCGTGTCCGACTCTTTGTGACCCCATGAATCACAGCACACCAGGCCTCCCTGTCCATCACCAACTCCTGGAGTTTACCCAAACCCATGTTCATCAAGTTGGTGATGCCATCCAGCCATCTCATCCTCTGCCATCCCCTTCTCCTCCTGACCCCAATCCTTCCCAGCATTAGGGTCTTTTCCAATGAGTCAACTCTTCGCATGAGGTGGCCAAAGTATTGGAGTTTCAGCTTCAACATCATTCCTTCCAATGAACACCCAGGACTGATCTCCTTTAGGATGGACTGGTTGAATGTCCTTCCAGTCCAAGGGACTCTCAAGAGACTTCTCCAACACCACAGTTCAAAAGCATCAATTCTTTGGTGGTCAGCTTTCTTCACCATCCAATTTTCACATCCATACCTGACTACTGGAAAAACCATAGCCTTGATTAGACGGACCTTTGTTGGCAAAGTAATGTCTCTGGTTTTTAATATGCTGTCTAGGTTGGTCATAACTTTCCTTCCAAGGAGTAAGCATCTTTTAATTTCATGGCTGCAATCACCATCTGCAGTGATTTTGGAGCCAAAAAAATAAAGTCTGACACTATTTCCACTGTTTCCCCATCCTAGATTATCCCAAAATATACACTCAGTGGGTGTGAAAAACTGAGTTCATTTGAACTTAGGGCAAGCTGATTTAACAGCGTAAATAATATCCATATTTTTGTCTCCATTGTTCTTATTCCTTTGTCCATCTCTGTTTCAAATATGTGTCATTAATTATCAGTGTTAAATCTCAATAGATATTGTGATGTTCACTAGTTAAACTACCATGTTGTCAGTATTCTAAATAAAGCAGAGAGAAAAGAAGTAACAACTGAAAACAATATCCAAAAGACCTCATAAAGGTATAACTTTTAAGAGGTTATTTTACATGGTAATTTTATTCTGTTCAATAAGTGTAAGTTTTGAAATGTTACATAGTTTATCCAGTTTATACTTTGCTAAGGAATGGAGGTAAAATTTAATTATAATTAATTTATAAATTCTAATAACTAACACTAGCTAAATAACCACTTAATTCCCAAAACGCAAGTATAGTAGAAAACGTAAAGCAAGAAGGAAAATGATGCCTGACTCTGAAGTGTTTACAAATTACTGATGATAATAATGGTAATTTATTAAAATTCAACAATATATCAGAATGTTTTAAATGACAGAAATTATGTTATTTTGTTAAATTCTCAGAACCAAGTGTATAATTATCATGTTTTCATGAAAAAACTACCTCCAAAAATATCAATTTTGGAGTTTGATATTTGTTTGAAATTCTAAAGTAGCTAATAGTAAATTTCAAGACTACAATATTCAGGAAAGAATAAGAGAAGAAATGATGACATTGGATCAAAACTGGCAGAGATATAATGAGAAGACGTGGAGAGAAATTATGCAGAAAAGTAAACCAATAGCAGGAGAAATCTTTTACCTTCAGGGCATTTTTTATCTAGTCAGTCCCTAGCTATGTTGTGTGTAAAAAATTTGGGGGGAAAAAGAGGAGAGAAAAATAGTCCATAGGAGATTTCTAGATAATGTAAAAGAAACTATTTTTAAATCGCCACATTGCAAACATAGTATAATAACTGCTTTAAAATATGATTGGCAAATGATATAAAACCATCTCATGAACCATTATTAGAGGAGGCAAGAGTTGGAAAAACTACTCATATTTTTCAAAATGATATGAACAAAGAGATTTGGCAGTTACCATCCCCAAGCAAATGGCCTAACTTATCACCAGCACCACCCATGTTGAGTCTAACATGATCTACTGCCAAGAAGCAACCCAAAATATACAATAGTTCTGCAATAGTCTTACAGAGGAAAAAAGCCTAATTAGGAAACAACAACAGATTAAAAAACAAAATCAGAATATTTCACAAGCCAATTAGCCCAGACTCCTCAAAATAGGCAAGATCATGAAAAACAAAAAAGGCAAGAAAAACCTTCTTGATTAAAAGACACTAAAGAAGCATAACAATCTGAAGCAATATGTAAACCTTGACTGAACTCTGGATTAGAAGAAAAAAGGCAGTTATAAATTAGTTCAACTTTTCCTTAGGTTTAGAAATTAAATAAAAGACTGGGGAACTAATTTTTTTAATTGATTGAAAAACCTTCAAATTTGCTAATAATTATTAAAAATTAGGTTAATTATTAAAAATCAACCTAGATTTTTCTAAAGACAGAGTTGAAACTGTCCATGAGAATCCCAGCAATTCTACGTTTAACACTTTGTTTGGTTTCCAGTGTCAAACCACAATAGGAGTTTGAAGAAAATGAAGTGTTTAAAAACTCTGAAGGTAAGTCATTCAAACTTCTGAAAGCAATTTGGGGCATATATTTGATTTACTGACTTTGAAATTCACAACATTACAAAGAAGTATATTCACTTCGCTGTGAAGATCAAACTCAGGATATCAGGTGACATTTTGGCTTTCTTACCCCCAAGAAACTTCAGTTTAGGTAAAACCATCTACTGGATATCCAACTGTGTTCTCTACTTCAGCAGTCCCCAACTGTTTTGCCACCAGGGACTTGTTTCAAAGAAGACAACTGTTCCAGGGATAGGGGTAGGGGGGATAATTTTGGATTATTCAAGCACATTACATTTATTGTGCACTTCATTAATATTATTATTATATCAGCTCCACCTCAGATCATCAGATATTGGATCCTGGAGCCTGGGACCCCAGCTCTAGTCTGTATCTTCCCTAAAGGCAATGAGGTAACTGTGCCATAGTTAAAAAGTCCATTCCTGGGGCAAGAGATTCTGGCTATGATACTTTATATTATGATACATTTAAGAGACTGTGATAATGACTTTAATTCTGAGTAGACAGAACTAGACGAACTATTTTTAATACTGAAGATTCAAGATTATAAATCAAGAACAAAGAATTTTAGAAGCAAAAAATAAAATAACCTGTGTGTCTATTTAACGACCATGCCAACCCCCTCACCTCAACAATCTTGTCCTTTTTCAACAATGCCTATGACCAGACCCCACCTTGGCTTTAGTCTTAAAAATTCAGAGCTGTCATGCCAGTTTATTTCTTTAGTGTAATATTCTGAATGACATTTCTAGCCTCAGCAGTTAGTGGACCAACAAAGACCCAAGTTAACTCCCTAAACATTGATATCCTATCTCCATTTCCTTACTGGCCCCATACTCCCTTATTCCTTACTCTACTACAATCTGGCTTCTATTTTCTGCTTTCTTAAAATTTTCTGTAAGTTCAAAAATATCCTCAACCTGCGAAAAAGAATGGGTATTCTTATCTTACTACACTTCCCAAATTGCCTATTCTACTTTGACCACATATTTATTGAAATAAGCACCTGTGGCATCACATTCTTTGACAATGAAAATAGTTCAAATCTATGCCACAACTGGCTGGCAATGAAGAGACAATCAAAAAGGCCAGTTTACACATTTTAGATAGAATTTTATAGGACATGCTAAGCAAATCAAGATAAATATTTTCCCCCTTATTGTTTAAGGACAATGCATAACTATAGTTATGACTAATCAACAAGTTACATTTGAGATGATGGGATTTCTGTCTGGAGCAGATTTTGGAAGACCTGGAGGAATAATCTGTTTACTTGGAAATCATAGACTCTGAGAAAAGTTCACCATGGCTGTATATTGTCAGCCTGTTTATTTAACTTATATTCAGAGTACATATGTAAATGCCAGGCTGGCTGAAGCACAAGCTGGAATCAAGACTATTAGGAGAAATGTCAATAACCTCACATATGCAGATAATGCAACCCTTATGGCTGAAAGCAAAGAGGAACTAAAGAGCCTTTTAATGAAAGTGAAAGAGGAGAGTGAAAAACCTGACATAAAACTCAACATTCAAAAAGCAAAGATCATGGCATCCAGTTGCATCATTTCATGGCAAATAGATGGGAAAACAATGCAAACAGTGATAGACTTTATTTTCTGGGGCTCCAAAATCACTGCAGATGCCGCCTACAGCCATGAAATTAAAAGATGCTGGCTGCTTGGAAGGAAAGCTATGACAGACCTAGGCAGCATATTAAAAAGCAGAGAAGAGTGACTGATACACTAAACTATAGATTAGGACCCCAGCCAAAGGGGCCTCTACATGCTTGACACACTGAAAAACAGAGGACAGCAGGAAAGGGAGTCCTCTAAGCTAAGCTTAGAGTCCTCTAAGTTCTAAGCTTTGCCTGAACAGGTGAAGCTATGGAGAAAGACTGGCCAAAGAGGCCTTCTGATGGCCAGCTACAAGATGTTTGAAAGCAGAGTCTGAGAGGGCCATAATTCCTGCAGTGGAGGCAATCCATGTCCCTGCAGACTTGGTGCTGCCAGGGTCCCCACAAGCCAAGCAGCTACACCACCTTCTTGCTCAACTCTCACTGCAGCAGAGCTGCCACAGGCAAAAAATAATGTCTTGTGTCTATGCATGCAGAGTTGTTGGTCCTGTCCAACTCTTTGTGACCCTGTAGACTGTGGCCTGCCAGGCTTCTCTGTCAGACAGGGGCTTTCCGGGCAAGAATACTTTAGTGTATAGGCCAATACTGGTTGCCATATCCTTCTAGAGCACTATATTTCCTGCTTCTCTAGCCACCAACGTCCTTGAGTACCTGGTGCTGCCAGAAGCCCTGCGATCCAAGCAGCTGCACTACCTCCACACCTGGCCCTCACAGAAGCAAACCCAAGGCCTTCATCAGGGCAGCCCCAGGAGCTAATCCCCAGGGCTGACTCACATGTAGATGTGGAAATAAAACCACAATTGAAACACACGGGCAGTGTGGCTAAGGAAGAAGACCCTAAACCTTCCCACTAGCTGTACAAGCTGCAGATTAAATCCACACAATCAACTAAGAAGACTCTGTGTCTATGGAATATATAAAAAGCCATTGAGAGCCCCCACAAAAGAAAATGCACTAGCTCTGATAGCTGTGGATGTTGGAGGCAAGAACACACAGGAGTAGGACAATATTATAATTTGAGCTACCCCAACAGCAGGTCCAGAGATCAGCACAGTGTTGGAGGGCATCCTAAGGAGAGGTCAAGCCCTGAGTCTTTGGAGTAGGAGCACTGATTCCAAGACCCTATACTACCAAAGAACTAACTCTAGGGAGTATCAAATAGTGAGAACTCACACAAAGGAAACCACTTGAATACAAGACCCGGCATCACCCAACCATGAGTAGCACCCTGTGCAGGACACCTCATCTAAACAACAAATAAAACAAACATACAAACCCAGTCATCAGCAGACAGGATTACCACCTCACTCAGCCTTGCCCAACAGAGGAAAAACAAACAAACAGACAAACAAAAACTCAGCACAAATCTCATACTATACAAAGCTCACACAAACCAGTGGACCAACCTTAGCAGGGCAGAAACAAAAAGGAAGAAAAAAATTCAACCTTCTTCAAGGAAAGAATTCAACTTTCCTTGAAGCCTGAGAAAAGAGATCTCAAACACAATAACTTAAAAAAAATAATGAAGAGGGAGAGAAATATTACACAAATGAAGGAAAAAACTAGAAACACAGAAGTTCAAATAAATGAAGAGAAAATAGGAAAATTACCTGAAAAATAATTCAGAATAAAGATAGTAAAGATGATCAAAAACCTTGAAAACAAAATGGAGAACATGCAAAAATCAATTAATAAAGACCTAGAAGAATTAAAAAATAAACTTATAGAAATAAACAACACAATTACTGAAATTAAAAATACTCTAGAAGGAATCGATAGCAGAATATCTGAAGCAGAACAAATCAGTGAGCTGGAAGATAAAATGGTAGAAATAACATCTGAAAAGCAGAATCAAGTAAAAAGAATGAAAAGAGCTGAGGACAGTCTCAGAGACCTCTGGGACCATATGAAACATACCAACATTCACATTATAGGGGTCCCAGAAGAAGAGAAAAAGAAAAGGTATTAGAAAATTTTTGAAGAGATTATAGTTGAAAATCTCCTCAATGTGGAAAAGGAAGTAGTCAATCAAGTCTAAGAGGTACAAAGAGTCCCATACAGGATAAACTCAAAGAGAAACAAGACACATAATAATCAAACTAACAAAGACAAAACACAAAGAATGAATATTAAAAGCAGCAAGGGAGAAGCAACAGGTAACATACACAGGAAACTCCATGTGCTTATCAGCTGATCATTCAGCAGAAACTCTGCAGGCCAAAAGGAAATGGCAGGGTATATTTAAAGTAATGAGAAGGAAAAAAATCTACAACCAAGATTACTGTAACCAGCAAGCATTTCATTCAAAACTGATGGAGAAATAAAAGGCTTTCAGATGAAGAAAAGTTAATTCAGTACCACCAAACCAACTTTACAACAAATGTTAAAAGGACTTATATAGTTAATAAATATAACAGGAGAAAAAATATCTACAAAATCAACCCCCCAAAATTATTAAAATGGCAACAGGAACACATATATCAATAATTACTTTAAATGTAAATGGATTAAAGCTCCAGTCAAAAGACACAGACAGGTTGAATGGATCCAAAAAAAAGACCCATATATATGCTGTCTATAAAGAAAGCTGAGCACTGAAGAATCAATGCTTTTGAACTGTAGTGTTTGAGAAGACTCTTGAGAGTCCCTTGGACTGCAAGAAGATCCAACCAGTTCATCCTAAAGGAGATCAGTCCTGGGTTTTCATTGGAAGGACTGATGTTGAAGCTGAAACTCCAATACTTTGGCCACCTGATGAGAAGAGCTGACTCATCTGAAAAGACCCTGATGCTGAAAGATTGAAGGCAGGAGGAGAAGGGGATGACAGAGGATGAGATGGTTGGATGGTATCACCGACTCAGTGGACATGGATTTGGGTGGACTCCAGGAGTTGGTGATGGACCGGGAGGCCTGGCATGCTGCGATTCATGGGGTCTGAAAGAGTTGGACATGACTGAGTGACTGAACTGAACTGAACAAGAAACCCACTTCAGACCTCAAGACACATATAGACTAAAAGTGAGAAGATGGAAAAATATATTCCATGCAAATGGGAAGCAAAAGAAATCTGGAGTAGCAATCCTCATATCAGACAAAATAGACCTTAAAATGAAGACTATCACAAGAGATAAGGAAGGACACTACATAATGATCAAGGGATCAATCCAAGAGGAAGACATAACAATTGTAAATATCTATGCACCCAATATAGGAGCACCTCAATACATAAGACAAACACTAAAAGACATAAAACGAGATATTGACAGTAACAGAATAATAATAGTATGAAATCTAACACCCCACTCACATCAATGGACAGATCTTCAAATCAAAAAAATTAATAAGGAAACACATCTTAAATGATACATTAGATGAGTTATATCTCATTGATATCTTCAGGACATTCCATCCAAATGTGGAAGAATACACCTTCTTCTCAAGTACACATGGAACATCCTCCAAGATAGACCACATCTTGGGTCACAAATCAAACCTCAGTAAATTTAAGAAAATTGAAATCGTATCAAGCATCCTGTCTGACCACAATGCTATGAGACTAGATATCAATTACAAGAAAAAACTGTAGGAAACACATATACGTGGAGATTAAACAACATGTTTCTAAATAACCAAGAGGTTACTGAAGAAATAAAATGGGAAATAAAAAAATTTATAGAAACAAACAACAATGAAAACATGACAACTCAAAACATACGGGGTGCAGCAAAAACAGTTCTAAGTAGGAAGTTTATAGCAATACAATCCTACCTCAAGAAGCAAGGAAAACATCAAATAGACAACCTAACTTTACATCTAAAACAACCAGAAAAATAAGAACCCCCAAAACCCCCAAAATTAGTAGAAGGAAAGAAATAAAGATATGAGCAGAAATCAATGAAAAAGAAATGAAAGAACCAATAGTAAAGATTAATAAAACTAAAAGCTGGCTCTTTGAGAAGATAAACAAAATTGACAAACCTTTAGCTAGGTTCATCAAGAAAAAAATAGGAAAGGATCAAGTCAACAAAATTAGAAATGAAAAAAGAGAGGTTACAACAGACAATGCAAAAATACAAAGGATTATGAGACTATTATGAACAGTTATCGGCAATAAAATGGATAACCTGGAAGAAATGGAGAGATTCTTACAAAAGTTTAATCTCCCAAGACTGAACCAGGAAAAATAGAAATTATGAACAACCCAATGACAGGCACTGAAATTTAAGCTGTGATCAAAAATCCCTGCCCACCCAAAAAAAAAAAAAAAAAAAAAAAAAAAAAAAACCTCAGGACCAGATGGCATCATAGGAGAATTCTATCAAACATTTAGAGAAGACTTAATGCCTATCCTTCTAAAATGCTTTCAAAAAATTGCAGAGGAAAGAACACTTCCAAACTCATCCTATGAGGCCACCATCTCCCTGCTACCAAAACCAAACAAAGAAAACACACAAGCAAGAAAATTACAGGCCAATATCACTGATGAACACAGATGCAAAAATCTTCAACAAAATTTTAGCTAACAAAAATCATCAACACATCAAAAAGCTCACATACCATGATCAAGGTGGGTTTATTCCAGGGATGCAAGGATTCTTCAATATATGCAAATCATCAATGCAATGCACCATATTAACAAATTAAAAGATAAAAGCCAAATGATCATCTCAATAGATGCAGAAAAAGCCTTTGGCAAAATTCAGCACCCATTTATGATTAAAACTCTTCAAAAAAGGGGCACAGAAGGAACCTACCTCAACATAGTGAAGGCCAATATAATAAGCCTACAGCAAACATAATTCTCAATGCTGAAAAACTGAAAGCATTCCCCCTAAGATCAGGAACAAGGCAAGGGTGTCCACTTTTGCCATTATTATTCAACATAGTTCTCGAAGTCCTAGCTACAGCAATCAGAGAAGAAAAATAAATAAAAAGAATCCAGATCAGAAAAGAAGTAAAAGCTCTCACTATTTGCAGGTGATGATACTGGACATAGAAAACCCTAAAGATAGAATCAGAAACTTACTAAAGCTAATCAGTGAATATAGCAAAGGTGCAGGATACAAAATCAATACACAGAAATCACTTGCACTTCTATGTATTTCATAGCTGCATTTCACTAACAATGAAAAATCAGAAAGAGAAACTAAGGAATCAATCCCATTCACCATGTCAACAAAAAGAATTAAATATATGGGAATAAATCTATCTAAGGAGACAAAAGAACTATACACAGAAAATTATAAGACACTAATGAAAGAAATCAAAGATGACATAAACAGACGGAGAGATATTCCATGTTCTTGGGTAGGAAGAATCAATATTGTGAAAACGACTATACTACTATATTACTGGAGGAATCAACTTTCCTGACTTCAGATTATACTATGAAGCTACAGTCATCAAGACAGTATGTTACTGGCACAAAAACAGAAATATAGACAAATGGAACAAGACAGAAAATCCAGAAATAAACCCATGCACCTATGGGTACCTTATATTTGACAAAGGAGGCAAGAATATGCAATGGGGCAAAGACAGTCTCTTCAATGAATGGTGCTGGGAAAACTGGACAGCTACACGTAAAAGAATGAATTAGAACACTTCCTAATACCATACACAAAGATAAACCCAAAATGGATTAAAGACCTAAATCTAAGACCAGAAGCTATAAAACTCTTAGAGGAAAATATAGGCAGAACACTCAATGACATAAATCAAAGTAAGATCCTCTATGACCCACCTCCTAGAGTAATGGAAATAAAAACAAAAGTAAATAAGTGGGACCTGATTAAACTTAAAATCTTTTGCACAGCTAAGGAAACTATAAGCAATGTGAAAAGACAACACTCAGAATGGGAGAAAATAATAGCAAATGAAATAACTGACAAAGGATTAATTTCCAAAATATACAAGCAGCTGGTACAACTCAATACCAGAATACCAATACCAACACCAATAAAAAAGTGGGAAAAAGACCTAAACAGACATTTCTCCAAAAAATACATACAGATGGCTAACAAACACATGAAAAGATGCTCGACATCACTCATTATTAGAGAAATGCAAATCAAAACTACAATGAGATATCACATCACACTGATCAGAATAGCCATCATCAAAAGTCTCCAAACAATAAATGCTGGAGAGGGTCCACACCTCTTGCATTGTTGGTGGGAATGTAAATTGATATAGCCACTATGGAAGATGGTATAAATATTCCTTAAAAAACTAGGAATAAAACCACCATATGATCCAGCAATTCTACTCCTAAGCATATACCCTGAGGAAACCAACATTGAAAGAGACACATGTATTCCATTGTTCATTGCAGCACTAGTTACAAGAGCTAGAACATGGAAGGAACCTAGATGTCCATCGACAGATGAATGGATAAAGAAGTTGTGACACATATACACAATGGGATGTTACTCAGCCATAAAAAGAATGCATTTGAGTCAGTTCTAATGAGGTGGATAAATCTAGAACCTATTATACACAGTGAAGTGAATCAGAAAGAGAAAGATAATTACCATATTCTAATACATATATACAGAATCTAGAAAAATTGTACTGAAGAATTTATTTATAAGGAAGCAATGGAGAAACAGACATAGAGAACAAACATATGGAGCTGTGGAGAGGGGAGGAGAGTGTGGAAAGAGTAACATGGAAACTTACGTTATCATATGTAAAATAGATAGCCAATGGGAATTTGCTGTATGGCTCAGGAAACTGAAACAGGGGCTCTATATCAGCCTAGAGGGGTGGGATGGGGAAGGAGATGAGGGCGAGGTTCAAAAGGGAGGGGATATATGTATACCTACAGCTGATGCATGTTGAGTTTTGACTGAAAACAGCAATATTCTGTAAAGTAATTATCCTTCAATAAAAAACAAATAAATTAAAACAAAACAAGCACAGATATCACTTTGCCATCAACAATCCATCTAGTCAAAACTATGGTTTTTCCAATAGTCATGTACGGATATGAGAGTTGGACTATAAAGAAAGCTGAGCACTGAAGAATTGATGCTTCTAAACTGTGATGTTGGAGAAGACTCTTGAGATTCCCTCGGACTGCAAAGAGATCCAACCAGTCCATCCTAAAGGAAATCAGTCCTAAATATTCATTGGAAGGACTGATGCTGAAGCTGAAGCTCTAATACTTTGACCACCTGATGAGAAGAACTGACTCATTGGAAAAGACCCTATGCTGGGAAAGATTGAAGAAAGGAGGAGATGGTGACGACAGACAATAAGATGGGTGGATGCATCATCGACTCAACAGACTCATGCTCAGCATGAGTTTGAGCATGCTCTAGGAGTTGGTGTCACAAAGTCGTTGGACACGACTGAGTGACTGAACTGAACTGAGAAGTCAAACCATGATATCAAATCTGGATGTAAATTCTGGTAGTACTTGCATATACCTCCTTTTGTGAATGAAGTGAATGTGAGTGTGTCTTAGTCATGTTAGGCAGGACAACTTTGGAACTGAGGAGTTCATATTATTTATTTCAGCTAAAGCATGGTATGTTTGAATTAGTACAATCATTGTGAAAATCAGGTTTCTTAACTTGGTTTTAAAAGACAGTTTATCATCAACTGCTTAAGTTGGATAAACCCACACTTTTTGACCTACGAATTCTAGTCCCCCAAATATAGTACCCAAGGAAAATATATACATGTGTATATCAAGAAACATAATAAAAATGTTCTTAGCAGCATTATTTGTGTTAGTTCCGAAAGTCAATCAACATAATGCCCATCAATATTAAAATAATATAGTACACTCATACAATGGAATATTATAGTAAAAATGAATAAATTGTAGCCAATTAAAATAACATGTATTAATATCAAAAATATTTTTGTGTAGAAGAAACCAAACCAAGAAAATATATTATGGTTCCATTTATATATTCTTCAAACTAGACACAACTTTAATAAATACAGAGTTTGTAGATATATACACTTTAGTGGTAAAACTTGGAAGGAAAGCAAGTAACTTACTGGCACAAAAGTCAGGATAGAGAGTGCCTTCTAGTCAGCAAAAGAGATAGGAAGAGGCACAATGGAGGCTTCTAGACTCTGAAGATGCTTTATTTCCTGATCTAGAGTTTACCTGGTTGTTCATTTAGTGACAACTTATTAAATGTGATATCACATTTCTATAAATGTGTTATATTATACAACCCAAGAAAAACTTTAAAACATGTTTCCATTTACTCTTTTTCCGTTTTTTCATAGAAAGATTTAAAAGAGTTGACTAAAGATTTATTTACGATTCATAATGTAAATGCCTGAAGAACTCTATTTGAATTAAAAAAAAAGCCAATGGAATACATCTTTGGTTACTTGTATATAGTTATTTGAAATCTCAACATTTATTTCTATATTCCAAAGGAAGACATTTTCAAAATTTTCAAATATGTTCACTACTTATAGTATATGCTATTTTAGTTATTTCTAGATGTCTGAAAGTATTTTAACCATGTTTTAAAAGATGTAATATGTTTTCAAGAAATTTTTTAATCAAAATATAAGCAGCCTCACAAATAAATGCAAACTTGGGAAAAGTATAGCTTGTAATTGAAGAATGTGAATTTATTATATTTTTAAAATTTAGGTTCTTTATTTAAGTCAACTTATATGAGACTGAAATACTTTTAACAGACTAAATTGAATCACTTGGTATATATGTAAGAAATTACATATGTTGAAAACTGTATCCTTTGGATAAATACCCCTCTAAAAGTATAAAATTTCACATTGATCTTTAGCTAAGTTATGAGTAGGTAAATGCCTATATGAAATATGAATTACTGGCATTCAAATTAATACCTTGACTCATCAAGGAATGTATTCCTCATCACCATAGAATTTGGTTACTCTATGGGGAACATTATGGAGAGTCCTTTAAAATAAATTAGGAATAAAATTACCATATTACCTAGCAATCCCACTACTAGGCTTATACTCTGAGAAAATCTTAATTGCAAAAAATACATGTAACCAAATGTTCACAACAACACTCTTTAAAATAGCTAGGACATGGAAGCAACCCAGATGTCCATTTATAGATGAATGGATAAAGAAGATGCATTACATATTTACAATTGAATATCACTCGGTCATAAAATAGAATGAACTTGAGTCACTTTTAGTGAGGTAGATGAACCTAGAGCCTGTTATAACAGTGAAGTAAGTCATAAAGAGCAAAACAAATAGCATATATTAATATATGCATATATATGGAATCTAGAAAAATGGTATTGATGAATCTATTCGCAGGGAAGGAATAGAGAGTCAGATATTGAGAATGGACTTGTGAACACAGTGGAGGAAGAAGAGAGTGGATGAATGGAGAAAGTAGCATCGATATATATATATATATATATACACACACACATACATACACATACACACACACATACACACATATGACCATGTGTAAAATAGAAAGCTGGTGAGAAGTTGCTATATAACACAGGGAGCCCAGCCTGGTGTTCTGCAATGACCTAGAGGGGTGAGGTAGGAGGAAGGGAGGGAGGCTCCAAAGGGAAGTGATATGTGTATAATTATGACTGATTTGCATTATACAGCAGAAACCAACACAAGCCTGCAAAGCAATTTTCCCCAAGTTAAAAAAAAATAAAGCCTGAAAAAAAGCACAAGGTACAACAATGCTTTACTTTGAGCTAGTAAATGCAGTTAGCAAGCAATTAACCGATAAGAATTCATGGGTAATAAGGGTAATAACCATCTGTGTCAAAATACGCACAACCCTTGAGTAACCATATATGCACACATACATACACACACACATACACATATATATCTGGGTAACCACAAATAAATAAATTGTAAGCTGGAGACAGTTAAAAAAAAACTTGTCTTTTTAAAGTTGATATCCCTCACTAGAAGTTATTCAATAAAAATTAACTTTTTCTTATTATATTAGGAAGAAAACCTCCAACAAAGTGATGAATACTTTCTTGACTAGAATTATTATTCTTGGTAATGAGCAGTGTTCTATGAAAATGAGGATTTAATATGTAACTGATTATTTAAAAAATTAAGGCAATTACCAAACACGATTTTCCTTGTTAAACATTAATTAAATTCTGTAGTATTTTTAAAAGTGTAATAAAGAACAAATGAATTAAAAGAAAAGGTCAATTTAACCTATTAATCAAGATAGAATTTATCATTTTATATAGATATAATTTCATCAGAAAAGTGATACACAGGATAAATTACTTATGTATTATTTTGAGGGCTAATCCCCTATTTTAAGTTTTAGTCATATTTTATACAATGGAGAAACTGATGACATACAACTAAATATTACATGGAGTAAAACAGCAAGGTGATTAGTGAAGACTGAAGGAACATGAATACTAAATCAAAATCATATACTCTGGTTAGTGGAAAAATATGACAGAATTATAAAGGTCAAAGACACATTTTTGGAATAAGATGCATGAACATAGCCATACACACACATGCATATAATACAAATACATACACACATTCCCAGGTGATGCTAGCGGTAAAGAAACCACCTGCCAATGGAGGAGACATGAGACACAGGTTCGATCCCTGGGTCAGGAAGATCCCCTGGAGAAGAGCACAGCAACTCACTCCAATATTTTGCCTGGAGAATCCCATGGACAGAGGAGCCTGGCAGGCTACAGTCCAAGGGCCACAAAGAGTCAGACATGACTGAAGTGACTTAGAATGCATGCACATACACAAATTCATATACATGCACCCAGAAATTAGTCTATGAAAAATATTAAAAATATATGATCAGAATCAGTGGTTCTCAGTTCTGATTAGAAACAATTTTAATGTTTCTCACATTAGAAACAATTTGTGAGTTAAACAGCATGGGTCTCATACTGTTGAACTGATCTCGAGGAGGGCCTGGTGAATTGGTATGTTTTGGAAGACTCCATCTCACATATTCAAATTCACAGGATAAAGATTATGACTGAGTCAACGAGTCAGCTGCTCATCTCTAGTCCATTAAGCTGGAGCCGAGGGTAGCCTGACTCTTGGTTGCCCTTTCAGAAGTAGCGGGAGAGAGGATATGAATAATGCAGATATCTTCTGTCTGCTACATCGTCAAAAAAAAAAAAAATCACATTACCTACATGTGAGAAAAGCAAACATAAAGAGAAACATATTTGATTATAGATAGCACAAATAAACCAGAAGAATAAACCTTTGCACTGTGCCTACTTTTGAACTAGACAGATGACCTTAAAGCAATACCTAAATGTACCTCAGTTATTTTGCGTAGAAAACAGGTCTCTAGAGAGATGGCTAAGGCGATCACCTCCTGAAAATTCCACTGATTTTACAATCCTACAGCAAAGAATGATGAAAATGTTCACAAGCTGATGACTTTTGAAAAGAAGGAAACTGAAGCTCCCTGTATATAAAAATACAAGATAAACTACATTCTATTAACTTGCTTTTCTACACCGTAACTGTTGCACAATGGGATTGAAAGGACAGTATTTTGGAAGAGAGAGGCTTTGATTTTGAAAACATATACATTTAATTTTATAGCTCAATGATATAACTATTCCCCAGCAGTGTTGGTATTATGTTTGTTTCTCAATTTTAATTCCTAGTAGTGAGTTGTTTCTCAGCAGATTTGAATCACTTTCAATATTAGTAGCTTCTACAGGCAGATGAATGACAATTATTTTGTTCTGAGATCAAATTAATATGGAAAAATGACTGGTTTCAGTAAAATAAGAAACAAAACTAATCTATCAAAATTGGATTGATTCAATACACAACGGGCATGTTATGGATAATATTATCTTAGATGTTAATAAGTGATATTCAAATACTATGCAATACATTGCTAATTAGAACTTTAAGAACAGGAATTAAAGTGTGATAAGATCTACCTATAATTGGCATAAAAAAAACATTAGATGTGGATAGGAGTAAGTGAACGAATGGCTGGAAAACTTTGAATCAATTAAGATTAAATATTTACATCTCACTGAATGCTAACATTTTGGAATACTAAATATTTGTTTATTATATAATAAAGAGCATGTTTATAAGAGAATGACTTGCAAGTTAATTTTTGAAACAATAACTAAGTGATAGAGGTAAGAGAGATAGAGGTAACATACTGCAAAGACCATACTCTTAATTTCCTGAATGTGATTATTGAATACAAGAAACATTATAATTAATTGTGAATTTGTTGCAGATATCAATATGGAAGCAGAAATTAGAATGAGTTAATTATGAGAGAAAAATGGCTTTTTTTTTAAATGACATTCAGTTCAGTTCAGTTCAGTCGCTCAGTCATGCCCGACTCTTGCGAACCCATGAACTGCAGCACACCAGGCTTCCCTGTCCATCACCAACTCCCGGAATCCATCCAAACACATGTCCATTGAGTCAATGGTGTCATCCAACCATCTCATCCTCTGTCGTCCCCTTCTCTGGCCCTCAATCTTTCCCAGTATCAGGGTCTTTTCCAATGAGTCAGCGCTTTGCATCAGGTGGCCAAAGTATTGGAGTTTCAGCTTCAGCATCAGCCCTACCGATGAACACCCAGGACTGATCTCCCTTAGGATGGACTAGTTGGATCTCCTTGCAGTCCAAGGGACTCTCAAGAGTATTCTCCAACACCACACTTCAAAAGCATCAATTCTTTGCACTCAGCTTTCTTTATAGTCCAACTCTCATATCCAGACATGATCACTTGAAAAACCATAGCTTTGACTAGACAGACCTTGGTCGGCAAAGTAATGTCTCTGCTTTTTAATATGCTGTCTAGGTTGGCCATAACTTTCCTTCCAAGGAGTAAGTGTCTTTTAATTTCATGGCTATAAACACCATCTGCAGTGATTTTGGAGGCCCAAAAAAATAAATTCAGCCATTGTATCCACTGTTTTCCCATCTATTTGCCATGAAGTGATGGGACCAGATGCCATAATCTTAGTTTTCTGAATGTTGAGTTTCAAGCCAACTTTTTCACTCTCCTCTTTCACTTGCATCAAGAGGCTCTTCAGTTCCTCTTTACTTTCTGCCATAAGGGTGGTGTCATATGCATATCTGAGGTTATTGATATTTCTCCCAGCAATCTTGATTCCAATTTGTGCTTCCACCAGCCAAGCGTTTCTCATGATGTACTCTGCATATAAGTTAAATAAGCAAGGTGACAATATATGACCTTGACGTACTCCTTTTCCTATTTGGAACCAGTCTGTTGTTCCATGTCCAGATCTAACTGTTGCTTCCTGACCTGCATACAGATTTCTCAAGAGACAGGTCAGGTGGTCTGGTATTCCCATCTCTTTCAGAATTTTCCAGAGTTTATTTTGATCCACACAAAGGCTTTGGCATGGTCAACAAAGCAGAAATAGATGTTTTCCCGGAACTCTCTTGCTTTTTTGATGATCCAATGGATGTTGGCAATTTGATCTCTGATTCCTCTGCCTTTTCTAAATCCAGCTTGAACATCTGGAAGTTCACGGTTCACGTATTGCTGAAGCCTGGCTAGGAGAATTTTGAGCATCACTTTATTTTTTTTTTTATTTTTTATTTTTTTTTTTTAATTATTGTTTTAGCCATACATTGTTATGATATCACCATGGGTTTACATATGCTTCCCCTCCGGGTCCCCCCTCCCTCCTCCCTCCCCCCCGGGAAATCTCGCTGCACCAGTCCCGAGCATCAATCCTGGGCTGGCGATTGATTAGACACATGACAATTAACATGCTTCAGTGCCCTTCTCCCATCTCATCCCACCCTTACCCTCGTCCACAAAGTCCACAAGTCTATTCTATACATCTGCGTTCCTTTTGTTGTCTCCCATGTTGGGTTCTCATTACTGTCTTTCTAAATTCCATATATATGTGTTAATATACTGTATTGTTGTTTTTGCTTCTGGCTTACTTCACTCTGGATAATGGGCTCCAGTTTTGTCCATCTGAGTAGAATTGCTTCAAATGAATTTTTTTTTAATGCTGAGTAATATTTCATTGTGTATATATACCACAGCTTTCTTATCCATTCGTCAGTTGATGGGCATCTAGGTTGCTTCAATGTCCTGGCTATTGTAAACAATGCAGCGATGAACATTGGGGTGCACGTGGCTCTTTCAATTCTGGTTTCTTCGGTGTATATGCCCAGCAGTGGGATTGCCGGGTCATATGGCAGGTCTATTTGCAGCTTTTTAAGGAACCTCCACACTGTTTTCCATAGTGGCTGTACTAGTTTGCATTCCCACCAACAGTGTAAGAGGGTTCCCATTTCTCCACATCCTCTCCAGCATTTATTGCTTGTAGACTTTTGGATGGCAGCCATTCTGACTGGTGTAAAGTGGTACCTCATTGTAGTTTTGATTTGCATTTCTCTGATAATGAGTGATGTTGAGCATCTTTTCATGTGTTTGTTAGCCATTTTTATATCTTCCTTGGAGAAATGTCTGTTAAGTTCTTTGGCCCACTTTTTAATTGGGTTGTTTATTTTTCTAGAATGGAGCTGCAGGAGTTGTTTGTAAATTTTTGAGATTAATTGTCTGTCTGTTGCTTCATTGGCTATTATTTTCTCCCATTCTGAAGGCTGTCTTTTCACCTTGCTTATAGTTTCCTTTGTTGTGCAAAAGCTTTTAATTTTAATTAGGTCCCATTTGTTTATTCGTGTTTTTATTTCCAATATTCTGGGAGGTGGGTCATGGAGTATCCCACTTTGGATTATAGCAGAGAGTGTTTTGCCTATGTTATCCTCTAGGAGTTTTATAGTTTCTGGTCTTATGCTTAGATCTTTGATCCATTTTGAGTTTATCTTTGTGTATGGTGTTAGAAAGTGATCTAGTTTCATTCTTTTACAAGTGGCTGTCCAGTTTTCCCAGCACCACTTGTTAAAGAGGTTGTCTTTTCTCCATTGTATATTCTTGCCTCCTTTGTCAAAGATAAGGTGTCCATAGATGCGTGGATTTATCTCTGGGCTTTCTATTCTGTTCCATTGATCTATGTTTCTGTCTTTGTGCCAGTACCATACTGTCTTAATGACTGTGGATTTGTAGTATAGCCTAAAGTCAGGTAGGTTGATTCCGCCAGTTCCATTCTTCTTTCTCAAGATTGCTTTGGCTATACGAGGTTTTTTGTATTTCCATACAAATTGAGAAATTATTTGTTCTAATTCTTTGAAGAAGACCTCTGGTAGCTTGATAGGAATTGCATTGAATCTATAGATTGCTTTAGGTAATATACTCATTTTCACTATATTGATTCTTCCAATCCATGAGCACGGTACATTTCTCCATCTGTTTGTGTCCTCCTTGATTTCTTTCATCAGTGTTCTATAGTTTTCTATATACAAGTCTTTTGATTCTTTAGGTAGAAATACTCCTAAGTATTTTATTCTTTTTGTTTCGATGGTGAATGGGATTGTTTCCTTAATTTCTCTTTCTGATTTCTCATTGTTAGTGTATAGGAATGCCAGGGATTTCTGTGTGTTGATTTTGTATCCTGAAACTTTGCTATATTCACTGATTAGCTCTAGTAATTTTCTCGTAGAGTCTTTAGGGTTTTCAATATAGAGGATCATGTCATCAGCAAACAGAGAGAGTTTTACTTCTTCTTTTCCAATCTGTATTCCTTTGATTTCTTTATTTGTTGAGCATCACTTTAATAGCATGTGAGATGAGTGCAAATTGTGTGGTAGTTTGAGCATTCTTTGGCATTGCCTTCCTTTGGAATTGAAATGAAAACTGACCTTTTCTAGTCCTGTGGCCATTGCTGAGTTTTCCAAATCTGCTGGCCTATTGAGTGCAGCACTTTCACAGCATTATCTTTCAGGATTTGAAATAGCTCAACTGGAATTCCATCACCTCCACTACCCTTGTTTGCAGTGATGCTTTCTAAGGCCCACTTGACTTCACATTCCAGGATGTCTGGCTCTAGGTGAGTGGTCACACCATCATGATTATCTGGGTCATGAAGATTTTTTTTTGTACAGTTCTTTTGTGTATTCTTGCCACCTCTTCTTAGTATCATCTGCTTTTCTTAAGTCTGTATCATTTCTGTCCCTTATTGTACCCATCTTTGCATAAAATGTTCCCTTTGTATCTCTAATTTTCTTGAAGAGATCTCTAGTCTTTCCCATTCTATTGTTTTTGTCTATTTCTTTGCATTGATCCCTGAGGAAGGCTTTCTTATCTCTCCTTGCTATTCTTTGGAACTCTGTATTCACATGGATATATCTTTCCTTTTCTCCTTTGCTTTTCGCTTCCTGTCTTTTCACAGCTAATTGTAAGACCTCCTTAGACAGGCATTTTGCTTTTTTGTATATCTTTTTCTTGGGGATGGTCTTGATTCCTGTCTCCTGTACAATGTCAAGAACCTCCGTCCATAGTTCATCAGGCACTCTGTCTATCAAATCTAGTCCCTTAAATTTATTTCTCTCTTTGAAAATTTGGACCATGTTATTATTTTTCATTCATAATGTTTATATTTTAAAGAAATATAAATGCAATTAAAATTTAAAATTTCTATCTATATTTCACATATTCTTTAGTAATCATTTATATGTGTAAAGTAGCTAACCTTTCTGTTACAGTTAGAGGAAAAATATAGATTTGGTATTCAAATGTAATTAAGATTAACACTGAAAATTGCTGATAAATATCTTACGGAAAGAATTAAAATATTAGGCCAATTTGCACTATAGAAATTCTGAGGTAACTACATATGGAATATGAACAGGAAAACAACTTCTAAAAAGAACCTGCTTAAATGTTCTTTCTGGGTTAATCAATGGAGTATATTTAGGAGCAAAGTACTTGTTGAGTGACAAGAAAGAAAATATATAGTCAACTATTCTCTTTTATTTACTAACAATCTCTAAAATCTCTCTGCCAGCTTGTGGCTTCCATGGTAGGTGTTCTTTGTAGAAGTTTGCCCCATCAACAAGCTATGGTCAAGACATGATAAAATAGGTTAATCCATAGAGGAATTCAGCAGAGCAGATAAATAACTTCCATGTGCAAAGTGCTGGCTTCCCCAGCACAAGGAATACCCCATTTTACCTCTACCCTGTATTATTCATTCAGTCATGTACAACTCTTTGTGTCCCCTGGACTGTCCTGCCAGGCTTTTCTGTCCATCAAATTCTCCAGGCAAGAGTACCGGAATGTGTAGCCATTCCCTTTATCGGGAGGTCTTCCTGACTCAGGGATCAAACCCCGAGACTCCTGAGTCATGCAGATTCTTTTCCAACTGAGCCACCAGGGAAGCCCATATTATCAAATATTATCTTCTAAAAGATTTAAATATAAAAACTACCTGGATTCTTATGCTTGGTATTAGATTTCTCAGTTTTCATATGGAAATACCATTATCCTAAACATAATTCATTAAAAAAGATCAACTTGTCCCTGTGGCTCTGCAGTGCCAACATTGTAACCAAATGTCCAAAAAAAAAAAAAGGCTTTATTTCTGGACTTTTATTTATTTTGATCTGTCTTCCAATTCTCATAATATCAGTGTCTTAATGTAGAAATAGCATTATCTTAATACCTAACAGAGCAAGTCCTTTCTATCTATTCTTCAAATGTCTCTGTTATTTTGGGAATTTTTATATCTACATAAATTTTATAACCAATCTGTACTTCAACAAAAGATGTTAGGATTTAGACTGGGATAATTTAGATGTTTTCAATACTGAATCCTCCAAGCGATGAACTAGATTTTCCTCCATTTTTTAGCTGACTTCTTTTTTACTTTCTCTCAATACTGTTTTTAGAGTTTTCTATATATTGGTCTTACACATGTTCCAATACATTTCACATTATTTGTTATTAAAATGTATCCTTTTATGTCATTTTCCAGATTCTCATTGCTGCTATGTGAAAATACACTTGTTAAACTCATTTGTTAATTCTAATTGTTTATATTTAGATTCTTTGGGGTTTTCTATGTACACAGTTTTATTAAATGCAAAAAAGCACAATTTCATAGGTTCCTTCTCAATATATATATATTTTATTTCTTTTTCTCATCTTAATATTCTATCGTGACTTCCAAAACAATGTTGACTAGAAGGGAAAATAGTGAAAAGAAAAGCTTCTTTATCTTGTTATCAGCTTAAGGTCTTTAGAGATACTGTTTATGAGAGTAACAACATGTCCTTTTATTCCCAGTGAACTAATAGCTTCATTTTAATGAATTTAAATTCTATTCAAAGCTTTCCCTGTGTCTACTGAGATCATGTTATTTTTCTCATTTATTCTATTAATGTGGTGAGTTCCAATCTCATTTGGAATTTTTGTTTCAAAATTTGTGATTGATCTGCACTTAAAATGCTATCAGATTTGTCATATTTATGCTTGTTTCATGAAACAAGTTGGAAGTCATTTCAGTTTTTAGCAATATTTACTCATTCGAGACTGAAAGGTTTGTGTATTTAAGTGTATAAAGAAAGATAATTATTTCATTAGTAATTATTCAGATTTTCTACCTGTTAGGTTTGGCAGTTTTAGTTTATTAAGAATTTTCTTATTTCTTCACCATTTTCCAATAATGATCATAAAGTTGTTCATAATATTCTGTTACCTTCTTAGAGTCTCCAGATCTGTAGTAATGATTCCTTCTTACATCTTGGCTATTTGTGTTTTTTCTTTTTAAAAGTTTAATCACATCCATATGTTTTTTTTTAATTGAAGTATAGTTGATATACAGTATTATTTAAGCTACAGGTATATATTTTTGCAATTGCCATGAACTATAAAGTCCATGGTATTCTCCAGGCCAGAATACTGAAGTGGGTAGACCTTCCCTTTTCCAGGGGATCTTCCCAACCAAGGGATTGAACCCAGGTCCCCCACATTGCAGGCAGATTCTTTACCAGCTGAGCCACCAGGGTAGCCCCTTCCATTTATAGTTATTGTAAAAACTGGCTATATTCCCTTTGTTGTACAATATATATCCTTCAAGTTTATTTTATATGTAAGAGTTTGTACCTTTTTTTTTTATTATTGTCTTTGCCATACAATGACATGATATCACCATGGGTTTACATATGCTCCCCCTCCAGAACCCCCCTCCCTCCTCCCTCCCGATTCCCTCTCCCTGGGACATCTCGGTGCACCAGCCCCGAGCATCAGCCCTGGGCTGGTGATTGATTTCACATATGATAATTAACATGTTTCAATGCCATTCTCCCATATCATCCCACCCTTGCCCTCTTCCACAGAGTCCACGAGTCTGTTCTATACGTCTGCGTTCCTTTCGCTGTCTCGCATTCAGGGTTCTCGTTACCATCTTTCTAAATTCCATATATATGCGTTAGTATACTGTATTGTTGTTTTTCCTTCTGGCTTACTTCACTCTGAATAACAGGCTCCAGTTCCGTCCACCTGAGTAGAACTGATTCAAATGAATTTTTTTTTAATGCTGAGTAATATTCCATTGTGTATATGTACCACAGCATTCTTATCCATTCGTCAGTTGATGGGCATCTAGGTTGCTTCCATGTCCTGGCTATTGTAAACAATGCCGCGATGAACACTGAGGTACACGTGTCTCTTTCAATTCTGGTTTCCTCGGTGTGTATGCCCAGCAGTGGGATTGCTGGGTCATATGGAAGGTCTATTTGTAGTTTTTTAAGGAATCTCCACACTGTTTTCCATAGTGGCTGTTCTAGTTTGCATTCCCACCAACAGTGTAAGAGGGTTCCCTTTTCTCCACATCCTTTCCAGCATATATTGCTTGTAGATTTTTGGATTGCAGCCATTATGACTGGTGTAAATTATACAAGTTTTGATTTCTAGTATTTTTGTCATCCTTTAGTACAAAATACCTTCTAATTTCTATTGAGATTCATTATTTGAACTATGGGTCATAAAGCTTTGGGTTTATAAAATATAATGGTTTCAAGAGAATCTGAAAACTTTCAAACATTATTTCTGCAAATATAAGTTTGGCATCCTTCCTTTTCTCTTCTTTTGATATTCCAATTAAACACACATATACACAGACACATCCAGGCAAATAGATAAATATGAGAACTTTATACTATATTCTCTATTTGTCATATCTATTTTTATATTTTTCATCTTTTTAAACTTTTGACTTCATTTTGAATAATTCATTTATTCTTGTATCATCTATGTCTCTTCATTGATAAGTTCATTTTTTTCCTAAATGTTTTTAACTGTATTTAACTACTGCCTATCAAGAAAAGAAGCGCTTTTAGACTCTCAACAAGCATGACCTCTTACCAAAACAGGAATATATTACTAGGACAAATTCTATGCTCATTTCCCTAGACTTCTGTCTTCTTAACATCTTAGTTCTCAAATTCTTCAAACATGGTTAGATTTGTGATATCAGATGTACTTCATATATTGTCCTGACTTTCCAGCTACACTCTGCAAGAGGTATCCTCTGAATTTTCAGAAACAGAAAGGAACCATTTTTGAAGGGTCTTATATGCCAGACTGAGGAAATTAAAGCTAATCCTCTGGGAACTGAGAAGCCACACATGGCCTGTAATTTTTTGGATAAAATATATGTACAAAATGATTTCAGAAAAGGGCTAGGACAGCAACTGTATTTTAACATTATCAACAATAATGGTTTAGGTGGTAAGTGTAAAGGACAGATCAAAATCAACACTCCAGAAAGAGATCTTATAGATTGTGGATATAGATGAAGTGAAATTTAACCAATTTTGAATTTTTGTGACCAAGAGAATGAGAAATCAGGGTGAATCACTAATAAGTGTGTGGAGCACTGACATTTTAATGTTTATTCAAAATATTTTAATATATTATGTTTCTAATACTACTGTAAATGTCTCTAGAGCTATGTCAACAAGTAACTGAAAAATAGAACTTGAACTGGGTTCTCAGATCCAAAAATTATTACATTAGACACAAGAGTTAAAACCATAGAACTGAGAATCTAGTGTTAGCTGCAGCTATGCCTCTGAACCACCATAGAACAAGTTATCCACAATAATTAATTCCATGATAAAAGTGGGTTCTATTATTCTAATTCTTATTAACTCACCTATAAAGCAGAATTTGCAACTTTAATCCACAAGTAATATGCTTTCCTTAGCATATCAGAGCCAATAAAAATCAATGTTACTATTGTACAAATCATAAAGCAATAGGAAACATTTCTATTTAAAATCATGTAATTAATTCAGTGTTGTGTTGTGAGACTATATAGATTTGGCATCATAGATCCTATCATGCCTTGTAATCTCTTTTCCATCTACATTTGGCTTTTTAGCTTAACAATAGCATATATCAAATAAAAGATTTCTCTTTCCTCCAAAGAGCTCCTGTCTCTTTTTCATAGAAGGGCAACTACTATTTCAACAAAATTCTATTTTTAAATGAGAGACTGACTTTCACAATGGTTAAGGGACTTGGTCAATGCCCTTAATTGATGAAAATTTCAGCCCCTTGCCTTCTAAGTTTATGTATTTTCTACAATATCAGTATAACAAGGGGTGATGGGATAGTAAACTTTAATCAAATAATAAAGATTTGTTGGGGACTTTGTACATCTTATTTATTTCATCGTTTAAAAAGGCTAAAATGAAGTAGCCACAATTGACATTTTTTATCTCTGCTGCTGCTGCTTAGTCGCTTAAGTTGTGTCCGACTGTTCAACCCCATAGATGGTGGCCCACCAGGCTTCCCTGTCTCTGGGACTCTCCAGGCAAGAACAGTGGAGTGGGTTGCCAGTTCCTCCTCCAATGCATGAAAGTGAAAAGGGAAAGTGAAGTCTCTTAGTCGTGTCAGACTCTTAGCGACTCCATGGACTGCAGCCTACCAGGCTCCTCCGTCCATGGGATTTTTCCAGGCAAGAATACTTGAGTGAGTTGCCATTGCCTTCTCCATTTATCTCTAGAAAGTTCATTAGAAGGACTGATGTTGAAGCTGAAACTCCTATATTTTGGCCACCTGATGTGAAGAGCTGGCTCATCTAAAAAGACCCTGATGCTGGGAAAGATTGAGGGCAGGAGGAGAAGGGGATGACAGAGGATGAGATGGTTGGATGTTATCACTGAGTCAATGGACATGAGTTTGGGTAAACTCTGGGAGTCGGTGATGAACAGGGAGGCCTGGCGTACTGCAGTTCATGGGGTTGCAAACAGTCAGATATGACTGAGCAACTGAACTGAACTCTAGAAAAAAGTTTTTCTGATCTCTAGAAAAAAAAAAAAACTTTAGAAACTTTACCAAAAGGGATCAAGTAACAGGCTTAAATGTATATATTATGATAGAGAGAATAATTAGAATTCAAATCATGATTTAAATGATTAGAAAGCCCAAGCTCCTCTAATGATTTATGTTCACAAAAACAAACTGATAGGGACTTCCCTAGTGGTCCAGTGCTTAAGACTCTTTGCCTCCCAGTGCAGGGGTATGAGTTCAATCCCTGGTCAGAGAACTATGATCCCACATGCCACATGGTATGGTCAAAAAATTAAAATAAAGTTGATCTTTAAATAAAAATTGCACAACAAAAAAATGAAATAAAAAACACAAACTGATAAAAACACTTAAAGAAAATTGAAGAGTCTACAAATTTCAAAACTATAATTGTGAGATCAAATTTTTAAAACTGAATATGCTATTTATATGTATTAATTTTTTTAGACTCATGCACACATATGGTATATATCACATAATGTTTTATATATAGTGGCATATGGTACATTCCATAGTAACATACATATCACTGAATCAGTTGAGTAGAACAGTTCAAAGAGCAAATATAAAAATGTCACCATAAAAAGTACCACTTATTAACTGGAAAATCATGAAGGTTTATTCAAAATTTGATCATCTTTAACTAGCAACTACTGAAAGATGCTCTTTGTTCTGGACACTCCACTAAGCAATGGAGAAATACAGATGAGTAAGATTTACATGTAGGCAGAGAAGGAGGCATTTAGGTAATGAGATAAGTGTGGCTTAAAGTGTTCTGGGAGCACAGAGGTACTGGGAGGAACAAAAGCTTCAGAAAGGAGATAAGATTTGAGCATCACTTTAAAGCTGCCAACAGGTTTGCCATATGGAGGGACTAGAGCAGTGTTCATCTCAATGGAGGAGACTACATGAGCAAACGAGGGGGCGCCTGCGTGAGCACAGCATGCTTGGGGGCAAGGGGCCGTCCTCAACGCGCGTGCCCATCAAATGCATAAAAGCGACACTTACAGGACTTACCTTACTGCCCACTTTAAACTGTAGGTTGAAACATATGGTAACTTAAAACCATGGAAGTAACCTTAAAAGAGCAGGAGGAAAACATGAATCTACTTTAGCTAAGCTATATATCTCACTTACTTCAACCTTCTTAAACATAAATTTCAAATTCAACCTTTATCCATATACTCAGTAAAAGGCAAGAATGGAGAAATCAGTCACTTCCTCTAATTTTTTTATTTCATCTCATTTTCATCCTAGAATTAGCAGATTAGTGTTCATGATTCTTCAGTTCTCTTTCCTCCCTGACATTTGATAGCAACTTACTGTTCTTGTTCAAAAGGTGGTGAGCAGTTAGACTTCGCATCTATTTACTTCAGACCCCCGACTCTGACTCCGAATTGCTCAAGTATATCCAGTCAACAATCTCTCTCCAGCCTCCAGCCTCACAGATCTGAAATGGTTTGGAGCCCTGTGTTTCTCTTTCGTTTATCCTCTTTGGGTTTACTTTGGAGGATAAATCACAGTTTCTCATGCCTTATGGCAGTGTGTCATTATAAAATATTTCATACCTGATGACCTTTGAGCACTTCTTATTCAAGATTCATGAAAGCTTAGCATGAGATATGTCTAATGATCTCTGTGTAAAACCCCTGAAAGCTCCCTCCTACAAAGGCACAGGCAGGTGGAAGGCATATTTTCGACACTTTTTCTTCAATTTGAGTGTCACTGGCAGTGCCTGGCAGGTCTCATTTGCTAAATAAAGTACAATGTGTCAATTTGAAATAAATGTAAATTATCACCTTTCTTCCTTGTTAATTAAGGTCTGATTAATGCCATACAGGCAGTTGTTGCAAGTACAGTAAGAGAATGGCTTTTGTTGCAAAAACAAAACAAAACCCCTCAAATATAAATCATGGTCTGCCTCATCCATTGAACTTTGGGTTAGAAAGGTTACTTGGAATGATTTGTTCAGTTGGAACCTGGGCAGATGTTCACATCTCAGGCTCTTGATAAATGAATCCCAACAAGTGAATAGCAAAAGATACTTATCCTTTAGAGGTAAGAGTTAGCAGTGGAAAGACCTAGACTCATGATAAATCATGAAGGACTAAATTCTAGGCTCTGTTTCATGAATATCCAAGAAATCTAACTCAAGAACTATGCATGTTACTTAAGGAACAGTTTGGTAGGCTAAAAGATGAACTTTCACATGGACCTCCTTCTTCTAGAGATTTAAGAAATGATGTATAAATGCAAGTAAAGGTTTACAGGATAAAAAGAGTGATGGGGCTAATTTAGAAGGAATATCATAAAATGAGAAAACTTAATTCGTTATAACCTAGAACTTCATTTGGTTAGTTGAGCAATCCTAAAGTAGCTAACAATATTTAAAGAATCTGTTGAGTAATGGAATTTTTAGAATTAAAAGGAATATGGATATTATATAGCATACATAGTTGAGATTACAAAAGGTAAAGTCATTTTCATAATGAGCACAACTATTTAATGGCAGAGTCAGGTATAGAATACAAGCTTTCAGACTTACAAGTACAGTGTTCTAATTTATTTCTAATTTTTCTGCCCCCACTTTCATAAATTTTCTTCATATCTGTTGATTTTCTAAAATAATACTTTTGAAAAACTGTGGAAATTTTCTAACCTTTCACAAACATATCTTCACTTTAAGTACATGAGTCCACTTTCTTAAACATGGTGTTTTAAATGCAATAGTTACCTGATTCTCTCATTTGTCAATATTTTTGAGGGGATAAAAATGTGAATTTTGACACCACAAAACTATTCAGTATTATTTCATACTAACAAGATTTGGTTGCTATTTTTTTGGTGTATATTTCATGTAAATCTGGGACTTATACTCATATAATTTTGAAAGTGGCAAAGACAGGTTTTAAGATTCATATCTGTTTGAATTCAAAGGTGATAAAACAAGTGGTATCACTACAATTAGAATAGATCATACTTTTGCAATGTGTGAATAAGAACTGTATTCATTTACTCATTCAACAAATGGGGCTCTAATATCCAGACAATAAAAAGGGCCTAAAGTTCTAGAAAACAATCAGTTGCAAAGTTAGACATTATATAAAATGTAAATACCTTTATGCTCTAAAACAATACCAAATACACCCTTGTCTGCTTTCTGTAAGGCAGTCAGAAGTAGTGAACACAAAAGATAGTTGTCATCTGTTCCACAAAGATATATGTATATGATAATGGTGACCTGTAATGAGCCCTCCATTTAGTCCGATTGCCTCTTATTAGGTGTGTGGATGTAAGATGGAAAAAGATCACAGATTCAGAATTTTCTAAACTTAAAGCTGATTCTCTTTCTATAATGGCACTAGACTCAATAAGTAAGAAAGTCGATAAAGTTAGTAAAAAAGTCGATAAAGTTAGTAAAGTGTCTACTAATAACGATGTTTGGAAGCAGCAGATAATTCAGTCAGTGATCCTAAAAATCTATAACTTCACAGGAATAAGTACCAGAGAACGTTTTGAATGACCCAGCGATGTATAGTCAACAAATCCATCCTATGCCTATTCTTACAAATCATTTGGAAAATATCATGGTGCTCTGAAAAGTGTACAGACTATAAGATAAGAGACATTGATGAAGTACTAATGTTGTAGCCATGCATTCCGGAAAACAAACTCACTCAGAAGGACAATGCAGATAGTTAAGTGCAGTTTATTACATGTGCAGGCCCAAGGCAGTGTCTCCTCCTAGCCAAGGACCCCAACCAGTCTTTGTGAAAATCTTATATACCCTAAGTGTGCATGCACAAACCCACCTCCCCAAATTTCCTGAAACTAGTTTGAACATAGGAAAAAGAAAGATACAATCAAAGTTAACCTGTGATTCAACTACAGGCCTTAAGCCTAAATTGTTAACAGTGGATAATTATCAATAGGCCTGTGGTCATACCCCAGTAAGCATAATAGAGTGTATGATTCTATTCAGTTGCACAGATAATTAGGGTATTCTCTTAGGCGATGGAGAGCCCTGGGGCTCTTCCTTCCAGGGCCTGGTTTTCCAGTTGGTAGGTTGTTTCCACGGATACTGGGCATATAGCTCAAAGTCCACAGCCCAGCCCAAGATGGGATTCCTGCTTTCTAGATAGAGTCTGTTCTGTTTCCTCCTTCAATGACTCAAAAATTCATTTCTACCATTCATAAGCTAGACCCACAAGAAAATTTCCTGGAGGAAAAACTCATCAGATGAATGCCTAGAACTCTGCATTTAATACAATGTTTAATGCTCTAAAATACTCTGTGAGACTGGTAGCACTATTAAAACTTTAACAACAACAGTACTAAGGTTCAAATGAAGTTTAACAAATCTAGTTAAGAGAGTTGAGAAAGAAGATACTATGAGTTCAGGGCCTATCTCTTCTACTATGGTTGTCTTTACATAAGAAGGACAATACTATATAACTATATAACTCTGGAGATTGCTACAGGACTACATTTAAAATTTTTTTTAATTGGAGGATAATTGCTTTACAATGTTGCATTGGTTTCTGCCATATAACAATATCAATCAGCCAGGACTACATTTTTCAAAATGCAAATGACAAATGTTAACATCTTTCTCCTCTTCCTCAATCTATACTCAGATCCACTCATCTTGAAAATACGTACACTGCAATAATTATCTGATATAACAAGTTGATAGTTCTTCCTTCCCTGAGGACAGAGTGTGTGGACTGAAGAATTAAGTAAAAATATAATGTTAGAAATTATCAAGATACTAAGGTAAAAGGAGAAAAACAAATGTTTCACAGTAGCCCAGATTCTTAATATGGTTGAAAAATTCTGTATTGAGGATCTAAAGCACAGGGGACTGAGACAGAGTCTCTTGGATGAAGAACAACAAAAGGAGCCTGGATTTTATCTAATATGCTGGGCTTTTCTTCAAATATCTAATTCAGATTTTTAACTTATCATTAATAATAAAAAACCAATAGAGATTTATTAGGCCCCATATATGTGGTAAACATTTTTTAAAGAGAAAGAAGATATGTCTATTTGGTAAAAAGTCCATATTAGAAGCATGAAGCCAAAAGTAAGTCAAAATGAATCTATAAGAAGATAGGGAAACAATGGAAACAGTGACAGACTTCATTTTCTTGGACTCCAAAATCACTGCAGATGGTGACTGCAGCCACGAAATTAGAAGACGCTTGCTCCTTGGAAGTAAAGTTATTACAAACCTAGACAACCTACTATAAAGCAGAGACTTTACTTTGCCAACAAAGGTCTGTCAAGCCAAAGCTATGGCTTTTCCAGTAGTCACGTATGAATGTGAGAGTTGGACCATAAAGAAAGCTGAGTGCCAAAGAACTTGTGCTATCAAACTGCAGTGTTGGAGAAGACTCTTGAGAACCTCCTGGACTATAAGGAGATCAAATCAGTCAATCCTAAAGGAAATCAATCCTGAATATTCATTAGAAGGACTGATGCTGAAGTCCCAATACTTTGGCCACCTGATGTGAAGAGCTGACTCATTAGAAAAGACCCTGATGATGTGAAAGATTGAAGGCAGGAGAAGAAGGGGATGACAGAGAATAAGATGGTTAGATGGCATCACTGACTCAATGGATGTGAGTTTCAGCAAGCTCCAGGAGATGGTGAAGGATAGAGAAACCTGGAGTGCTGCAGTCCATGGAATTGTAAGAGTCCAACATGACTGAATGACTGAACGGCAGCAAATTAGCTTCAAGTGCACAGTGAACATTCAGTAAGATAGATCATATCCTGAGCTGTAAACAAATCTAAATAAATTTAAAAGATTTGAGTTATTAAGAGTTGCATATTCTCTGAACTTCTAATCCCATGGAAGTAATTATAAACCAATGAAGAAACAAAAAGGAAATTCTCAAATATTTGGAAAGCAAGCAACACATTTCTAAATATACAATAGGGTAAAGAAAAAACACAGTTTTAAATATCTCAAACTGTGACAGTTAAAATGAAATGAGAAAATTACATGCCAATTTAAAATTTTATGTTTGCAAAAACAGACTTAAAATGATGCAATTTTCCATATTGATTTGTTTGAAGAAAGAGAGTAAATCAAACCTGAACTAAACAGTAAGAAGTAATAAAATAGAGATCAGTCATCAATAAAATACAGAAAGCATAGCGATAAATCAAAGAAGTTTCTTTAAAAAGACTGAATAGAAAAACTAAAACAGTGATCGAATAAAACAGAAAAGAAAACACATATTACAAGTTGAAAAATGAAGCATAGATTTCTATTACAGAGCCTAAAGACATTAAAAGTATAAGACAACATAATTAACAACTTAAAACCCATAAATTGAAATTTTAGATGAAATAATTCTGTGAATAACAGATTTTATCAAAACTGACACAGAAGAGATGAAAAATGTTAATACCCTGTATCTAGTATAAAATTTAATTTCTAATGAAATTCTTCCTATAAGGAAAAACTAGGCCCAAACATTTTCACCTTCAAAAGAAGAAGGCGAATTCTTCTCAACATTTAAAAAGTTAAAAGGAGTAATTTTTTTTTACCAGAAATTTAAAATTAGAGGCCAAAGTATATTCTTCAACTGCTTTTATAAACTAATCATAATTTTGATACCAAAAATTGAAAAGTAAAATATCAGAAAAAGGAATTGCAGATTAACCTCATTCTTGAATACAAATATAAACATCACAAAATTATCAAGAAACCATATCCAGTACCATATAAATGGCTTCCCTGGTGTCTCAGCAGTAAAGAATCTTTCTGCAATGCAGGAGACGTGGGTTTGATCCCTGGGTCAGGAAGACCCCCTGCAAAAGGAAGTGGCAACCCATTCTAGTATTCTTGCCTGGGAAATCCCATGGACAGAGGAGCCTCACAGGTTACAGGCCATGGAGTCACAAAAGAGTCAGATGTGACTTAGTGACTAAAAAATAACATGTAAATGAGATCTATTAACATATGAAATGAGGTTTATCCCAGGTATGTAAGTTTGCATTAACAGACAAAAATTAATTTATTTTTCCACTTTAATAGAAAAAAAGAGGAAAAAAACACATGATCATTGAAAAATGTGTCTATAACTAACATTACACTGAATGATGAGAATCTAAACGCCTTCCCTTAAAGTTGGAACATAAAAAGATTTTCTGTTCTTGCCACTAACAATTAATACTAAATTACAAGTCCTAACCAGGTAAATAAAGTAAGATTAAAAAAAAAAAAAGAAGGTAAGCAAATTTGAAAGAATTAAACTAATCTCTATTAGCAATATAATATGATTATCTACACAAAACATCCTTAGGAGTTTTGATATTTAAAATAAATGTCAAAATAGATAATTTACCAAGAGCATACTACATTAAAGTTGACATTTTAAAAATATATTATTATATATTATCAGTGACAAAAAATTTTAAATGCCATTTCCATAATTAATTTTAAAAATTTAAATAGTTTAGAGATACTTTAACAGGACGTTTAAAAACTACAAAACTAAATAAATGGAGAGACATGGCCCATTGATTGATTAGAAGAAACATTAAAATTTCAATTCTCCCAAAATCCATTTAAAGATTCAATGCATTTCAAATTAAACTCATGAGCTGTTTTACAGAAATGGACAAGTAGATTCTATAAATTAATATGTGAATGCAAAGAAACTAAGTTAGCCAAGACACTTTAAAATGTAAAGTTGGAGAACTCACATTATCATACTTAAAAACTCAGTGAAAAACATTTACCAAAAAAGCGCGTTGTACTGGTTTAAAAACAGATCAGTAGAATATAGCAGAAAATCCTGAGATGTACCCATATACATGTAGTCAAAAAATATTTCTTATTCTCAAGATAAGTCATGAGAGAAAGGATTCATTTAAATAAATAATGCTGGAACATCAAAATAAATACATGGAGAAAAATGTACTTTGACCTCTACCAAACACCAAAATTTGAGACCAGAAAAAAAAACAAAGCTAAATTTTGAGTTTTTAAAAGAAAACTAGGAGAATAGTTTCATGAACATCAAGTAGGCAAGTATTTCTTAAAAGGGTGACAAGAAGTATCTGAAAATGATTAATTGTATTTCATCGATATTAAAAACTTATTATCAAAATATGAGCATTTAGAAAATAGAGAAGGGGTGCAGACCCAGAGGAAATACTTATGATGTGTACATCTGACAAAGGGTATTTCTGGATTATATAAAAATAAACCTTACAACTCAATAATGAAAAGACAACTCAGCAAGAAAACAGATTAACATGAATAACAGAAGAAGCAAACAGATGATGTATTTATCTTCACAAAAGAAAATATAGGAAAGGCCAATGAATATAAGAAAAGACATTCAGCGATATTAGTCCCAGGAAAATGCAAAATAAAACCAGAGTGAGATTCCCCTTCACCCTAGCAAGGTTAAAATTCCAAAGATTGTCAACACCAATGCTAGAGTTGCTAAAGATCTGGAGCAAATAGCATATATCCAGGATGAGATATAAAATTATACAAAAACTTTTGACAACAGTTTATAGGTGTTGTCACGCACCTGACACACAACCCAGCAATTTGTTCTCCTGATATTTATCCAAGAGAAATAAAAATGTGTGTCCACAAAAATACATTGTCCAAAAATACATAACTGATGCAATCTAGCAATAATACAAAATTCTACCAATAGAACGGAGACTCAGCATGTAATAATATATTCACACAAATACTGTGCTGTGCTTAGTTACTCAGTCATGTCTGACTCTTTGCGACCCCATGGACTGTAGCCCACAGACTACTGTTCAGATCAAAAAAATGAACTACTGAAATATGCAACAATATGTATGAATTTCAAAACCATGCTCAGCAAAAGAAACCAGATACAAAATAATAATAATAATAAAAAGCCTGTAATCCCTGATTGTGTTCAGATTAAGTTCAATAACAGGCAAAACTAACCTGTGATGATGCAGATCAGACCAGTGGCTGTCTCAGCATGGGGGTGAGGTACTACTAATTAGAAAGGACACAAAGGCACTTTCTAAAGAAATGAACATATTCTGTATCCTGAATGAGGTATAGCTACATTTGTGTAGACATGCATACTTAAGAAATAAACACTTAAGATCTGGTATATTTTCCACCTCTGTGTTCCATGATAACATTTTGGTAGCTTGGAATTGGACATGGTGGACTTTTCATGGAAATCAGGAAATTCCACAAATCAAGGTTTATTTTTCAACAAACCACTGCCAACATCCCTTCCTTTCAAAGTGATTCGTGATATAACAAATAAAAGTCTGAGACTATCGGTATCCAGCTATTCTGTGGACTGAGCAAAAGAAATCTTACCTGCAGTAAGTGAGAGAAGAGAAACAGAGATACTCAAAACCAAAGAGGCTGAATCAAATATCCAACAGATTGGAAGAAGGATAGCATCACTGATAGAAAGAGGATGAACAGGGAATTCCAGTTCAATGACTTTGGCTAGCTGCTGTACTTCTAAACTCACTGAACTACCTCTGAAGAGCTAGTGAAAGGTGGATTTCAAAAGAAGTAAAAAACGCTGACAGTATAAAGTTATCAAATGCCATTATCAAAATAGCAAAGGAGCTAATTTTACTTTGGTCGTTTCCTTCACAGCACCTACCATTTCCTGACATAATATCACGTATCTGCTCATTTTAGAGTTGTCACTTCATTATAATGAATGCAGAACCTCTGTTAGACCTTTCACTATAATAACGCCAGACCCTAGACCATACCTAACACGCTGCAGGCGTGTGTGTGCATGCTGTCACTTCAGTCGTGTCTGACTCTTCTGCAACCCCAAGGACTATAGGCCACCAGCCTCCTCTGTCCATAGGATTCTCCAGACAAGAATACTGGAGGGCTGCCATGCCCTCCTCCAGGGAATTTTCCCGACCCAGGGTTCAAACTCATGTCTGTGACATCTTCTGCATTGGCAGATGGGTTCTTTACCACTAGCACCACCTGGAAGCCCAAAACACTCTAGACAGACAATAAATATTAGAGGAATAAATAAATAAACAAAAAGAAACAGATTTCTGTGGAAGATGAGGTTAATGTTCTACTTTCCAATAGGTCAGTAACTATAGAAAGAAGAAATTTGGTCACTGATAAGGGACTCACTTTCTTTCCTGCTGACTTTGAGATGTAGGCAGGATAGGTCTGGCACAAATGTACAGAATACAGTCAACTATGGGTTTGACTTTTCAGGGGTAACAGAATATAGACACATAAATCTTCAGTAAAGGTAATAGTTATTGCCTAAAACAAGCTTTAGGCCAACGTTTTAGTTTATTTTTACTTGTCCTTTTATCCCTATGCCACTTGAGCCTAAGTTCATTATTTTATCCAATTAAAGAGAAAACATTATGCACATATACTGATGTGAGAAAAGAGCTATCAAGTGGTTCATAGAAGGAAAATTTTAACACAAAGAATAGGATCAAACACACACATTCACAGAATTACTCATCTTCTGTGAACTCTGGTGAACACAGACCACAACAGAATCACTGCTTCTGCAAACTTGAGCTTATATTAAAAGTCATAAGATCTTTTTTAAAGTAGCCTAACATTTTCATTAGTCTCAAGTGAGGCTATAAATGTTCACTTCAAGCATAACCTCACTTCTTTACAAAGAGAAAAACAAAATCAGAGAAAAAGTGAAGTGTCCAAATTTCCAAACAATGTGGAACAAGTTCAGTGTTTCCTATTCCTCACATCCAACATGATCGCCTTCATAGAAAATCCCTCAATAAAAAGAAATCTACTCTCCCCCAATGATCACAACTTATGTTCTTGGTGTAATTTGTTCATTTTCAGTAACGATGTCAAGTTCTCCCTGAAGGAAAACTGCCTTGAGAAAAAATTAGAAAAAAAACTTAGAATCATGAAAAAATAATCTTATATTGAAAACCCCGTAACTTTCCTCGGCAACATACAGATTTTATTTAATGGTACACTTGTGCTTTTCATAAAAACTCAATGGAGATGGGAGGAAAAAGTACATCTAAGGTTTCATTCCCCCACATGCCCCCACATTTACAACGGTGATAAGTGAAAGGCAATTCAGATCCTAAACATCCTTTTCCTTTGTCCCACTCAGTAAGACAGGTCATGAATGGACATTACCAACCATCTCTGAGTCAACTTCATAGGAAATTTCACAGATGATAGCTCAACTCAATCCTCACAATAAGCATCTGAGGTAGTTCATCAGAGATCATGTTAAAATGGTGGTGTCCTTTGATATATTTTTACAAAGGGAAATGGCAGAGACCCAGAAGCCCTGGAACAGAGCTTGGTCCACAAGAAGCTATCCCTGCTGCTACCACTGGAGAAGCACAAACATACCGTCACACCATCCAGTAAATAACAAAAAGAACACATTATTAATAGCTGGACTTTGGATTCCTACTACAGTATACACCCTAGCTGATTTAAACTAGTTTCATGTAGACAGGCATTTTTGCCTAGACTAAACGCAGAGAAAGAACAAGCCAGAAGGAAAGTTTCTTTACAATCCTGAGCATATAAATATGCCCCTTGACCTATGAGTTTTATCAGACTCCCTTTACCTATATATTAAAACATGAAAAAAATGCAAAAATAGTCAAAGATGCCAGGGAGAACTGGGTATTTCTCTCCAGGAAGAACTGGGTATTTCTCTGGCTCACCTTTTGAACCTCTTAAATATAAGAGCAATAGAGAGGGCAAAGGCTGTGCCATTTCTAAGAAACAGAGATTTCTTACATTCGATATCTTAAAAATAAGAGGTTTGGGAAAGTGTCACTCACCTACAAGCTAAATTTTAATTCTTTCCATTAGCACAAAGGTATAAAATAGTTAGGATTGTTTTTATTTTTATTACAAGCAGCACCATCTCTGGATTGTTGAAATTAAGAACATTTGTTTGGTCTTCCCTGGTGGATCAGATGGTCAAGAATCTGCCTGCAATGCAGGAACCTGGGTTTAATCCCTGGGTTATAAAGATCCCCTGGAGAAGGGAATGGCAACCTATTTCAGTATTCTTGCCTGGAGAATTCCATGGACAGAATCTAATGGGCTGTAGTCCAAGGGGCTGTAAGAATCAGAGACGACTGAGCAACTAACACACACACACCTATTAATTCATTGGAAGGATATTCTAATATCACATAACACACAGCCAAGACTCAAGAAAAGATGAAATAGGTGGTTTCCCAGTACCCTAGTCCCACACAAGTTGCTCCATAGTTTGACTTTCCCACAGTCACACTTTAATACTTTTCACCAAATACATGGAATTTCTTGTAGCATACCAAATGTTCATTCTGCACTTCCAGCCACTGCACTAACCCTTGGCTTTTATTTCCCAATTTTTCTTGCATTTATTTATTTATTTATTTTAATTTTCTTTACTTTATTGTGTTGGTTTTGCCATACATTGACATGAATCCGCCATAGGTCATGCTCCCCCTCCAGAAGCCCCCTCCCTCCTCCCTCCCGATTCCCTCCCCATGGGACATCTCAGTGCACCAGCCCCAAGCATCAATCCTGGGCTGGCGATTGATTTCACATATGATAATTAACATGTTTCAATGCCATTCTACCATATCATCCCACCCTTGCCCTCATCCACAGAGTCCACGAGTCTGTTCTATACATCTGCGTTCCTTTTGCTGTCTCGCATACAGGGTTCTCATTACCATCTTTCTAAATTCCATATATATGCGTTAGTATACTGTATTGTTGTTTTTCCTTCTGGCTTACTTCACTCTGGATAATAGGCTCCAGTTCCATCCACCTGAGTAGAACTGATTCAAATGAATTTTTTTTTTAATGCTAAGTAATATTCCATTGTGTATATGTACCATAGCTTTCTTATCCATTCGTCAGTTGATGGGCATCTAGGTTGCTTCCATGTCCTGGCTATTGTAAACAATGCGGCAATGAACATTGGGGTACATATGTCTCTTTCAATTCTGGTTTCCTCAGTGTATATGCCCAGCAGTGGGATTGCTGGGTCAAATGGCAGTTCTATTTGCAGTTTTTTAAGGAATCTCCACACTGTTTTCCATAGTGGCATTTTCTAATTCATATTCATCCTCAAGCATCAATATATAGACTATGTTTCTATTTACAAAGTCTTCTGTGACATTTCACATCCAATGTTCTTTCTCTTGTCCAGTATCACCATGTGGATACCTTTATTATATAATGAAAAAGTGAAAGTGTGAGTCGCTTAGTCATGTCTGACTCTGACCCCATGGACTGTAGCCCACCAGGTTCTTCTGTCCATGGACTTCTCCAGGCAAGAATACTGGAGTGGGTAGCCATTCTCTTCTCCAGGGGATCTTCCAGACCCAGGGACTGAGCCCTGTCTCCCTCATTGGAGGTAGATTCTTTACCATCTGAACCACCAGGGCAGCCCACATAATAACAAACACCAACATCACTGAGAATGCAGGTAAACCTATCATATGCCAGTCTCTGTGATAGTTTATTAAATCATTTTATCTAATCTTTGCAGCATCTCTGTTCAATGCTGTAAGATGGAAATATGTACTTGATTATTTCATCCTAACAAAACTTTATTTATTCCACAAAATTAAAGACCAGGTAATTATCATATGTTCAAGCTTTCATCTACCTAATCCATATTTTCCAAGTACCAGTTCACACCAAAGAACAAACTTCCAAATTCCTATCAGCACTGCCATAAAATGTTGCTTTATAACTCAACTCAAATACATGAGAGAATTAGTTCAACCATCTCAGTGGTGTGCCCTCGTTTCATATTCTCCATCATCCAAATGAAAGTAAAAAGTGCTTTTGCCTCCACTTTTCATTCCTCCTACATCCATTTATCCTTTTGATTGGGTTAAGATTAAATCTGCATCAAGGTACTTATGTAATCTAATGTAGCTAAGTATGGACACCAGAATTAGACCCCACCTCTGGCCCTCACAAGACACAGAAGCTTTGACAGGTCATTTTTCTTTACTTAATAAATGCAGAACATCAGACTTTTGTCTGTCAGACTGTCATCAAAATGAAAGTGTTTGACACAAATAAGGATTTCATTAAATATTTAAGATAGAACTCCATTGCTAATATTGCCAATAAATATACAGAAAAATCGACCAAAAATTAGCTTGAGGGAGTATACAAGTGTTTCCCTATTTATAATCTGTTGTATCATACTTTAAGTATAGTTTCTTTACTTCTGACTTTTAATTAGTTAGCAAAAATGTGATAGAAGTTATTTGTTCATTATGGAGACTCACTAAATATTTTCTTTTAGCCTGGGTAAAATCAAGTGATTCCACTGCTTCCTGGTCATATTAAAACAGAAATTCTAATTTGACCACATTACTATTTAGATTTTTCTGTTCCTTTAGTTTCAGGTCTTCAACACACTGACTAGACAGACAGTAACTAGTCCATAGTTCCAGATGTGGATTTGAAAATTTTATTGAGTAATACTTAGCAAATAAAACTTAAACATTTTAGTGGAGTAGATCTGATCATTGAAATCAGTGCTAATTAGATCATTAACACATATTGTTTAATTACTTGACCTTTACCTCTGCAGACAACACATGTCTTCAACAATTAAACTGTCTCTTCCAAATTATCAACGTCCTGAGCTTACCAGGTGTATCTTAAGAAGTAGAGCTACATATTCAAATTTTTCAACTCCTCTCTGAAGAGTCCCAGTATGCATATTTCATTTTTATGAAATCTCAATTACCTCTAAGAACATACTTTGAATAATGTTAATTTAAAATGCTCTACTTTCAGAAAATAATATACTATGCACTGACCATGAATCTTGTTTCTTTGCTATTTTGTGGGCATGTTATGAGCTTCCCTAGTGGCTTTTTACATTAAAACTCCAAAAGTATGGTAGGCTTCAAGTAAAGCTTGATCTAATAGGATTATACCACCAACACTCATTTTCTCTCAGCTCTCCACTGGCCTCAGACTGTCTCTCTGTTTCTACACTATCCACCCTCTGTAGCTACCTCTAAAAAAAGAGAGAGAAGAAAAGGAAGGGAGGGAGTGAAGAGAAGGGTTAACAAGGAAGGGGAAAGAAGGGAAGAGAAAGGAGGAAGCAATAAACGGAGATAGTAAAGGAAAAGAGAGGGAAAAAAACACCTTCATTTGTAATTGTATTTGTGATTTCTATGGTATAAACACTCCCAAGAGGGCCATGGCCATTTTAAGGTATCAATGTGATGTCACACTGATATATGTGATATATATAACCTAACCTGAGTGGTTAGGTTCCACAATCAGCTCTCATGAGGCAGTTAAGGGCCAGTTCCATCTCCCCTCTGTTAGTTGTAGCTCAGTATTCATATTTTTATATCACTAAGTCTTGGGATATAAAGTTTCTTCAGGTTATTCCTGAGAAAAAAAGAAATGTTTTCTTCCCAAAGCCTTACACTAGTTTGCTAGTATCTCATGAACTCTGATTGGTTGATTGACTCATGAAATTTCTGGGGAAATGAAATATAGTAATTAGCTTATGCTATTCTGGGGCTCACTGCTCTGTGAACCATACTGCCCAAATGTTTCTCCATTTGGACACAGCAGAGTGAAATCCTCATTCAGAAATGGTGGATTCATGTCAATGTATGGCAAAACCAACACAATGTTGTAAAGAAAAAAAATCTTTCTTGAATTTGTTACAATAAAAAAAAATTTAAAAAAAAAAGGATGGGAAGATGGAAGGAAGGAAACCGAAATAATAATAATAATGTCAACAGGAAACATAAAATCCCTTTAGACTCAAACATTAGCACTATACTTGAATGCAAGCTCTATGAATACAGAGGCACTTCTGTCCTCACCTATTTTTGTTGATACTACTGAAAAATATTCAATGCACACTTGTTGAATGAAAGTTAAATTGGAGGAACTCAAATATTTTTGACTGTTTGAAGGAGAAAAGTTAAAATCTTTTACACAAATAATTTGGATACTAGCTTTTCACTAGTGAAATACTTCTTGGACTTTGATACATGCAGTGGTATAAGTGTCACTAGTTTTGTAAATAGTCCTGTAACTTAAAGTAATTCATATCCTCCAAAATGATTCACAGTCATATTAAATTCTAGCCCACGAAGGGTTATGCTGCGGTACTAGTGTATTTTTCTCGTTTTAACTATGAAAACTGGCCCCATTATCATGCACCAAACAATGCTGTTATCATAAAGGAACCCATTTTAGGATGTTAATAGGTGTTTCACTACTGTACCATCCAACTAATGGAGCATATAGGAGAATTGTAGAGTGGTCAGCCACACAGGATGTTGGAGAATATAAAGATCTGCCAGATAAAGACCCATCTGTGTTCATCATAGACACTGCTACAAAATCAGCAGCTCATTATTGACTAATTTTAGGGTATTTTCTATCTTTTTGAGTAGAACTGAAATATTTTATGAGCAGCAAACAGACAAGCATCTTCTTTTTATTTTCGCTCCATATAGTATTTTTGCAAATATTAAAATAGCTAGTCAATTGTTTTCTCCCCAGTGTCCTGTGTATTTTGTGGACTATGCAGAGATTAATAGCAGCCTGCAATAATCTGTTGTCCTTTGTGGAAAAAAAACCTATGCTGCTGTTTCTGGAAAGAAATAATTGGTACATAGCTTATAGAGTCAACGTCTGAATTTAATGGAGCATAAAGGGGTGGTATTTCTCATGAAGGAGGCATATTATCTGTTTAAACAGCTTTCAGTCTTGCACATAAATTAGGCCTTCAACAAGCTTTGGAAAAAGAGAAACCACAGAGTAATGAATTAACATGCTTGCATATTTCTAACAAAGAAACCATCTCTTCTGAAAAGAAGAGAAAGCTCCAGTGTCTCGGCTATATTTGGAAATCTAAAATTAATTATTGACATTTCCATATTGTTTGCAGCCACTTTGCTTGCCCATTTATTGTAAAATGTATATATGCTAATTGTTTTACAGGAGCTCATAAAACTCAGGCTATAAATGAGATAATGTATGACCAATTTATTGCGTTTGCCCTTCAGACATAGAGCTAAACCTGGCATAAGTGAAAAGTGGTCAATGCACATTTTGTCAAGGTCTTTCCTTTCTCCAGAAAGAAAATGAAATGGCAAAATCCTCAAATAGCTGCAATTGAAAAACATTTTATATTTCTCTCGAAACTATTTTCTTTACCAGCTAAAAACCAATTTGGGGTAGTTTCTAGAATCCATCCTGGTGAATATATTCATGCCAAAAATGATAATAATTTATAGAACATAGAATCTGACACTCTTTTCCCATTTACAACAGCTAACACTATAATTCCTATTCTTTGAAAAGGAAACTGAACAAATATCTGCTGTTAAACTTGCACTAAACTTAAGGAAAAACTAATATGAAATGTACTATTCAAGTTATCATTCTCTGTTTATGATAGCAGCTATGTCAGCTTGGAGGAACCCATGCAGTTAAGCCCAAACCCCTAGGCAAGACTGCCAATACAAACAAAGGGGACCACTAATCTCTAGGAAAGAAGATTCTAACCTTCTTTGGTAGCTCATTTCCATAGCTAAAGTTAATATCTCTTTCACAAGCTCTTCTTTCTTCCACTGAATTAAATCTTTCCTGCCCCAGGTCAGACACATTCAGTTTCCATTTATTTCAGTTCAGTTCAGTCACTCAGTTGTGTCTGACTCTGTGACCCCGTGGACTGTCACACCCAAGGGTTCCCTGTCCATCACCAACTTCCAGAATTTACTCAAACTCATATCCATTGAGTTGGTGATGCCATCCAACCACCTCATCCTCTGTCATCCCCTTCTCCTCCCGCCTTCAATCTTTTTCAACATCAGAGTCTTTTCGAATGAGTCAGTTCTTCACATCAGGTGGCCAAAGTACTGGAGCTTCAACTTCAGCATCAGTCCTTTCAATGAATATTCAGGACTGATTTCCTTTAGGATGGACTGGTTGGATCTCCTTGCTGTCCAAGGGACACTCAAGAGGCTTCTTCAACACCACAGTGCAAAAGCACCAATTCTTTGGCACTCATCTTTTTTTATAGTCCAATTTTCACATCCAAACATGACTACTGGAAAAACCATAGCTTTGATTAGATGGACCTTTGTTGGCAAAGCAATGTCTCTGCTTTTTAAAATGCTCTCTAGATTGGTCACCACTTTTCTTCCAAGGAGTAAGCATATTTTAATTTCATGGCTGCAATCACCATCTGCAGTGATTTTGGAGCCCAGAAAAATAAAGTCAGCCACTGTTTCCCCATCTATTTGCCATGAAGTGATGGGACCAGATACCATGGTCTTAGTTTTCTGAACGTTAAGTTGAAAGCCAACTTTTTCACTCTCCTCTTTCACTTTCATCAAGAGGCTCTTTAGTTCTTCTTTGCTTTCAGCTTTAAGGGTAGTGTCACCTGCGTATCTGAGGTTATTGATATTTTCCCCGGCAATCTTGATTCCAGCTTATGTTTCATCCAGGCCAGTATTTCTCATGATGTACTCTGCATATAAGTTAAATAAGCAGGGTGACAATATACAGCCTTTATGTATTCCTTTTCCTATTTGGAACCAGTCTGTTGTTCCATGTCAAGTTCTAACTGTTGCTTCCTAACCTGCATACAGGTTTCTCAAGAGGCAGGTCAGCAGATTTGGTATTCCCATCTCTTTAAGAATTTTCCTCAGTTTGTTCTGATCTACACAAAGGCTTTGGCATAGTCAATAAAGCAGAAGAGGATGTTTTTCTGGAACTCTTCCTTTTTTGATAATCCAACAGATGTTGGCAATTTGATGTCTGGTTCCTCTGGTTTTCTAAATCCAGCTGAAACATCTGGAAGTTCATGGTTCACATACTGTTGAAGCCTGGCTTGGAGAATTTTGAGCATTAGTTTGCTAGTGTGTGAGAAGAATGCAATTGTGCAGTAGTTTGAGCATTCTTTGGCATTGTTTTTCTTTGGAATTGGAATGAAAATCTTTTCCAGTCCTGTGGCCACTCCTGAGTTTTCTAAATTTGCTGGCATATTGAGTGCAGCACTTTTACAGCATCATCTTTTAGGATTTGAAATAGCTCAACTGGAATTCCATCACCTCCACTAGCTTTGTTCATAGTGATGTTTCCTAAGGCCCACTTGACTTCACATTCCAGCATGTCTGGGTCTAGGTGAGTGATCATACCATCATGATTATCTGCGTTGTGAAGATCTTTTTTGTATAGTTCTTCTGTGTATTCTCTTCTTAATATCTTCTGTTCTTGTTGGGCCCATATCATTTCTGTCCTTTATTGTGCCTATCTTTTCATGAAATGTTCCCTTGGTATCTTCATTTTCTTGAAGAGATCTCTAGTGTTTCCCATTCTATTGTTTTCCTCTACTTCTTTGCATTGTTCACTTAAGAAGGCTGTTTTGTATCTCCTTGCCATTTGTTGGAACTCTGCATTCAAATGAGTATATGTTTGTAACTAATGTACCAAAGACAGACAAATAAAAAACTAACCTAGTCAAAATGAGGCAGAAGAGAAACATGTTCCAGACAAAGGAACAAGATAAAACTAAGTGAAATGGAGAGAGACAATCTATCTGAGAAAGAGTTCAGGGTAATGATAAGATAACCAAAGAACTCAAGAGAAGAAAACATGCAAACATGCAAAACATGCATGAGAAGTTAAAAGTTTCTAACAAACAGTTAGAAAATATAAAGAACAGCCAAACAGAGATGAATATAATAAATGAAATGTGGAATCAAGACTAAAGTAAATGATAAAGAGGAATGATCAATGAGCTAAATGATAGAGCAGTGGTAAATCACTGAAGCTGAAAGGAGAAAAAAGAACGAAAAGAAATGAAGACAGCTTAAGGGACCTCTGCAACAATATCCAGCACACTAATATTCACATTATAGGGGTCTCAGAAGCTAGAAGAGAAAAAGGGTCTGACACATAATACCTGAAAATATCCCTAATCTGGGAAAGGAAACAGTCAAGTCCAGAAAGCACAGAGAGTCCCATATTGCATTAAACCAAAGAGATTAATTACAAAAGATTACCAAAGATTAATTACAATTAATTACCAAAGATTAATTACAATTACACATTGTAATTAAAAGGAAAAAAATTAATGACAAAGAGAGAATATTAAAAGTATCAATGGAAAATCAATAAATAACATAAAAGAAAACTCCCATAAGGCTACCAGCTGATTTTTCAGCAGAAATTCTGCAGACCAGAGCAACTGGAACAATATATTTATAATGATGGAAGGGGTAAACCAACAACCAAGGATACTTTACACAGCAAGGTCCTCATTCATTTTGGTGTAGAGATAAAAAGTTTTACAGAAAAGTAAAAGCTTAAACAGTTCAGCACTACCAAATGAACTTTAAAACAAATGCTAAAGGAACTTCAACATGAGAAAGAAAAAGCAACAACAAGAAACAATTATGAAATAAAAACGCTCATCAGTAAAGGCAAACCTTTATTTCACTTTCTTTTCACATGCTAGCAAAGTCATGCCCCAAATCCTCCAAGCTAGGCTTCAACAGTACATGTACTGAGAACTTTTAGATGAAGAAGCTGAGATCAAATTGTCAACATCCATTCAATCACAGAAAAAAACAAGAGAATTTTTAAAAAATCTACTTCCAGATCACATTACCTGCCTCCTGAAAAACCTGAATGCAGGTCAAAAAACAATAGTTAGAACTGAACATGGAACAACAGACTGGTTCAAAATTTGGAAAGGGGTCCATAAAGATTGTATACTCTAACCCAGTTTACTTAACTTATATGCAGAGTTAATCACATGAAATGCCAGGCTGGGTGAAGCACAAGCTGGAATCAAGATTTCCAGGAGCCTCTTGATGAAGGTGAAAAAGGAGAGTGAAGAAGCTGGCTCAATGTTCAAAAAGCTAAGTTTATAGCATCCACTCCCATCACTTCATGGCATATAGGTGGGGAAACAGCGGAAACTGACAGACTTTTTCTTTGGCTCTAAAATTGGCAGCTGGTGATTGTAGCCATGAAATTAAGATGTTTGCTCCTTGTAAGAAAAATTATGACCAACCTAGACAGAATATTAAAAAGCAGAGACATTACTTTTACAACAAAAGTCAACATAGTCAAAGCTATGGTTTCTCCAGTAGTCATATATGGATGTGAGAACTGGACCGTAAAGAAAGCTGAGCACTGAAGAATTGATCCTTTTGAATTGTGTGTTGGAGAAGACTCTTGAGAATCCCATGGCCTGCAAGGAGATTAAACTAGTCAATCCTAAAGGAAATTAACCCTGAAAATTCATCAGAAGGACTGATGCTGAAGCTAGAGCTCCACTACTTTGGCCACCTAATGTGAAGAACTGAATCTTTGGAAAAGACCCTGATTCTGGGAAAGATAGAAGGCAGGAGGAGACAGGGATGACATGGTTGGATGTCATCACTGACTCAATGGACATGAGTTTGTGCAAGCTCTGGGAGATGGTGAAGGACAGGGAAGCCTGGCATGCTGCAGTCCTTGGGGTTGCAAAGAGTAGGAAACAACTGAGCTACTGAACAACATACACAAAGGCAAACCTATACTAAAGGAAGGAAATCATCCACATACAGAGCTAATAGAAAATATAAAGACAAAAGTAGTAAAATCATCTATATCCACAATAAGCAATTAAGGGATACATAAAACAAGTAGACTAATATACAATATGACAGAAAAAGACAGTAATCACAAGGGGAGGATAGTGCAAATTGAGAGTTTTGAAAATGCACTTGAAATTAAGAGATGAGCAATTTCAAACAATCACATTTACAGAGAGAAAGCTACATAAAAACCTCATGGTCCTCAAAAACAAAATCTATAATATACATATATATATGTATATATATATACTAAAATGGAAAAGGAATCCAAACATAACATTAAAGATAGTCATCAATCACAAGGGAAGAGAATAAGACAGGGGAAAAAAGAGTAGCTAGATGAATACAAAATCAAGACCCATAATCAGGCTGCCTACAAGAGATTCACTTCAGATCTCAAAACATACATAGACTAAAAGTGAGGGGATAAAAAAAGTTATTCAGTGCAAATGGAAATTAAAAGAAAACCTGAGTAGCAATACTTATATCAAAGAAAATAGATTTTAAAACAAAGGTTTAAAAGAGACAAAGAAGGACACTAAATATGATCAAGGGATTAATCCAAGAAGATACAACAATTGTAAGTACTTATGCACCCAACACAAGAGCACCTAAATATATAATATAAATATTAACAGAAATAGAAGGAGAAATCAACAGTAACTTAATAATAGTGGCAGACTTTAACACCCCACTTACATCAATGGACTGATCATCCAGACAGAAAATCAATATGAAAGCACTAGCCTTAAATGACACATTAGAGCTCTCTGTGTAATTGATATACAGAGAACATTCCACCTGAAAGCAGCAGGTGATGCATTCTTTTCAAGTGTACATGGGACAATGCACACACTTATCTTCAATTAATCTACAAAGATGGAAGGAAGACTGTACAATGGGGAAAAGATAGTCTCTTCAGTAAGTGGTGCTAGGAAAACTGGACATCTAAATGTAAAAGAATACAATTAGAACATTTTCTCACACCATATACAATAAACTCCAAGTGGATTAAAGGCATAAATGTAAAACTATAAAATTCCTAGAAGAAAACAAAGGCAGAACACTTTTTGATATAAATCACAGAAATATTGTTTTTGAATCTGTCTCCTAAAGCAAAGGAAATAAAAGCAAAAACAAATAAGTAGGACCTAATTAAACTTAAAAGCTTTTGTACAACAATGGAAACCACTGACAAAATTAAAATTCTTACTGAATGGGAGAAAATATTTGCAAATAATATGACCTATAAGGGGTTAATATATATACACAGCTCAAACAACTTGACATCAAAAAAAAAAAAAAAAACTGAATGAAAAATAGAAGATCTGAAAGAACATTTTCCTAAAGTGGTCATACAGATGACCAATAGATGGTCACATGAAAACATACTCAACACTGCTAATCATCAGGGAAATGCAAATCAAAACCACAATAAGATGTCACCTCAAAGTTGTCAGAATGGCTATCATCATTAAAAAGACTACAAATAACAAATATTGGTGAGGATGTGGAGGATTCTTCTGTTGGTAGGAATGCAAACTGGTGCAGTCACTGTGAAAACAATATGGAGGTTTCTCAAAAAAAAAAAAAAAAAAAAAAACTCAAAGAAGAATTACCATGTGACCCCGAAATTCTACTCCTGGGAATGCATCCAAAAAAACCAAAAGCACTAATTTGAAAAGATACATGCACCCCAATGTTCATGTGTATGCTCAGCTCTTTGCAACCTGGTGGAAGGTAGCCTGCTAGGCTCCTCTGTCCATGAGGATTCTCCAGGCAAGAATACTAAAGTGGGTTTCAATGCCATCCTCCAGAGGATCTTCCCAACCCAGAGATTAAACCCAGGTCTCCCACATGGCAGGTGGATTCTTTACTATCTGAGCCACCAGAGAAGCCCAAGAATACTGGAGTCAGTATCCTATCCCTTCTCCAGGGGAACTTACCAACCCAGGAATCAAACCAGGGTCTCCTGCATTATAGGCAGATTCTTTACCAGCTGAGCTACCCAGGAAGCTATGCCAATGTTCATAGCAGCACTATTTACAATAATCAGGACATGTAAGTAACTTAGATGTCCATCAACAGATGAATAGATAAAGAAGTTGTGGTATATATATATATACAATGGAATATTACTAAGCCATTAAGAGAAATGAAATTGGGTCATTTGTAGTGATATGGATGAATCTAGAGTCTGTCAAACATGGCGAAGAAGTCAGAAAAAGAAAAATAAATATTGTATGTTAGCAAATATATGTGGAATCTTGAAAAATGGTACTGATGAAGTTATTTTCAGGGAAGGAATGGAGATATAGAGAATGGACTTGTGGACACAGCAGAGTAAGGAGTTGGGGGACGAATTGAGAGAGTATCATTGACATATACACAGTATCATCTGCAAAACAGCTAGTGGGAAGCTGCTGTATAGCATAGGGAGCTCAACTCGATGCTCTGTGATGACCTAGAGGGGTGGGATGAGGAGCTGAGGGAGGTTCAAGAGGGAGGGGATGTATGCATACTTACAGTTGATTCATATTGTTGTACAGCAGAAACTAACACCACATTACAATGCAATTATCCTCCAATTAAAAAAAATTAACTGAAAAATACCTTCCTAATCATTGAAAATCTAGCTTGTTTTAACAAATTATGAGTTTAACTATGGACTCAATCTATCTTACCCAATATATTAAAATGAACTATTTCTAGTATTTAAAACCCCTGCATTTTCCTTCTTAGTGAAGTAGACACTAACTTTCTTCTCTGATGTGTATTCTCTTGCATGATTTTTGTTTTGTTTTGTTTTTTGTTTTGAACTTTGAGGATATCTGGTCCATTCTCTGACAAAGTTTTGGTATCTTTAAGGTAAGGTTGGTACCACCCCACTTCTGATCTGCTTGTAGTGTTTTCTGAGAAACTGCATGTGGAACACTTTGAATCTGTTGCCTGTTTCCTTGGGTTCTAGTGGCCTTTCCTAACGATTTGGTCCCAGCAAGGCCAGAGGGCTTGCTGCAGACTCCTTTTCCTTTCCTGACCTGGTAGCTTGCTATCCAGATCTAGGACTCTACCTAGAACTTTGATGATACATACTAATAGGTTCCCCCAGATCCTGAGTTCACTTATATACCCTTGCCTAGTAGCCAGTAGGAACATACTCCTTTTTGCATGCCATGCAGGAAATGGCATTGTCTCAGGAGTACCTTCTATTACCCAGTCCTACAGGCTTTTCCTTAGCCACTACTGTCCACGTGTGGGCAATGGTGTGGCTTTCAGAGACCCTAAAGGGTGCAGGGAAAAAACTCCTCTCATTATTTCCTTTAACTGAACATAGCCTCTCTTCTGAAGCCTGCCCAGTGAGAAGACATTGCGACAGACATCCTCTGCTTCCTTTACTTCTCTCCCCTCATTCTTCTCACAATCCCTATTAATCAGATCAATTGTATTTTAGTTTGATTTCTTATCAGGTAGAGATTTCTTCAAAGACTTCTGGGCTCAAACCTTATGAATCTTCCTAAGTGATGAGCAGAATATGGAGACACTGGCTTAACAACAATGAAATATAAATGAACAAGAATACAGAAAATAATGAAAATATCTTACTTGTAAAATATCTGGCACATAGTAATTATTTAAATATTTAAACCTATGATTATTATACTACCTAGAAAGATAATTTACAACATAGCCAAATAGCAATTAATAGCTTCCAAGCCTCAGTTTTCAATCAGGAAAGAGGTTAATATTGCCTGACAGTGAGAAATACCCAGGTCATTTGCCAACCTTGTAGAAAATCCTGTGAAATGGTAAGAAAAGCAATGCAGCAGGGCACAGCTAGACAGATAAACTCTGCAGGAAGCCTGAGCCACAGAGATTTGTTATTATTTTTTGTATGGATCTGGGATCTACCAGAGAATGTGGGCAAATTACTTTAACAGCTTCTTGCAGGGACTCTCTAATTCAGGGGTCCCCTAGCTCCAAGCCTCAGACAGGAAGTGGTCTGCAGCTTGTTAGGAACCATGCCACTCAACAGGGGGTAAACAGTGTGCTAGGGAGGGAAGCTTCATCTGCTGTTCCTCATCGTACCCATTACCACCTAAATCTCCCTCTCCCAGGTTCTGTGGAAAAATTGTCATCTATGAAACCGGTCTCTGGTGCCAAACAGGTTGGGACCACAGCTCCAATTTATAGTGCTGTGTGACCAAAAACAAAAAATACACAACACTGACCATGAATGCTTTATCTGTGTAAGAACCAACAGGCAAATATATATTTGCTAAATTATTATGAATGCATATGCTAGTATGCATCTAGACTCAGTCTCTCCATAAAAAATTGCTCCAGACTCAGTGCCGTTCTGTCTTCCCCAGACCTTTGTGTGAAACCCTCACCTTTAGCACACACTAAAGGTCATCTGCCTACTGTTTACTTCATGAGGGTGATGGTTCCTCCACTATTTTCCCTTTTGTATGCACCCTTCAATTACAATCTCTGCCTGTCTTTTTTAGGAAATGGCTTGCTATTTCCAGACTTCCCAAGACTACACAAAAGCCAAATTATTTTTTTCTCTCATCCTAGAAGTCTTAGATTGCAAATTAAGCTGGAAAGGTAAAGCAAAAATAAAATGGCAGATGGGCTACTAGGTCAGAGTCAAGAAAATATGCCATGGGATGACGTAGAGTTATTCAGGAGTATGATAGAGCATTACGACTCCAATCCAAAATGAAAAGCATGTAGTGTTAACTGGAAGGTAACTATAACACATATTTTTTTCTTTTGAATAATAGCTTTTTCTTGGCCACCTGCCTGCCAAGTTTCTTAACCTTTTCAGTCTCCAACTTTGGTTTCCAAAGTTACTTTAATCCCATTAACACACATACCTTCAGACCTCAGCCTTTGAAAATCCTTTGTAGGTTATCGAAAGATGAGATCATTGAGCCAAGAGAACATAAAGTCAGATCAAAGAAGGGCCAGTTTTTGAACATAAAAGAATTTGATTTAAACATCCTCCATCTTCCAATTTATCAAATTCTAAGAGACTGCTTTCTGTACTATTCCAGAAAATTTTGAGAGGCAATAGTTAATGTATATAGAGTTTGAAGGTAAGCAGACATGAGTTTGAATCCAGATCCCTAATCACTCAATTATTTTGATCCTCAGTTTCTTATCTATAAAATGGGAATAATCTCCCAGAGTCTTGCTGTGCCATGAGGACTCAGGAGATTCTAGCTAGAGTTTCCAACACAAAGTTGGGCACATGGAAGGCACATAATTGTGGTAGTTCTTTAAACTTTCTTCATAATCTTCTACTCCAGGGCTTTGCCATACCTTAGGTTTCAAGTCTACCACCAACCTTTGAGGATCCCAGGGTTTCCTAGTTTCCAGGGAGTCACGGCCATACATGCAATATATTAGAAAAGAGGTAACTAGTACTCTGGAAAGTCTTCAAAGCAACACTAATTTCTTCATATAAGAAAGAGAGTTCTTATTCAAAAAGCTTTAAACCAAAGGAAAAACATGTTTGTTACATCATTTTCCATGGAAATACCTGGAGAACACAGCCCATGGTAATTGTGGTTATATTCTTATAAGTTACACACTTTATCACCAGCACATTCAAAAGTGCCTGTTAAAGGACCATGAATTTTACTGGAGTCTCACTTACCACCATATATTCCTCAACTGATGTTTCTAGACTTCTGGTTCCAGGTTCTCTAAAAGAAGAACAATATATAAAAAAGTTATATAGCATGGCTGGAGAAATATTCCTGTCGACAAATGTAGTCTAAAATTCTGAGAAAATATCAGTTGTATCAAAACCATTATTATCAATGATAATTATATGTAGACTCCCATTTCAATTTTCCACAATAATTTTCAATAATACTGCTCTCATAAAGGACTGGGGCCCCAAGCAAATCAATATTCTGGGTTTTCATACTTCTTCTATTAAAGCAGAGCTTGGGTTAAACAAACTAAGGTCTTAAGATATTGCTTTCAACATCCTCTGATATTAAAATGCTACTTAAATGATCAGGAGGGGTGTGGGCATTTACTAAGAATACAACTAAGAGAAAGGGTTAACGACTGTTTTCTGAGCTGTCTCCTTGCACAGAACTCTGCTGTGTGAGCTCAAGACCTCTCTCATTCTGGGTTCTACACTCAGAACTCAGGTATCTATTCCTCAGCTGGTAGTTCCCTCTCTCTGGAATGAAGGACAAAAGTCAGAAAACAACCAAAGATCCTTAGAAAAATGAGATTGCCTAGAAGTGGGATGGAAACAGAGGGAAAGGTGGAGTCAGACTACCCAAGACAAGGCTCTCACTGCTGGAGTTTTGAAGGAAAGGGAACTAGGTGAACCAGTTGCCAGGACAACCTGCTGTTGGGGCAAGGGCAGTTGGGGCAAGGATATGGGAGACCTGTGGCTGCTCCTGCTCCTGCCCCTGTCCCTGGCAGCCTTCCATGGGGTCAAAGGCTGTTTGGAATGTGACCCCAAATTCATCGAGGAAGTTAAATCCTTGCTTGGAAAGCTGGTACCACCAGAAGTCCCTGGCCAAACTCATCTGCTTGAACGGCAGATGAAGGAGATGATCCGTTTAAGCTTCAAGGTCTCCCACAGGGACAAGATGCTTCGGGTGTTGGGTGAGGGAAGCCTAAGCCCCTAAGAATTTTGGAAGCTAAAGGGAGAAGGGAGGTAGGGAAGAGAGTACCTAGGGCCACGTAATTTCTTCCATAAATGTAATTAACCCCCAAATGTTCCTTTACCCCTCCTCTCTAGCTGTTCAAAAGGTTGTCAATTTGAGAACATGGCTGAAGAACGAACTTGATAAACTGAGCAAGGAAACATGGAAAGGTGAGGTACTGTTTTAATGTTAAAAGAATGTATTGCCCAAGCAAGTATGATAACAGTTCACTGGGGAAACAAGGCAAAACAATTATGATTAAATTATGAATGGAAAGGCCACCCCTCTTTTCTGATGTCCATTCCACCCCTTTTTAGGTGTCTTTATCCTTCAAGGCAGGCTTCTCGACATCCGCAAAAACCTGGACTCCAAACTGGAAAAACAATTAAAGAAATTCTCTGAAGTTGGTAATATCAGATGTATATCTAACACCACTGAAATTATGTGAAAGGAATAGGAAATGAGGGGTGAGAGGAGGAATAAGGATTCACATTAAAATGATCCAGAATGGGTGGAATAGTGGAGGTAGTGGGTAACCAAATAAAGACTACTTGAGTATAAATATGACAAACTTTAAGTTGATTCTAAGCTCATTAGATCTTTCTGATTCTCTTTTAGCTTGTTCTGAAGATTGTGGTAAGTACAGTATATGTAGTGCCTTGAGGTTTCAGTGCGTATTTTCCCACCTCCTTATCTCCTCTACTTGTCACACGGAGAACGTAATTATTCCTAAAGCTATTGGCTACAAGGGGGAATGTCAATGATCTGTGACAACAAAATCTAGCCTATGAAGTCTCAATCACTCCATATAATTTGACTTACTCAGAGGCCTTCTATACCAGAGTTTTTAATCCATAGCTCCGGTATAAGCTGAGGCATCACTTCCCCACTTCTTTGCAGAGATTGGGCTTCAAGTTTTGGTCCATCTCTAAAATTGATGGCTAGGGGAAAAAGAAAGTTACAACAATGTAACCAATGGAAATGCCCAAGATCTAATCCATGCTGGTGTCTAAGCTAAGGAAACTCCATGCTGTGGCCCCCTTCCAACTATCTTTCTTCTTCTCACCATCAGTCGTGACTGAAGGTCCTATCCTGGATTGTTGGACATGTCTTCGCATCACCACTCAATGTTTTAAAGGAGAATATTGTGAAGGTAACAAAGATTGTTGTGTGGCACTTTGAAAAGCCAGGGATCAAGGAGTTTCTCATTGATCTAGTCAAAAAATATTTGTTGATCATGTTCTATGTAGGTCATGCTAATACTACAAATAAGAGCTAAGATGCTGGACAAAATTTGTACCAGAATGAAGAGCTTAAAAATGAAAAGGTGTACTAAAGGTGGAGAAATTAGGCTGGAGTAGTAAGAGAAAATGTTTTGTAGAGCCTAGGAGTCTAAGAGCAGGATAACCAGGGAACAAGATATAAATGGTGAACAGAGAAATGTTTAAGGTTAAAAAGAGTCTTATGGGTAAAGCTCTCAAGTTACTAATTTTCCCCTCCAGCTCACTTTTCCCCCCTCTTTTTTCCTCCAGAGGATGATCCAAAGAAGGCTGAGAATCGAGAAATTGGACTATTTCTGATATTATTAGCAGAAGGTGTAATATTGGGAGGTGTTTTGCTACTGTGAGTTTTCCTGCTTTCAAACACACTGGGTCAAGCATTTCTTTGGCAAAGAGACTGCCCAATCTTCCCCCTTCTTCCAATGGAAATAAGAGGAAAGAAGTCATCTCAAACTTTGAGATATCCTACTAATAGGAATGAAACAGATAAAAGTTTGACGGGATAAAAGTTGGAACATAGGAAATGGAGGAAGTATGATGTATGAGAAAAACGCTTGTAGAGGAATTCAAAAATGGAAGAAAAAATAGTTCCTTTTTTTTTCTTAAAGAATTGGGCTACTAATATTTAAGTAGGGATTATTTTGTTTCTCTAGATTCCATTTTTGCATCTCTCACCGGAGGAAAATGAAGGCAATACGAAGGTCATTAAAGAAATACTTGGAGAAGAAACTTGAAGAATTAATGGGGATAACGGATGAGAAGGAGAACGATTTCAGAGGCAGAAAATAAATACATAGACACAGGCAGAAGGTCTTTTGTAATTCTCTTATGTGTTGACTCAGAGTAGAAAACCAGGAATTAAGCTCTTTTGCAGTCATAGAGTCAAAGTATTCTAAAACTGAACTTAATTTCTCTGGTAAAGATCCTTTCTGATATCCTGAGGGAAATGGAAGCAAACATTTACTGGAAGTTGGACAGAAAGCAATGCTGGTATGTTGCAATGCACATGAAAGAGGATACACTGCATAATAACAAAGAATGAATGGTAATCTAAGACTCTACAGAAAAGGTAATAAAGATGCACTTTTATTTCTCATTCTATCAGTCTAAGCATCCAAACAATGGACTAAATGTGTATAACTGTTACCAACAAAATTTTAAGTATGGTTTTGGTTCTTTTGTTTAAAAAAAGGCAAAATAAAAGAAGTGGAATCAATTTTCTGATAGTGTAACTCCATTTAGGATAATGATGAAATAGATGAAAAATTTAATGCCTGAAGAACAGAACTTGTCATTTTTCTAAACCTGTTTTTTCCTATGATGTCAACCCATGTTCAACTTATTATAAATAAAGTTCCTTGTAATCACATTTTACAAAAGAATGCATGGTTGGCAACTCTCATTAATGTCTTTAATCAAGATAACTTTCAAATGTCTAGGGTTTTTTTATTTCCATCTTTCATTTAGTAACTGTTTCCATATTTATCAGTAGGTTCAATGTGGGAAATCTTCTCTGAAGGTACACAGCATTTAATCTTCATCATGATGTCACACATACATACACACACACAAAAGTCCAAAATATGAGTCCTGAATTGAGATTTGTCCCAATCATTTCTCCATAAATCTATGTTCTATGATTGGGTTGGATATTGTCTTAGTCTAGCTGTTCTTAATGAACACTTCTAATGTGTACATTAAATCTTAATTAGTGTTTTACATCTACTATTAAATTGAACTCTCACAATAATCTTTTGAGTAATATTGTTATTGACCGAAGCACTATGAATGAGGAAACAGGAAAATATCTAACTCAAGGTCCCATAACAAGTAATCTAGGCTATGACAAACTCCCCTGGTGGCTAACCTTACTCATACCGTCTGATTAGAACTGACATCTATAATCATGAAGATAAATGGAAAGATGATAAGTGTGGGTTTATTGTCAACATATTCTTGATTACAGACAGTGGTGGCAAAAACTGGAATAAAACTGATGCCTGGCTAACTCTAAAATACATGAACTTCCCACTCTATTTTGTTTACTTCTATTCTGGAAGCTTATTTCAAAAGAGTACCACCACAGTTTATGGGTAGGAAAATAGGTCCTGCTTCAGTGGTACATGTGTGTATGCTCAGTCTCTCAGCTGTGTCCAATTCTCTGCAACACTATGGTCTGTAGCCCACCAGGCTCCTTTGTCCATGGGATTTTCCAGGCAAGAATATTGGAAACAGTTGCCATTTACTCCTCCAGGGGATATTCCCAACCCAGAGACTGAGCTTGAACTTCCTATTTCTCCCACACTGGCAGGTTGATTCCTTAGTGGTAAGGAGAAATAATTTGCAAATCTTTCACCCACTATAGAACTCTGAGTGCTTGTTTGTTTTGCTGCTATATTAATGAAATATTGAATGAATGTGAATATATTTAAGGAAGACAAAATTAATACCTGAACATTAATATCTCTCAGTTTCTAAATTTGAACTTCTAGTTAAAAGTAAAGGATAAGAGTATCATTGGCATCTACCATTTTCCAATGACTTAAGGTTCATCTCACCAAAAATTCTTGAAACATACTAACTTCATTCATGGTATTTATTATATTACTGTGTTTATATTGCTTTCAGTTCAGTTCAGAAGCTCAGTCGTGTCCAACTCTTTGCAACCCCATGGACTGCAGCACACCAGGCCTCCCTGTCCATCACCAATTCTTGGAGTTTACTCAAACTCATGTCCCTAGATTCAGTGATGCCATCCAACCATCTCAACCTCTATCATCTGCTTCGCCTTCCGCCATTAATCTTTTCCAGCATCAGGGTCGTTTCAAGAGTCAGTTTTTCACATCAGGTGGCCAAACTAGTGGAGTTTCAGCTTCAGTATAAGTCCTTCCAATGAATATTCAGGACTGATTTCCTTTAGGATGGACTGGTTTGATCTCCTTGCAGTCCAAGGGACTCTCAAGAGTCTTCTCCAACACCACAGTTCAAAAGCATGAATTCTTTGGTGCTCAGCTTTCTTTATAGTCCAACTCTCACATCCATACATGACTACTGGGAAAACAATAGCTTTGACTAGACAGGCCTTTTATGGCAAAGTAATGTCTCTGCTTTACAATATGCTGTCTAGGTGGGTCATAACTTTTCTTCCAAGGAGTAAGCATCTTTTAATTTCATGGCTGCAGTCACCATTCACAGTGATTTTAGAGCCAAAAAATAAAGTCTCTCACTGTTTCCATTGCTTCCCCATCTCTCTGCCATGAAGTCATGGGACCAGATGCCATGATCTTAGTTTTCTGAATGTTGAGTTTCAAGCCAATTATTTCACTCTCCTCTTTCATTTTCATCAAGAGGCTCTTTAGGTCTTCTCTTTCTGCCGTAAGGGTGGTGTCATCTGAATATCTGAGGTTATTGATATTTCTTCTGGTGGTCTTGATTCCAGCTTGTGCTTCATCCAGCCAGGCATTTCACATGATGTACTATGCATATAAGTAAAATAATTAGTGTGACAATATACAGCCTTGACTTACTCTTTTTCCAATTTGGAACCTGTCTGTTGTTTCATGTCCAGTTCTAACTGTTGCTTCCTGATTTGCATACAGTTTTCTCAAGAGTTAGGTCAGGTGATCTGGTATTCCAATTTATTTAAGAATTTTCCTCAGTTTGTTCTGGTCCACATAGTCAAAGGCTTTGGCATAGTCAATAAAGCAGAAGTAGATGTTTTTCTGGAACTCTCTTGCGTTTTCAATAATCCAACAGATGTTGGCAATTTGGTCTCTGGTTCCTCTGCCTTTTCTAAAACCAGCTTGAACATCTGGAAGTTCATGGACTTTTGAAGCCTGGCTTGGAGAATTCTGAGCATTAGTTTACAGCATGTGAGATGAGTGCAATTGTGCAGTAGTTTGAGCATTCTTTGGAATTAGAATGAAAACTAACCTTTTCCAGTCCTGTGGCCACTCCTGAGTTTTCTCAATTTGCTGGCATATTGAGTGCAGCACTTTCACAGCATCATCTTTCAGGATCTGAAATAGCTCATCTGGAATTCTATCACCTCCACTAGCTTTGTTTGTAGTGATACTTCCTAAGGCCCACTTATCTTCACATTCCAGGGTGTCTGGCTCTAGGTAAGTGATCACATTATCATGATTATCTGGGTCATGAAGATATTTTTTTGATAGTTCTTGCTACTTTTGATAGTATTCTTGCTACCTCTTCTTAATATCTTTTGCTTTTGTTAGGTCCATACCATTTCTGTCCTTTATTGTGCCCATCTTTGTATGAAATATTTCTTGGTATCTCTAATTTCCTTGAAGAAATCTCTAGTCTTTCCCATTCTATTGTTTTTCTCTATTTATTTGCATATATCACTGAGGAATGCTTTTCATTTTAGAAAATTATATTAATAGGATAACATATTTGCCAGATTTTGTGTGTTTTCATGTTTGTTTGCTTTAGTGCAGCCTTTTAAATTTCTTGTTGTTCCCTCTCATTCTTCTTCTACTCCATTCTCATTACTCTCTTCTAGAAAACCTTGGTTAACAAGGATATGTCTTTCATTATTTTATTGAAACCTAAATGGTTTTAAGCAAACACATATACACACATACATACAAAAACATTTACACATTAATTGCTTGCTATTAAGAATTCTGCACAGTTATGCATATTGATTTTCATAGTTACATATTTTGTGACAATTAAGTTAACTGCTATCAAAATCTATTCACATTTTGGTGGTTGTACACGTACCACAGTGTGATGATGCCATCATTATTCTAACATTCCTCTATTTGGGATATTCTCTTCATTAGCTTCTTTTAGTCACTGTAAATAATGCTACAATAAACACCCATGTAATAAATATCTACTTACTGATTCTCCCATTTGTAAGAGATGATGTTACTGAACTGGAATATCTAAAGTGAAAGTTATATGTTCTTCATCAGAATCTGCCCACATATCCACATCTCAACTTATAGAACCTGATTCTTTTTTAATTTAATGTCTTCACTTAACAATAGGCACCTTACTAGGCTGGTATTCAACTTGCATTGTACGTCAGCCAATAGAAGGATAAGGTCCTGTGTTTTATTTTCAGCAATTTCAACCCTGCACCTATAGGAGATAAAGTTCTTCCTCAGAGTACAGCAAGAAGCTTCTAGGTCATATATGGGAGGGTCTGAGCTGAGAATTTGAATCCCCAGAGTTCATCCTTTGAGCACTGTGTCCAGTAAAATAGAAGCAACCAATCAACATCATCACATTCCTTAGTTTTCAAAAAATGTTTGAAAGTATCATATACAGAATCACCCAACTAACTTCTTATAAGTGATTGATTAATAGTACCCAATGGAGATACTTTACATAAAACTCTTAATAGTTCATGCCAAGGACTGTCAGTGCTCTCCTTACAACTGGCAGTAACTTATCAGAATCTTTAAATCTAATAGGACTAGAAAGTCAATTCAAAAAACTCAAAACCAATTCTGAAAACCCATCCTTAAAATTATATTCCTCTAGAACTACCCTTAACAACAAAATCTGCATTAGTCTGAGTTCTTCAGAGGAACAGAACCAAAAAGATAGATCACTAGACAGACAGAAAATTTAAGATTTATTATGGGAATTGGCTCACATTATTACGGATCCTGAGATAATGCCATCACATACAGTCTACAAGTTGGAGACCCAGTGCCATAATTCACTTAGAGTTGAATACCTGAGAACCAGGAGGAATCTGGTATGAGTTCAAGAGTTGGAAAGCCCAAGACCCAGGAGATCCCCTGGCTGGGGGCAGGAAATAACAGATGTCACAGTCTGTTGATTTTGTGTGAAAGAAGGGGAAGAAAGGGGGGAAGGGAGAAAATGTGCCTTTCTTCCACCAGGGCCCTCAATGAATTGAATGATGTCACATACTTTGGTGAGGACAGATAGTCTTTACTTAGTCTACTGATTTAAATATTAATCTCTTCCAAAAACACCCTGTCAGACAAACCCAGGAACAATGTTTTCCCAGCTATCTGGGCTTCCCTTAGTTCAGTAAGGTTGAACACATAACAATAACAATCACAAAACATTACTTATCAAATCTTGTGAAGAGTGGCTAATTATATGCACTTGAGACTAACGTTCTATTCATATATCATAAAGATAAAGAATATAAAACACTGAATAGGGCATTCTAAGTAGCTAGGAAAAAAACAAAGTAAACTCAAAACATGTACAAAGAGGGAAGTTAGACTGTATCTGAATGAAACAAGTGGCAGAAATTAAAGAGATAATACCAGATGCTAGTAAAAGTCTTCATCCAAACACAAAACAAAAATTTTAGAAGATACATTAAAAAGTTAGAAATAAGAGAATCAAAACTATAGACAGAACTTATTTTTATCTTAAGAGACTCTTTAAAACAACTAAATGGCAATAACATACAAAACTTGGATGAAACAGATATTTTAATAAAAGCACAAATTAACAATATTGACAAAGGAAGAAAAAAATAACCAGGTTGCCAAAGTTCTTTAAAGAAATTTAAAAACAGTATAAACACTACTGAAAAATGCTTAAGGAAAAACCTGAAATGAGATATAACATGCTGTCTTTGTTTTTTACACAAATGGTGAAACTCTGATATCCTCCTACCTTAAGTGCATGGTGCTGGTTGTTTCCTTCACTAAAGTAAGTAATTGGTTGTTGCTGCTTAGTTGCTAAGTCATGTCCAGCTCTTTTGTGACCCCATGGACTGTAGCCCACCAAACTCCTCTGTCCATGGGATTTCCAAGGCAAGAATACTGAGTTGCCATTTCCTTCCCCAAGGGATCCTCCCCACCCAGGGATTGAACCTTCATTCCCTGCATTGGCAAGTGTATTCTTTACTGCTGAATCCCCAGGGAAATTCAAAGACATACAGAAGGACAAACAGGTTTGAAGAAAGGGGCTGAAATTCAGTTTTGAAAGTATCAACTTTGTTCCAGTCAAAAACAGACATCTATTCAGTGTTTGGATTTATATATATGAACATAGTAATAAGATCAAAGCTAATGAAACACATTTCAAAGCACTTGAACAAAGTAAGTAGTGAACCTGAAAATATGACTAAGATCATCCAGATAAAAAGGTTGAGAAGTGATGAAAACCAAGGATAGAATACCAAAGATACCGGCATGATAGTAAAATTAAAATACAGCTCCAAGTGGGCTAAGAGAAGCAGCCAGTAATTATTATGTTATTAAGACATCTATAATATTCAGATACAATATTAAAATGCTTAAAAATCCAACCTGTTTCCTATAGTCTTACTTCTTGGAAAACTTTTGAGATGCTGACTTTGGGCTAAATTCCCATCAGCTATGACTATGTGTTTCAAATTTCTGACCCTTTAATCTGCACAATTTACTAAAACTACTTTATAATATAGATCCACAATCTGATTGTTTTTATTTCTAGAATCATGAACACAAGGAGGGGCTGGTTGTTTGTGATTTTATGTGTTTATAATATGATGAAATGAAGATTATCCAATAGAATTATATGTTCATCTACTAGGAACGGTTCTATGGTACTTGATTTCAAGTGTAAAATACAAAATTAATTGCTTACAATCCCAATTTAAGCTTGTTGTTGTCCAGTCTCTAAGTGTGTCTGACTCTTTGTGACCTCATGGACTGCAGCACACCAGGCCTCCCTGTCCCTTATTATCTCCTGGAGTATGCCCAAGTTCATGTCCATTCAATCAGTGATGGGTCAATTTAAGTTTGAGATAACCATATTTTTTTAAAAGGATCTGTAAAATCACCTTTCCAAAAAGCAAATTCTCAGCTCAAAGCTCATTTATAGTTTAGTGAAACAATATAAATCATTTATACTTTAAGAACTAACACACAATCCAATGTCCTGATGTCAACCCTATATAAGTTTATTTCGAACATCTCCCTAGGATATACAAATCATTAGGGGAATGTATTTCTTTGAGTCTGCCAACCTGATGCAGATGGTACAATTTCTGATGCTTCACTATTCTTGGAGGTTCCCTTATTAAGAACCAGTATTTTCTAAGGTAGGTTTGTTTGTTTTTTCAGGAAAAACAGGTCAGAACTTTTGCTGAATGAAAATTTAATAATTCATTTTATCTGGAGATAACATTAAAAGATGGTGGCCAATCAAATTAAGTTACTCAAAACATAAATTATTAGAATATAAAAAATAAAAGCAGTAGCTGGGTTAACACCAGAAGTTTCTTAATTTCCATTTATCAATAGTCTTTCTAACTTCCCTCCATTACTTTCTGACTCAAAGGGAGGTTGTACCTTCTTCCACCTGAGGCAAATGCTTTCTTTAGAATTTACATTTCCTGATCTGCAGCCTCTTCTGGAATATTCCTTCATCATTTATCTCCCATCATTTATCTCCCTTCTCTTCTTCAATACTAGGTCTTTACTCTTAGTGTCTATTACTATATATTAAAGCCTCTTTTCTTCATCCTTTGTCCACTTCTAACATCCATGCCAAACTTCTTAAAAAAGCATTATTTCTTTACTCTTGTCTTTCTCTCAATTCACCACAATCTACATTTTGCTCCTCACCACCAAATGGAAATTGTTCTACGGTTGCCACTGATCCCTCATTTGTTACAATCAGTTTTATATAGTCTCCAGTGGAGTAATTTATTTATATAGAATTAAGAAAATCTTAACAGAAAAACAAAATGCACAACTTAGGCCATCAAGTACAACTTGTTTGGGTTTAGACCAAAAGGAAAAACAGAACTCATCTTTGTAGCCCCATAAAATCTACCAAAAAAAGAGTCATCTTTATTCCTCAAGTTACTTGTCAATTCTAAGACTTACCAGAGTGCTAATGATTTCCTTTTTAAAGTACCCTTCTGTACTTCGCAGGTTTTGTTATGTCAAAGGTTTTATGCCTATTTTTCAAACCATGTTTTAGTAGCTTTGGTTGGGGAGGGAGGGCTCCTCTTCCTCATCTGCCTACTTATTTAGATATTGAACACCAGAGAACTGACTTCAATTTTTTTCTTTCTCCATACCTGTAGAATCTCATCTACCCATGTAATTTTAACCATCATTTAGTAATTGCATCTCCAAATTCTTAGACAGTTATTTGCCCTCCCCAAGTCCTCCTCCTATATATATGTGAGGATATATATAGATATATCCTTATACTGGATATATCTATCTAGACCTAAAACATCAATTTTAAACTCAGCATGGCTAAAGCTGAACTAATTATCTTGAACCATTTCTGATTCTATGCAATTTATCCTTATCCAGAGTGTCCTTTAGTCCTCCCAAAGAAAATATATGTTGCATGTAGATTATAGACAAACTAGTTTACTGAGCATTTTTATAATTACCTTCTCACAGATCCCACAAAATTACTTTAAATCACTTTTTGTTTGGAGGAAGCTCAGCAAGTTTAATTTCTTCCAAGTGGTGACTTGGTAAGTGGAGGAACCAGGATTCAAATCCCAAACCTGAAGCCTTTGCACTAGCCAGCACTGGCTCCATGGATACCGTATATTACCCAAAGGTAGGAATATCAATGTATTCTGGAATCCTCTCTCTTGCAGTCTCTTGAATTAGCATTGATTTTTACTCCTAAATTTCTCTTAAATCACCCTAGCTACTGCTGTAGTTGAAGCCCTTCCCTCCTGTCTAAGGGCTTATTGCAATGGCTTTCTAATCAGCCTCCTGAGTCCAGCCTCTCGAAAAGCCAAAGCCATCCTTCCTTTTGCAATCAGAACAATCAGTCTTGAAAAATAAATTTAGTTCAAACTCCTAAATAAAGTACTCCAATGACTTTTCCACTCCTAAAAGTGTAAACGTCTTCATACAACATTCTACATAGCTAAAATTTAACATCCGACTCTATATAATCTCACCTTTGGCAAAATGCATTCCTAGGTCTTCCTCTCTACCTAGCATCGGCCAAACATACTTGGCTTTTTCATGCTCCTAGCCAATACTTTGGAGGAGGCAATGGCAGCCCACTCCAGTACTCTCGCCTGGAAAAACCCATGGACAAAGGAGCATGGTAGGTTGAAATCCAAGGGGTCATGAAGAGTCAGACACAACTGAGCGACTTCACTTTCACTTTTCCTTTCATGCATTGGAGAAGAAAATGGCAACCCACTCCAGTGTTCTTGCCTGGAGAATCCCAGGGACAGTGGAGCCTGGTGGGCTGCTGTCTATGGGGTCGGAGAGAGTCAGACACAACTGAAGCAACTTAGCAGCAGCAGCCAATATGTGCTCAGTTCTTTTCTTGATTGCCTGGTAGTCTTCCCCAGCCTTCAAAATCAACATCTAAAATCATCTCATAAAGCCTTTTCTGAGATGGTCGGACAGCATTAATCACTTACAACCTTCAGGATCCATTAAAACTCCTTTGCTTCTATAAAGCACTTCTCACAGAGGACAGCTATTAGAGGTTTGCATGTCTCTTTCCTAGACATGAAATCCCCAGGAACAGGGACTATGCTACCTTCAGATTCCCATGCTATCCCATATTCTCCATGCTATCTTCATATTCAAAACTTTTAGCAATGTGTTACAAAATTGCATCAGCTTAGATGCCCCTTAATTGAGGAATTTCATATAAGTATGAATCAATGTCTGATTCCAAGAGGTTAGAAATCATGTGTATTTGTTCACAGAGATCATTGTTAATAAGTGGTACTGAAAACTGAGTATTAGCTAGATGGAAATATAAATATGTAAATTGATGAATGCTGTTATTTGAAACTGCATAAAGCTGGCTAAGACTCAACATTTAAAAAACTAAGATCGTGGCATTGGGTCCCATCACTTCATGACAAACAGAAGGGGAAAAGGAGGAAGCTCTGACAAATTTCCTCTTCTTGGGCGCTAAACATATTGTGGATAGTGACTGCAGCCCTGAAATTAGAAGACAACTGCTTCTTGGCAGAAAAGCCGTGACAACCTAGACAGTGTATTAAAAAGCAGAGACATTACTCTGCTGACAAAGGTCAGTACAGTCAAGGCTATAGTATTTCCAGTAGTCATGTATGGATGTGATAACTGGACCCTAAAGAAGGCAGAACACCAAAGAATTGATGCTTCTGAACTGTGGTCCGGTAGAAGACTCTTGAGAGTCCCTTAGCAAGGAGATCAAACCACCAGTCAATACTAAAGGAAATCAACCCTGAATACTCAATGGAAGGACTGATGCTGAAGTTGAAGATCCAAAACTTTGGCCACCTGATGTGAACAGCTGACTCGTTGGAGAAGACCTTGATGCTGGGAAAGACTGAAGGAAGATGGAGGAAGGTGACAGAGGATGAGATGGTTGGACAGTGTCACTAATTCAATGGACATGAATTTTGGCAAACTCTGGGAGGTGGCAAAGGACAGGCAAACCTGGTGTGCTACAATCCATGGGGTCATGAAGAGTCAGACATGACTTGGTAACTAAATGACAACAATGCACTAGGTATTTTTATTTATTTATTTTATTTTTTTAATTTTTTAATTTTTTTTCTTTTTTTATTGTTTTTGCCATACATTGTCATGATATCACCATGGGTTTACATATGCTTCCCCTCCAGAACCCCCCTCCCTCCTCCCTCCCCCCCGGGAAATCTTGCTGCACCAGCCCCGAGCATCAATCCTGGGCTGGCAATTGATTAGACACATGACAATTAACATGCTGCAATGCCCTTCTCCCATATCATCCCACCCTTACCCTCATCCACAAAGTCCACAAGTCTATTCTATACATCTGCGTTCCTTTTGCTGTCTCGCATGTTGGGTTCTCGTTACCGTCTTTCTAAATTCCATATATATGCGTTAATATACTGTATTGTTGTTTTTGCTTCTGACGAATGGATAAGAAAGCTGTGGTACATATACACAATGGAATATTACTCAGCATTAAAAAAAAATTCATTTGAAGCAATTCTACTCAGATGGACGAAACTGGAGCCCATTATCCAGAGTGAAGTAAGCCAGAAGCAAAAACAACAATACAGTATACTAATGCACTAGGTATTTTTAATACTACCATATATACTCAGTCTGTTATATTGTCTGTGGAAGACTCAGTGCATATCTTTAAAAGCCCTTGCAGCTTGACGGCCAGCACTGCCATGGAATACTGGCTCCATGAACACTGTTTGGAGCTAATACATTCCATGGAATTTAGGTCAAATTGGAGTAAGCACTAAGTTCCCAAATCAAGTGCATAGGCTCCTAGCATGAAACTGAGCTCAAGGGCACCTATAGGAAGTTCACAGCAGTTTGATTTATACCTAAGGGCAGCTCAAAGGGCTTTGTCCCACCAGCCTGTCTTACTGCTGACTGGAAGAGTAATCTGAAGAACTCTCAAACTTTCTAATAGTCTTCATGACTTTTGGAATTGATCTAAATTGGGAAATTATCTCAGAGATCAGAAGACTGCAGCATATTCCCAAGTTATCCTGATTATAGGGATAAGGTGGGAGTTGGGTAAGGGGCAGTAGAGATATTAATATTTAATTACCTATTGATATTAGTATTAATAAACACATAAGGTTCTGGAACATTACTCTGAGCATTTACTTTTCCTAACTTCAACATGCATATTTTAGTTTTTCAACTCACCTAAAAACAGGTTGTAGAAAGACTAAGTAAAACTACAGTAGTTAGAGTAAAGCCAGAGAATGGAAGTAAATTTCTGAGGAATAGAAGAATGACACTTTGCCCTCCACTTCATCTCAAGAAGCTTACATAACTTCAGGTTCTTGGGTTTGCATTCCTAGATTCAGCACTATTAAAGTTGACAAGTAATAGTACTTGCTTGCACATCTTCCCCTTACAGAGAAAACAAATACAAATGATTTCCAATCACAGGCCAGCACTGGCAGGTAGGCGTGTTTGTCAAGCATCCACTTTGGACCATTATGGGCTTTCTGTGAGGCAGAGGTATTCCTACCTAACAAGGCTTCATCAGTCTGCCTGATGAGGTAGCTCTTCATGATTTCTGCTGAAAGTACTAATAATCACTGTCTCTTCAGACTCAGAATTCATATTTTCTTTTTCATCCACACTCTCTTTATCTTACTAATAGTGTCAGAAAATGTTCAACAAGATTTTTCTAGTGAATAAAACACTTCCTGGTTTTATCTTTGGCACTTAGGAAGTCTATGTGAATAATACTTTCAGGCCAATAGGGCCTCATTTATTAAGTTATTGTTTCTATAACTGATAACCTCAGTTATCAGTTCTGGGCTATGAAAACAGTCCAAAGAGAGTTCAAATAAAAGGTTGAAAAATATTAAACACAAGGTTTGTGATGCAGCACTTATTAAGACATACTGAACCCTGTATAAAAACTGGCTGCATTTCCTTGAAAGAAAATGCAAGGGAAATTTACAGTCATTATCTTTGGGTGGTGTAGGTTACCAGTGATTATTATTTTCTCTCTCTCTCTCTCTTTTCTTTTTTTTTTGCTTGTTGGTGTTTCTGATTTTTCTACAATGAGCTTGCATCTTACTTATGTAGGGAGAAAGGCTATTTAACTTAAACTTGAGGGCAATAGGACTTCCAAAGCAAATATGGTTTAATACAATTTGTTACAAACTATCCAATGAAATAATTTAATCCAGTACTTATTTTATGAAATAGATTTTACATAACAAAGTAGCCCAGGTTACTGCTTCATTAAATTTCTACCCGTGGAAATGAAATTTGGTTTAACATTCTTTTTCTTATCCTATAATTCTAGTATATTTTGTCTCAAAAGCTTATTGAGGCAAAATCCTTCCAGTAACTGTATGTAATGTACTCAGTACCATGTGGGAGGCTTAAAAGGAGATGGAATGCAGTGACATTTTAAAAAATAAAAATGGTATTAAAATTATTATTACTAAAGCAACAACCATTTATCATTGATGTGCATGCTTAATCACTCAGTCACATCCAACTCTTTGCAACCCTGTGGAATGTAGCCCACCAGGTTCCTCCATTTTCTCAAGAGAGAGTACTAGACTGGGTTTCCATTTCCTCCTCCAGAGGATCTTTCCAGCCCATGGATTGAACCCTAATCACCTGTATCTCCTGCACTGCAGGGTGTTCTTTACCTGCTGAGCCACAAGGGAAGCCCTTATATTGATACAAAAAATTGAAGTTATGTTTTTAATTCTAAACTGTGAACCAGCTCAGGCATTACTCACTACCCATCTGCTAACACTAAGGTTAGTAAGGACCTGCTTCTGTTTTATTTTCCACCTGCTCTTACTACCTTGTCATTAGATTCTCACTTTTGTAACCCAATCCCATTTATGATCTCAATATCACAAGGTAATTCCCATGTGTTTTTCTCTTTGTTTTACACAGCACTGTCTAATAGAAATAGAATGTAAATAAATGAATATCATCATTTTAGGAATCAGTGAACTAAAATGGATGGGAATGGGTGAATTTAATTCAGGTGACCAATATATCTACTACTGTGGACAAGAATCCCTTAGAAAAACTGGAGCAGCCCTCATAGCCAACAAAGAGCCTGAAATGCAGTACTAGGATGCAGTCTCAAATGACATAATGATCTCAGTTCATTTCCAAGACAAAACATTTAACATCACAATAATACACATCTACGCCCCAACCACTAATGCGTAAGAAGCTGAAATTTACTATTTCTATGAAGACCTACAACACCTTCTAGAACTAGCACCAGAAAAATATGTTCTTTTCATCATAAGGGACCTGGGGAAAAAAATAGAAAGTCAAGAGACACCTGGAGTAACAGGCAAGTTTGGCCTTGGAGTACAAAATGAAGCAGGGCAAAGGCTAATAGTTTTGTCAAGAGAATGCACTGATCGTAGCAAAAAACCCTCTTCCAACAACACAAGAGACAACTCTACACATGGACATCACCAGATGGTCAATAATGAAGTCAGATCAATTATATCCTTTGTAGCCAAAGATAAAGAAGCTCTATACAGTCAGCAAATACAAGACCGGGAGCTGACTGTGGTCAGATCATGAACTCCTTATTGCAAAACTCAGACAAATTGAAGAAAGTAGGGAAAAGCAGTAGACCATTCAGGTACGCCCTAAATCAAATCCCTTATGATTATACAGCAGAAGTGACAAATAGATTCAAGGGATTATATCTGATAGACATAGTGCCTGAAGAACTGTGGACAGAGTCTCATAACATTGTACAGGAGGCAGTGATCAAAACCATCCCCAAGAAGAAGAAATGCAAAAAGACAAACTGGTGGTCTGAGGAGGCCTTACAAATAGCTGAGAAGAGAAGTGAAAAGTAAAGGAGAAAAAGATATACCCATCTGAATGCAGAGTTCCAGAGAACAGCAAGGAGAGATAAGAAAGCCTTAAGTGAACAATACCAAGAATAGAGGAAAAACATAGAATGGTAAAGATTAGAGATTCTCTTCAAGAAAATCAGAGATAGCAAGGTGACATTTCATGCAACGAAGGGCACAATAAAGGACAGAAATTGTAAGGACCTAACAGAAGCAGAAGAACTTAAAAAAGAGGTGGCAAGAATACAGAAGACCTGTACAAAAAAGGGCTTAATGACCCGGATAACCACAACAGTGTGGGGTCGCTCACCAAGAACCAGACACTCTCGAGTGTGAAGTCAAGTGGGCCTTAGGAACTATTACTACAAACAAAGCTTGTGAAGGTGATAGAATTCCAGCTGAGCTATTTCAAATCCTAACAGATGATGCTGTTAAAGCACTGTGTTCAATATCCCAGCAAATTTGGAAAGCTCAGCAATGGCCACAGGACCAGAAAAGGTCAATTTTCATTCCAGTCCCAAATAAGTGTAATGCCAAAGAATGTTCAAACTACCATACAATTGTGCAGGGGATGAACTGAAAGTTTCAGATATACAATCTGGATTTAGAAAAGGCAGAGGAACCAGAGATCAAATTGTCAAAATTTATTGGATCATAGAAAAAGCAAGAGAATGTCAGAAAAAATATCTACTACTGCTTCACTGACTACACTAACGCCTTTAACTGTGGGGACCACAAAAACAGTGGAAAAGTCTTAAAGAGACTGGAATACCAGACCACCTAACCTGACTCCTGAGAAACTTGTATGCAGGTCAAAAAGCAACAGCTAGAACTGGACATGGAACAATGGATTGGTTCAAAATTGGGAAAGTAATGTGTCAAGGCTGTATATTGTCATCTTGCTTATTTAATTTATATGGAGAGTACATCATGCAAAATGCCAGGTTGGATGAAGCACAAGCTGGAATCAAGACTGCCAGGAGAAATAGCAACAAACTCATATATGCAGATAATACCACCCTAAAGGCAGAAAGTGAAGAAGAACTAAAGAGTCTCTTGATGAAGGTAAAAGAGGAGAGTGAAAAAGCTGAATTAAAACTCAGCATTCAAAAAGCTAAGATCATGGCATCTAGTTCCATCATTTCATGGCAAATAGCTGTGGAAAAAATGGAATCAGTGGCAGACTTTATTGGGCTCCAAAATCACTGAGGATGGTGTCTATAGCCATGAAATTAAAAGGCACTTGCTCCTTAGAAGAAAAGTTATGACAAACCTAGACAGCATATTAAAAAACCAAGACCTCACTTTGCCGACAAAGCTCTGTATAGTCAAAGCTTTGGTTCTTCCAGTAGTCATGTATGGATGTGAGAACTGTACCCTAAAGAAGGCTGAGTGCCAAAGAATTGATGCTTTCAAACTGTGGTGCTGGAGAAGACTCTTGAGAGTCCCTTGGACAGTAAGGAGATCAAACCAGTCAACCCTAAAGGAAATCAACCCTGAATATTCATTGGAAGGACTGATGTTGAAACTGAAGCTCCAATACTTTGGCCACCTGATGCAAAGAGCCAATTATTAGAAAAGACCCTGATGCTGGGAAAGATTAAAAGCAGGAGGAAAAGGGGACAACAGAGGATTAGATGGTTGGATGGCATCACCAATTCAATGGAAATGAGTTCAAGCAAACTCCAGGATAGAGTGATGGACAGGGAAATCTGGCATACTGCAGTCCATGGGTTCACAAGACAGACACAATTTAGTGATTGAACAACAATACATAACTTTAAACTTTATACTAACCACATTAAGAAACAGTTTAAAAATAGATGAAATTAATTTAATTAATACATTCCAACCCAAATATCCAAACTAATATCATTTCAATGTATTTTATATATATACATATATATATATATATAATTAAATACTGAGCTATTTTAATTATTCTTTTAGGTACTAAGTACTCAAAATTTGTCTGGTATTGAATATTTTGTATCTTCAGTACATCTCAATTTGAAATTTTTTAATTGGTGATACCTGATCTGCATTTACATATCATAAAATGTACAGTTGGAAAAGAAGACCCAAAATTGTTCCACGCATGCTTAAAACTTTTCCAATCACACAATCATTTCAGCTTTCAAATTTATCATAAAGTTGAAGACAATTAAAAGTTCTCTTTCTCAGTCACATTGTCTAGATTCCAAGTGTTAGCCAGTCCACACATGGCAAGTGGCAACCATATTGGTGAGCACAGGTTGAGATTCCACTAATTGTTTCTGCTTAAGGCTTTCAAAAGTTGAACATTTTTTCTAGACATTTGAGGATCAAACCTCAGATCTGCCTATACACAAAAGCCCAATGGTGGCCCTTAGAGACACCTTTCACAAGAGACCTTTTTAGGCTACAGGCACTCCCGACATACACACCTATACAGAAGAAACACTTCAGAATATATTCCCATTTGATGGTGACTCCTGGTATGTGATGGCTCCCTGCTCAGGGAATAAGTACTGCATTCTGAATTTGGAGATAATTTTTAGAAAAGACATAGTATTTTTTTTAAATGAAGGGCTAATCTTGGAAAATGCAAATGAAAGCATAAATGACTTACCTCAGAATACACATAAATTACTTCAGGCAACAAAGATTGATTTATTAAAAAGAAGATTGATTTATTAACTTATTAACTCAAAGGTAGACTGCTGTAGTACCCTGAAGCAATAAATCCTGAGAGTCACTTATTGTGTTGCTCTTGCTTATGACTGCATTTGGGGCTTTCTCGCCTCTTACGGATCCTATTGGTTGACAAACATATGCCTTAAAAGAAAAGGAGGTGGTGGTTTACGTGGCCTTTTTGTGGGAGGAATACTGTTTTGTCTTATTGCAAGGTGAATAGAAGAGCTTGTGCAAAGATTCTTGTACAATTTTGCATAAGATTCAGTTATAATGTAATTGATGTCAATTAAAAGTCTTCAGTGAGAAAATAAATTTTCCAGAAACTTTCAGTTTACCAAAAGGAAGAGCTTCCTCTGTAATTAAAACATCTATATTAATATGGTTTCAGAGACAACAGGTAGGATCTACTCCACAGATAAGAAATGGGTAACAAAATGTGTATTTTTGCATTTTATCTTGTGCAATATTACCTTCAACACATACATAATTATAGTCTATTTTTCTTGTGCCTTTTTCTAATGCATAATGTATTTTGAATTACATGGTTTATATTCAACCATATACACATGACTTAGAGCAACTAATTTTATGCTCAGAATGTGAGCCAATTTAATATAGTTCTGAAGAGGTCAAAATTCTTTGTTTAGAATTTTATTTTCTTTATCAGTGGTTTACTTCATGGGTCCCCTGGAACATTACTGTCCAACAGACAAATAATGCAAACTATAAATGCAAATCACAAATATAATTAAAAATTTTCCTATTGCCATATGAGAAAAGTAAAAACTAGCATTAATCATGTATTTTTATTAAACCTTAAATATCCCAATGAGATATTGTACCATCTTTTGCTTTTTATTTAAGGCATTGCAATCTGGTGTGTTTTTGGTACTTACAGTCTCTATCAATTCAGACTAGCCACAATTTCAAGTACTTAATAGCCACACGTGGCTAGTGACTGCCATTATTGAACAGCACAAGCAAAGATAATATTCACAGTGAAATTTCAGTATAAGTTACTGAATATAAGTTACCTTGTCCAGCAAGATGGAAACCCAAGACCTAGTCAAAATTATGTTTAACAATCAGTTAAATGTTAAACTTTCAGATTTCTTAAAATAAAATTCAAGGAAATCTGTCATGATCTTCTGTAAAAAATATGACCTATAGAACACAGCACTTCTACTTTTTTCCTATTTGTGCTATTGGCAAATTTTCAGGCTGGGTTCACCACGGATGGTCAAAAACTCTTGATTATGGTTTAAACTAGTCTCAAAATTAGTTCACATAATTACCTGTCGGTGGAATCTGTCACTGGTTTTTCCTTTTTTAAAACTTTTTTTAATGTAACATCTTCAGAGTTTCTTCAGAAAATTGAATGAAATATTAAAATGACTCACTCCGAGTGAAAAAAGTTAATTTCTATCTCACCCTTTCATTCAAATGTATGATTTATTTTCCAGTGTTGAAAAACCTGTGGCATTAATCTCTGTGACTTAAATAATTACAGAACAATTCAGTAAGACACTAGAAAAACTGAAGACATATTTACAAAAAGAAATATCCACAAGCTATTACACTGTCATACACTGGTGCACTTGTCTGCCTACGTGATATTTTTCTCCATGTTCAATGGTGCATATCAAGTTAACAACCAAAATTTATTATCTAATGTATTGTGTGATTAATGGGATAGCTCATATTTTAATCAGCCATAGATTTCTTCTCAATAAGGTCTACTTGCCTTAAGCACAATATATTCATTCAGTCTTAACTTTTTACAATAGGCTTTCTTCTACTTTCCTTTCTATTTATTTTTAACAAAAAAATTCATGTGGATGCTTCTAACAGACTTAATAAATCATTTTGTGATATCATTATATTTTTAAAAAACTATTTGTTTGACTCTGCAAGAGTGCTCTGTATTTAATTATTTTAAATACAATAACTACATAGTTTATTGATCACCTCCCACTATGTCAGTAGTATCTCCCTTTGTACCCCCTGCTTGACTATAAACTACTTAAGAAAAGTGATATAAAAAAAGAAAACAAAAGTGATATCAATTTTCCTATTCTATAAAAATAGTACCTTATCTGTAACAGATGCTTCATAAAACATGTAGACTTTATGAATCATTATAAAGCTGCAACCTCAGTATTAGTCTAACAAATGACTTAACCAGTCCAAACCAAAACATGGAGCCATAATAGCTATATTAGCCATTATATACTATACTATAATAGGAATATTCAACAGTTGCTCTGTCCTAGGCACTATATACATTAGCTGTAATGTTTTAATTATCCTATAGGTAAAGGATCCACCTGCAATGCAGAAGACTCAGGAGATGCTGTGGGTTTGATCCCTGGGTGGAGAAGATGCCCTGGAGGAGAGTATGGCAACCCACTCCATATTCTTGCCTTGGAGAATCGCATGGACAGAGAAGCCTGGCAGGCTATAGTCCATAGGGTCGCACAGAGTTGGACATGACTGAAGTGATGAGCAAGCAAACACATAGTCCTTATAACATTTTAAGTATCCTATAAGGATAATTATCATACAAGGGTAATTAAATAATAATATGAAGTATATACTATGAGTAGCCCCATTGCAAACCAGTAAAATTGAGGTACTAAAAGAAAAGAATACTTGTTTTAGAGCAGCATGATGGAGCCAGGGTTTGGATATACACTGCCTGATGGCAAAATTGGAGTTTTTAACCACTGACATCGCCTCTAGAGGCCTCTAGTTCTGAGAATCTTAGATGACAACACCTTTAAACAATGGAGTTCCTGATAACAGGGATGATTCCACTAAATGATACACATTTAAATACAACAGGCAAATACAAAACAAATATATCATTCATAAGTATAAGAATATTGAGACCAACTTACTGAATAGCTGTAATCCTTTGTTACTGTTATTTGTTAACTTTCTCATTCTTTTTTCTGAATAAGCTTTATGTACCTATCATGTAACATCCTGATTCTCTTTGAGGTTTTGATTCATTTTTTTATTTCTCCTAGATTCTGATATATTTATGTTCAACTGAAAGAATTTCTGATCTTAAGGATATGTTCAAGTGTGTTGGTTTATATCTATACTCAAATTTAGAGTGACCACTACAGATTTTTAAACTTAACTAGATAATTGGATTTTCTCACTGACTGGAGGCTATTAAGAGTTTATTTGATTAGAGGTACCTACTTCATTTTTGTTCTGGGTTGAAAGGTCACTTACTATCAACCTGCTATGACATCTGTTAAAATATGTTTCTTAGGGAAACAGATTTTTTATAAAGGTAAGAATACACAAACATACAGAAAGTAACTCTCCCATACTTTTTCATCTTAACATATATCTCAAACTTGTTTTCTTGAGAAACTGCAAAATGTCCTTTTTCTACAACTGCATTTTTAGTTTTATATCTATATATGTGTGGGTATATATAAACTAAATATATCTTATATATTTGTTATGTAATAATAGTATAAACAAATAAATATATCCACACTAGAAAGCTAATTAAGAACATAGGTTAAAAGTTAAGGATAGACACTAGGCCAAGATGGCTGAGTATGAAGATCCTGAGCTCAACTTCTTCCGTAGGCACATCAAAATTACAATTATTTACAGAGAGCCTATTGATGAGTTAGACTGGAAGATGAGCAGAGAGAGTTTCTACAGCTAAATATATAAAGAAAAATCAGTAATGAAATGGGTAGGAGAGGTAGAGTCAATGTATAGTCAAGACCCCATACTTTCAGGGTGACCCACAAACAGGAGGATACTTACAATTAAGGAGGTTAACCCCAAGGAACAATGGGCCCAAGCCCCATCTTGGGCTCCCCAGCCCACCCATCTCACATTGGAAAGAAGAGCCCCCAACCATTTGGCTTTGAAGGCAAGTGGGGCTTACTTTCCAGAGAGCCAGAGTACTATGGGAAATGGATACTCCACTCTTACAGGGCATACACAAAACATTACATGCTCCAGGACCCAGGGCAGAGGCAGTAATTTGAAAGACGCTGGGTCAGATCCACTTGCTGATCTTTGAATGCTTCCTGAAGAAGCAAGAGGCTATAGGAGATCACCCTGGGATATAGACACTAATGAGAGCCACCTGGGGGAGCTTGCTGTACCATGGACACTGGTGCTGGTAAGAGTCACTTTGAAGTACTGCATTTAGTTCATCACCACTGGGACTCACCTCCAACTACCATGTAGGCAGAAGTACCAGGATACCTATCGGCCTATGAGCACAAGTACCAGGACCCACCCAGGAACTAGCCAGATGGGAACAGAACCCCAGCCACCAGCAAGCAGGCTTCCTTAAGACCCTCTGAGACCACAGCCATCTCAGGATACTTCTCAGTCTAGTGGCCCAGGTCCAGGGCCCCACACCAGCACACCACACTAGCCCCAAGCCCCAGGGCCTTGCAGCCAGAGACTATGGGATTAAGTTCTGCCCACTGGTGGCAGGTATCAGTCCCAAAACCCCTGGACTCCAGTCCTGCCCACCAAAATGCAGACGCATGAACTTTGGGATCCAGCTTCACAGACAAGAGGACCAGCCCCAGCCCTGAGAATAACCTCACACATGAGTGAGCAGGTACCATCCCCAAGAACCCTTAGGCCATGGCTCCACTGATTACAAATGGATCACACCAGTCCCAAGATCACTGCAGTCCCACAACCTGTCAGCAGAACCCAGCCCCACCCACGAACAGTCCAATACCAGCTCTTAGAGCCAGGGTCCCTGCAGTCATCGACCCCAGGACCTGGCTCTGTCCACCAGTGGGTAGGCCGAGCCCTAGAATCCCCGGGGCCCCAACCCTGTCCTCCAGCAGGCAGACACAGCTCTGCCTGGGCCTCAAAGCCAGCAACCTCAGGATCAATTCCTATCCACCAGAGGCCAAAGTCAAATCAAAGACCGCTCGGACCCTTCAGCCACACTGGGATCCAATCTCATTCACCACTGGGCCAACATCAGCTTTGGCACACATCAGAACCCACAGCCAGTTGTGTCAAATACTGACCCTTACCCATGAGGAGACCAACACTAGGTCCAAAAACTTCAGCCACATAACTGCCCAGCAACAGGATACAGCTTTGCCCAAAGTTGGTGATCCCTAGCCCTGGGATTCCCCTCAGGATTCCACAACCAGCGAGCCTGTGAAACAGCACCACCCACCAACTAGTGGCAGACACCTCCACACAAGGCAGGGCCTGGCAACCAACCAGACCAGGGGTCAGCCACACATCAAAGACTGCACATAGTGGTCAACTAGCCACAAGAGAAGTTCCCACACAGCCCAGCAAGGAGGCAGCAGACAACTCCAGTAACCAGAGGGGAGTGTACTGCTGGGACACATAGCACATCTTCTACAAAAGGACACTTTTCCAAGGTTGGGAAACAAACAACCTACTACATACACAGAAATTAAAAGAGCAAAGTAGGCAAAATGAAGCACAGGACATGTTCCAAATAAAGGAACAAGATAAAACCCCAGAAGAACTATCTTTTTAATCTGTCGGATTTTTATACAATAGAACAAATCCCATTTTATCACTGCATCAAGAAGAATAAGATATCTAGGAATAAATCTATCTAAAGAGATAAAAGATAAGTATTGAAGATGAAATAAAACAGATGGAAAAATATACCATGTTCATGAACTGAAAGCATTAATGTTACTAATGTTACCCAAAGCAATCTGTAGATTCAAAATGCTGGAGAGGATGTGGAGAAAAGGGAACCCTCTTACACTGTTGGTGGGAATGCAAACAAGGACAGCCACTATGGAGAACAGTGTGGAGATTCCTTAAAAAAATGGAAATAGAACTGCCATATGACTCAGCAATCCCACTACTGGGCATACACACTGAGGAAACCAGAACTGAAAGAGACACATGTACCCCAATGTTTACCACCACACTGTTTACAATAGGCAGGACATGGAAGCAACTTAGTTGTCCATCAACAGACGAATGGATAAGAAAGCTGTGGTACATATACACAATGGAATATTACTCAGCCATAAAAAAGAATACATTTGAATCAGTTCTACTGAGGTGGATGAAACTGGAGCCTATTATACAGAGTGAAGTAAGCCAGAAAGAAAAACAACAATACAGTATACTAATGCATATATACGGAATTTACAAAGATGGTAAAAACAACCCTGTATGCAAGACAACAAAAAAGACGCAGATGTATAGAACAGTCTTTTGGACTCTATGGGAGAAGGCAAGGGTGGGATGATATGGGAGAACAGCGTTGAAACATGTAAATTATCACATGTGAAATGAATCACCAGCCCAGGTTTGATGCATGATAGAGGGCGCTCAGGGCTGGTGCACCAGGATGACCCAGAGGGATGGAATCGGGGAGAAGGTGGGAGGGGGGTTCTGGAAGCGGAACACATGTATACTCATAGCAGTCAATGTATGGCAAAACCAACACGATAATGTAAAGAAAAAAATAAATAAATACACTTAAATAAAACAAAAAACAAAATATATATGGTGTTTCTCACAGAATTAGAGCAAATAATTCTAAAATTTGTATGGAAATATAAAAGACCCTGAATAGCCAAAACAATTTTGTTTAAGAAGAACAAAGCTGATGGAATCATGCTCCCTGACTTCAGACTATACTACAAAAGTTCAGCAATCAAAACACTATAGTACTGGCACAAAACACACAGATGAATGAAACAGAAAAGAGAACCCAGAGAGACACCCATAAACTTATGGGAAGTTCAGTCAGTTCACTCACTAAGTCGTGTCCAACTCTTTGTGACTCCATGGACCGCAGCACGCCAGGCCTCCTTGTCCATCACCAACTCCTGGAGTCTACCCAAACTCATGTCCATTGAGTCAGTGATGCCATCCAACCATCTCATCCTCTCTCATCACCTTCTCCTCTTGCCCTCAATCTTTCCCAGGATCAGAGACTTTTCAAAAAAGTCAGCTCTTTGCATCAGTTGGCCAAAGTATTGGAGTTTCAGATTCAACATCAGTCCTTCCAGTGAACACCCAGGACTGATATCCTTCAGGATAGACTGGTTGGATGTCCTATAGACTGACTGGATGCCCTTGCAGTCCAAGGGACTAAGAGTCTTTTCCAAAACCACAGTTCAAAAGCATCAATTCTTCGGTGCTCAGCTTTATTTATAGTCCAACTCTCACATCCATACATGACTACTGGAAAAACGATAGTCTTGACTTTGTTAGCGAAATAATGTCTCTGCTTTTTAATAGGCTGTCTAGGTTAGTCATAACTTTTCTTCCAAGGAGCAAGAGTCTTAATTTCATGGATTCAGTCACCATCTGCAGTGATTTTGGAGCCCCCCAAAATAAACTCAGCCATTGTTTCCCCATCTATTTGTCATGAAGTGATGGAACTGGATGCCATAATCTTTGTTTTCTGAATGTTGAGGTTTAAGCCAATTTTTTCACTCTCCTCTTTCTCTTTCATCAAGAGGCTCTTTAGTTCTTCTCTTTCTGCCATAAGGGTGGTGTCATCTGCATATCTGAGTTTATTGATATTCTCCTGGCAATCTTGATTCCAGCTTGTGCTTCTTCCAGCCTAGCATTTCTCATGATGTACTCTGCACCTAATTTAAATAGCAGGGTGATAATATACAGCCTTGACATACTCCTTTTCCTATTTGGAACCAGTCTTTTGTTCCATGTCCAGTTCTAACTGTTGCTTCCTCACCTGCACACAAATTTCTTAAGAGGCAGGTCAGGTGGTCTGGTATTCCCATCTCTTTCAGAATTTTCCACAGTTTAATGTGGTCCACACAGTCAAAGGCTTTGGCATAGTCAATAAAGTAGAAATAGATGTTTTTCTGGAACTCTCTTGCTTTTTCGATGATCCAGCAGATATTGGTAATTTGATCTCTGGTTCTTCTGCCTTTTCTAAAACCAGCTTAAACATCTGGAAGTTCATGGTTTACATATTGCTGAACCCTGACTTGGGGAATTTTGAGCATTACTTTACTAGCATGTGAGTTAGTATGGTAAGTTAACCTCTGACAAAAAAAAAAAAAAAAAAAAGAATAGACAATTGAGAAAAGATAGTCTCTTCAATAAGTGTTGCTGGGAAAACTGGACAGCTACATAAAAAAAATGAAATTAGAACATTTTCCCACACAATTAAAAAAATATACTGGAATGGATTAAGGACCTAAATGTAAGAATGGACACTATAAAACACCTAGAGAAAAATGTAGGCAGAACACTCTTTGCCTAAGTCATAGCAACATTTTTTTCGATCTGCCTCCTAAAGCAAAGAAAATAAAAGCAAAAATATTCAAATTGAACTTATCTAAACTGAAAAGTTTTTGCACAGCCAAGGAAATCATGAAAACGAAAGGATGGTCTACTAAATGGTAGAAATACTGGCAAATGATATGACCAATAATCTAAAATGTGTAAAAAGGCTCATACAAATCAACATCAAAAACAAACAGTTCAGTTAAAAATTGGCAGAACCTTAATTAATATTTTCCAAAGAGAAATGCAAATGGCCAACAGGCACACAAAAAGATGTTCAACATTGCTAATCACAAGGGAAATGCAAATCAAAATCACAATGAAATTTCACCTCACACCTGTCAGAATGGCTATAATCAAAAGAGTACAAATAATAAGTGTTTGCAATGGTATGGAGAAAACAGAACCCATGTATACTGTGGGGATATAAAGTGGTGAAGCCATTATGAAAAACAGTATGGAGTTTCCTCAGAAACTAAAAATAGAACTACCACAGCTACATGATCCAGTAATTCCATTTCTGGCTATATATCTGAAGAATATGAAACCACTCAAAAAGATACATACTCCCCAGTGTTCACAGCAAAAGCCAAAATATGAAAGCAACCTAACTCAGACATAAAAATAATGAAATTTGGCCATTTGAAACAACATAGATGGACCTAGACAGTGCTAAGTGGAGCTAAACAAATCAGAGAGTAAGAAATATGGTATATTAACACTTATATGTGGAATCTAAAATATAAAACAAATGAATACAACAAAACTGAAAAAATGTCACAGATACAGAAAACAAATTAGCGGTTTCCAGTGGGGACATGGAAAGGAGGAGAAGCAAGATAGAGGTAAGAGAGAGAATACTAGAGTAGGGAATTAAAAGGTAAAAATATATGTACTATGGACTTCCCCTGTGGCTCAGCTGGTAAAGAATCTGCCTGCAATGTGGGAGACCTAAGTTCAGTCCCTGGGTTGGGAAGATCCTCTGGAGAAGGGAAAGGCTACTGCTTCAGCAGTACATGAACTGGGAACTTGCAGATGTATAAGCTTAATTTTAGAAAAGGCCAAGGAACCAGAAATCAAATTGCCAACATCTGTGGGATCATAGAGAAAGCAGGGAATTCCAGAAAAACATCTACTTCTAATTAATTGACCATGCTAAATATTTGACTCTGTAGATCACATCAAACTGTGGGGAATTCTTAGAGAGATGAGAGTACAGACCACCTTACCTCTCTCCTGAGAATCCTACATGCCATTCAAGAAGCACAGTTAGGACCATACATGGAACAATGGAGTGGTTCAAAACTGGAAGAGGAGTACAACAAAGCTGGATATTGTCACTTCACTTATTTAACTTATATGCAAAGTACATCATGTGAAATGCCAGGCTGGATGAATTACAAGCTGGAATCAAGATTGTCAGGAGAAATATCAGCATCCTCGGATATGCAGATGACATCACTCTAATAGCAGAAAGCAAAGAAGAACTGAACAGCCTCTTGATGAAGGGTAAAAGAGGAGGGTGAAAAATCTGGATTGAAATTGAACATTCAAAAACCTAAGATTATGGCAACTGGTCCCATCACTTCATGGCAAACAGAAGGGGACAAAGTGGAAACAGTGGCAGTTTTATTTTCTTGGGCCGTAAAATCACCACAGATGGTGACTGCAGTCACAAAATTAAAAGACGTCTGCTCCTTGGAAGAAAAGCTATGATAAGCTAGACAGACTATTAAAAAACAGAGATATCACTTTCCTGACAAAGGTCCATATAGTCAACGCTATGGTTTTTCCACTAGTCATGCATGGATGTGAGAGGACCATAAAGAATGCTGAGTGTCAAAGAATTGATGCTTTTGAACTGTGGTTTTGGAGAAGACCCTTGAAAGTCCCTTGGACAGTCAGATCAAACTAGTCAATCCTAAAGGAAATCAACCCTGAATATTCTTTGGACAACTGATGCTGAAGCTCCAATACTCTGGCCACCTGATGAGAAGAGCCAACTCACTGGAAAAGCCCCTGATGCTGAGAAAGACTGAAGGCAAAAAGATAAGGGGGTGGCAGAGGAAGAGATGGTTAGATAACATCACTGACTCACTGGAGGTGGATGTGAACAAACTCCAGGTGATAACACAGGACAGAGGAGTCCGGCATGCTACAATCCTTGGGGTCACATGGAGTGGGACACTACTTAGTGACTGAGCAACAGCAACTATGTATAAAGGAAACAAGCTACAAGGATACACTGTATGGTGTAAGGAATATGGCCAATATTTTATAATGACTTTAAATGGAGTATAATCTACAAAAACTGTGAATTACTAAGTGCAGTTCCAAACTGAATAATGCACTTGAATTCTGGAATCAAAGAGATTTTCAAGTACTTTGAGTTTCTTTCCATAATGTAGACAGAAACCTTGGTATGGAAACGTATTGGCAGCTTTGTGACTTAATATGCTTCCACAAACTGAATGGACAAATGGTTTTAACCAAAGAAGTATTTCCAAGCAAGCATAAAATAGATTGCCTGCCAAAGTTCAAATTTCTTTCAAATGGGGCTTTTAAATTATTACCCACACTCTTGATTGACTAGGCCTGCAAAAAAATAAAGAAAAGAAAAATATGTGTGATTTACATTTCTGATTAGAAAACTCTGAAATCTCCCTTTTAGCAATGATGTCTTCAATATGCAAGTAAGATGAGATGCAGGCTCAAAGGTCCAGGGGAGAAGCACAGATTTTTCCTGAGAACAATTATTTTTACCAAAAATGCCATCTTGTCATCCTCTGCAGCCGTTCAGTCAGGCTCATGAGTTAGTTCAGCTGCACATGCGGCTCATTCCTTATCTAATGTAAAATGATCTTAGTTTGACTGCTCTGCTCAGCAGTTGAGAAGCTTTAATTGTTTCCTGTGCATTCATAGTTTTGTGTTTTTAAAATGTCTACTCATTTTTCTTTCCCACTGTATACCCCTTTAATTAGACATCATCAGCAACTCAGCTTTGAAATATTAAGAATTCTTGGGAGAAACAGATTCCATATGTACTCATTTCAGTCATCGTCTGGGCAGTTTTTCTGCTCCAGTGACCCTCTTTTATTATACTGCCACTTGGAATAGCCTCCACTTTTATTACACTGTCACTTGGAAGAGCAACACTACAGTGTTCTTGGCAAGCTGTCTTACGTCCACGGTCTTGAATCTCCACCAAAAATCTGTGCCAAGAACTTAGTATGACTCTACTTGTTCAAGTGAAAACAAAGGCTCATACTGTTTGACTAGCTAAAAATTGTGATGCTCGTGAGTGGAAGATCTAAGGTAAATATGCCTTTAAATATTAACAGACACATCTTTTAACCCTTTTATATAATCAGAGACAGGCAAGAAATTGATTATCCTAGATTTTAGATATATTTCCTTGTTTTAGACTGAGCCCCTGCACTGGATTGTTGGGATGTAATACTATTTGAAATATATTCCAACATCACTCTGCAACTGATGACTTCAAGCAAATATCTCAGAAGCATAAAACCAACTTCCAAGTAGTTTATGGTACCCAACCTCCATGCCAGAGGATACAATGACACACACATGATTTGTCCCATTTCCTAAAGATGAGATTAGTTTGATAGAAACAAACAAAAGAAAATAACCACCACCACAACAAACCAACCCACTTAATCTGAATTTAGAGGTTCTGGCTAGTTCAAACAACGAATAAAGAAAATGGGAGGAATACAATTTGCAGCAATTTTGCAAAAGAGAGAGAGAGAGATAGAGAGAGAGAGAGAAAAAAAAAACCTTACTTTACAAATAGCTCCTGCTTCATATCTAACCAAGCAAGCAGCTAGGCAGAGGCAGATAATAATGTGATTACTCTGGTAATGATATGCATTAGATACATTATGGGAAACAATAGTGCTCCCTACTGAATGCAGTCAATCCAGTTATTGATTTTTCTTAATGTTAAAAGCACTACTCTAAAACTGAAAAGAGATATCCTTTATTTATTCTCTTTCCCTTTCAGTTTCCAAGTCCATAGATCCTTTGATGCGAAGTAGTATACCAAGATAATGGAGTAATGTATATCTAATCTGACACCTACTGGGCCAGGCTAATGTCTCAGATAAAAACTGCTAGGATACTGCTGCTCATGAAAAAACCAATCCATGATAGGAAAAAAATCTGAATTTTCCTTTAATTTTTCTTTAGGTTTGTTTTCTAAATCATCCTTGGAAGCCAAGCATACTTTTCTTTGAAATCATAATGGTAATATACTGATTAGTCCACATATCAGGTAAAGCTCGTGGGTCTACATTACAATGTTCTCTCCAGCATAAGTTGCATCTATTTAAGCTTTCAATACATTATCATTGTATAGTGACAGGGACACTATGTACCTGGATATACTTTCCTTTTAAACCTCTCCAACTACAGTTTAAATCACTTGCTCCTACAAACGTAACACACACAGACATACTCAGTCTTGCCCTCATTCTACATTTCATGCCTCCTCTTAAATTAATATTCAGTATCCATAGGGTTACAAACTATTCACACTTGAAAAGAGTCAGACACAACTGAAGTGACTCAGCACAGCACAGCACACATACACACACACACAGACCTGTAGCTAAGCATTTCTATTAACATGAGAACAAATATTTCAATAAATACAAAACAGTTTGGCAAATTTCAACTTTCCTTTTCACTTAGCAAAATATAGTATTTTTTCATCTTTATTAAATATTATTTCACACTGTCTTTGTCAAGGGTATAATTAAGTAAAATAGTAGACTGGTGTCAAAATTTCCTTTTATGATTGATTTGTTCCATCAGAAAAGCCACAGTGTATTTGCACCCATCCTCTGCCTGATGCTTGATACTCATTTCCTTCATTCATCTCATGCCTCCATCACTTTTTTTTATTAACTCTAGAGGATAGTAAGAAACATTTCCTCTTGTCATTTTCACTTGGCCAATTTCATTTAAACTGCTCCCAGAGGATCTGAAACAGCATGTCCAAGGTGACAGACCCAAGATCAGTAACAAAGGAACTAAAAAGTATTTCAATACCCTCAATTTAATCAATGCAAATCATATGTGCATTTCTATTGAACTTTTCCATACATTTTAATAGTGGAGAATCAAAACTAAAAAGTTAATTCAATTTTATCAATCTACCTAAAACAAGATCTTTCCTAGGTCTGTTAAAATTACTAAGATGAGAAAAATTGCTTAATTTATAGAGATTTTTTCACATGACAAACTTTTCATTTAGCATATTGCTTACTTGGCCTAAGCCATGTAGGTGAACACAGTAAAACATTTTGGCCTGGTATAGAAAAGCAAACAACATCAGAAATTAATTATTCAATTTTTCTAAATGGCTCTAAGCCCAGTTAAGATTATTTCCTCCAATTATTAACATGGAGATGTGAAGTATAAAGCACTTAGAATGAGGAATAATTCTGTTTTTCTTTTCCCTATTTTCTCTTTTCTATCCAATAATCCTTTGGGAGAGACAAATTCAGATAGCTTGTTATTCAAATGGCTTTCCAAGGAGAAATCTTTTTTCATGTTTTCTCTTCCACTTTACATTTTAAAATTCTCTTCCAACAAGAGATTTCTATGACTTCTTCTTTGGCTAAAAGAATTTTGAGACCTCTTATTTATGTACCTGAGTTGGCCAAAAAGGCTTTCTCCATCTAGTTTCTTGAACATTTGCCAAACCTTTTGCTACAGATATTAGAAGGCTTTTAAGTTACTATAAGAGGCCTTTACACCCTGAATATAGTTTATGTCCTACACTATACATTTTAATTTTTTTTAGTTATTCAGTAATATACAAAATAGAAACTAATTTCAAAGCACTATCAAATTAAAAATGGTATTTGGTCCTATTTTCTTCTTGCTTAAAAAATATTAAGTAGGTCTGAAAAAAAATCTATTATAAAAACCATCTGAAATGTTTAGGGAATAATTGCTCTGGAGTTGGTATACATCTGTATAAAAAGTAGAAACCATAAACCTTTTAGCAGAAAGTGTCAATGGTAATATATCCAAATGAATTACTTTTGTTTTACTTACTCCTTTTTCATGCTTAAAGTTATCATAAAAATGGAGAAACTAACATAACCATAAATTATTTCCATCTAGAAAAGCATATAATGATGATTTACTAAAAACAGGTATTCCAGGAGTTCCTTGGTGGCCTAATGGTTAGGATTCTAGGCTTTCACTGCCATGGCCCACATTCCACCCACGGTCAGAGACTATCCCACAAGCAGTGTGGCACAACCAAAATATAAATAGTTATTCATTAGCTTGTTAGTTTGATGAGTACAAATACAACATATTACATTAAAAAGACTCTTATACTTTAATGTCCATTTCACACACTTTCATTGTATTGATGCTTTTGCACTGTGCTGTTGGAGAAGACTCTTGAGAGTCCCTTGGACTGCAAGGAGATCCAACCAGTCCATCCGAAAGGAAATTAACCCTGAATATTCACTGGAAGGACTGATGCTGAAGCTCCAATAGTTTGGCCACCTGATGTGAAGAGCCAACTCATCAGAAAAGACCCTGATGCTAGGAAAGACTGAGGGCATGGGGAGAAGGATGTGACAGAGGATGAGATGGTTGGATGACATCACCAACTCAATGGACATGAGTTTAAGCAAATTACAGGAGATAGCTCAGTATATGTGGTCACAGAGAGTCGGACATGACATAGTGACTAAACAACATTATACTGAATTTTTTCAAGAGTCACAAACTTTTTCAGCCTTGATTTCTTAGTTGTAAAATAATAATATCTATCAAGTTGGCCTGGGGTTTAGACAATTTATGCAAATTACCTGTAGCAATGCATGCCCAGTAGGAGGTTTCATAAGTAAGAGTTTCTTCCACTAAATGTCACAACTCTTGAGTGAAAAATAAAAGGGTCATCAGCCCCTACCTTACAAGCAACAAAAATGAAATGCAAAAATAAGTGAGAGATGTTCCATGTTAACACAGTGAGTCAGGACTGGAACACAGGCATTCTGCCCCTAGCCTAATTTATTCATTAACTTACAATTATATTTTACAGGTTATGATGTAGCAATTAAACAGGCAAAATTCTAGCTCTCATGGATCTTATGTTTCAATGAGAAGAAAATAAACAATCAGCATGTCATGTGATAGTAAAGCAAAATAAAGCAGACCAAAGGGATAAAAATTGATGGAGTTGACAAGGGTGGGTCATTTCATGTTGGATCTTGGGAACAAACCTCTTTGATGACATCTTATTTGAGCAGAGATCTGAAGGAAGGAAGTAAGGAGTGAGGCATGTAGGTATCTGGAAGGTCATTCCAAGGATGAGTGCTGTGTTTTAGAGACAGCATGGCAGTCAGTGGGTCTAGAGCAGGTAAGGTATAAAGATGAGGTCAAACAGTCTAAGCAGAGAGCATAAACTTTTGGTGCCCTGTAGTCCTTTGTTCTTATCACATGGCATCCTGCTTTTCAGTGAATCACTGTTGTTTCGACTGTGGTAGAGGAGCTCTTTTCTAGTATTTCTCTTCTCTCTCTTCTCTCTTGCTATTAATTAGAAGACTTTGTCAATACTCCAACAATAACGTGGCAAAAATTGAGGTTTACAATGCCTGTCTAAATACACTGCATGTCAGTCATCACAGTGAAGGTGTTGTCAGTTGTAATTCACAGATGAGGGAATGGAGACACAGAAGCCCTGGCTTGTTTCTATAAAGCCATAATTTCATAAAGCAATATGCTTAATTTTGAAATGCTAATCCCACTGCACCATGCCTCTAACCCCACTATTCTACTTCTCAATATGCTCTAGAATAAAAGCGCCATTTAGAGTTTTCTCTGACAGTAGGAAGGTTTGGTTTGCAAAGAGGTAATATCTCAAAATCACAAAATGCACTTAAATGTAACATGTGTGAAATATTTTGTATCAAGATGCTGAAAAGAATAGGATTTTCTCAGAAGAGACAAACAGCTACTTACTAGAGCTAAGTTTTCAACAAAAAATAGTCAAGTATGATGTCTTAGTAAAAATGTAGTTTATTGCATGGATTGAATGTGCTTCTTCTTGAGTTTGCTTTGGGGAACACGATTCCTAACTTTGTACACATATATACACACAGAGAGAGAAATATAGTAGATTAAAAAATAAATAAAATTTCCATCTAAGTTTTATATATCAAATTTGTTTGAAATCAAACATCGTTAAAAGTACATTTTATGAAATATCTTCAGTAACTTGACCACAACTTTGTTGTTTAGTTGCTAATTCATATCCGACTCTTTTGCAACCCCATGGACTGCAACCCACCAGGCTTCTGTTCATGGGATTTCCCAGGCAAAAATACTGGAGTGGGTTGCCATTTCCTACTCCAGGGGATCTGCTTGACCCAGCAACTGAATCCTCATCTCCTGAGTCTTCTGCATTGACAGGAGGATTATCTACCACTGAGCCACCTGGGAAGCCCCAACCACACCTTACTATTCCATTTTTCTAATAGACAAGCATCACATAACATCACATAACATTAATGAAACAAAAATGATTTATCCCTCAACTCCACACCTAAAGTTAGAAAATTTGGGTGGGTAACATAAATTAAAAGGAACTTCCATAAATATTTTGTTCATAGCCAGAAAACATTCAAGATTTCTCCATAGCAGAATTAATCTACATGCTGGCCAGCCATCATACTTAATTAAATTTGTAAGGGTCACATCAGAGGTAAAGGATATTATTCACATGGGTAATGCAATAGGAATACTAATTCACTCAAAGGAGTCTCAGTTGCCCTTTCAGCTTCACCTTTTCTTATAGAAATTCTTATTGTGAGAATAAAAATACCAAGCTAAGCACATCTACTAACTCACACCCTTGTTTGAGCCCAATTTAAATGTCTCATAAAATCATCCATTACTATGGGCAATAAGTATTTATATTGAGGTTTCATCCATCTGTTCTCATTCAAATAAAGAAGGATATTATTTGTATACAGGAAAAAATTCTGTCTCAAGGAAATGTGTCTTAGCTATTTGCTCACCATAGTATTACTCAGAGTACAGTAGTTCTTGTGTGTGTCATTCCTACTGGGCATAAGTTACTGATTTAAATATTACAATTAGTAAAGCTAATTATCAAAATTCGCCACCTTACTCTGGTAATTCTTTCAAGCAGATTGTCCTTTTATGGCATCTTCTTCTCATCAACCAGCTATAGACAAGCTGGTTCTTGATGATTAAAGCTCAGATTCTATCAAGGACTAAGACTGATCATAATTTTCTGACAAACAGATTAAGCTCATATATATCTTGAAATTGTTAACATTTGCCAGTTGCTTATTCATGTGCCAGAATCCTTCTGAGTTGCTAGATTTATTAAACAGAAAGTCAATGAAAAGGAGCACAGAACTTTGGGAATAAGCAGACATCAGCTAAAATCCTGAATCTTACAAATCGTGTGAAATCACACAGGTTGTTTAATCTCCCTGAGCTTCAGTTTGCTTAAGGATAACATGCTGATAATACTCCGCTTCAGAGCATTGTTTTTGGTTCAAATGAGATAATGCTTAGAAAGTATTCAATAAGTATCTATAAGTATTATAACTATATAATACTTATTTAATTATAGATATATTATATGCGCATATGTGTTTATATAGCCCATTCTATTTCCCTTGGGTACATATCATCTGTAAACACTACACAAAAACTAACTTTATGTTCACAAACTTCAAATATATTGACTTAATATAATCCTAAATCATTAAAGCTAAGCTATATAGGTGAGTTGAAAAAGTTATTGCATCAGTCAGCTATTTTGACATTGAGTACCACAAACATTAAAAAACTTGGTTTAGTCTTGTCCCATATCTTCAACCCATATCATTCATAACCATGACTTCCATCCCATACCATTCATAAAAAACATTTTTTAGGTCCAAATTAATATGATTCGATAAACAGAAATTGAGAATCGATTTTACACAAGACAGTCCTAAGTGCTGAAGAATGGAGAAAATTCAATAAAATATTTCCTGCTAAAAAATAAATGACTCTACTTTAGAACTGGGCACTCACGTTACACCACTTCATTAATATCATAGGATTATTCATATGAACAGGTGCTTATCAAAATTCATCCTCTAACTCCTTCATATTGATTTGAAACCTGTGCTGCAATAATAAAACAATAAATAGTATAATTAACTTGGTTTAGAAGAATGAACAATACCTTAACGTAAGAGAACTATAGACTCTACTTTTCTACTGCTCTGGATCTCAATTCACCTATTTGGAAAATGATGAGTTTGGAGGATCCAATTTGTCTTACAGTTATTTTCCCCTAATTTCAAATATTTCTCCAATTAAAAATCTAAATTTGTTAGCCCTTGGCTAGCTAAATGTTGTAGTTTTCACGATCAAACATGTTGACCAGTTGTGACATTTATAGCTACTTTTATTATAAAATTAATGTCAACTCATTAAAAACTTAAGGAAGTCAATCAAAACTAGAAATAAGGGCAATATAAGATTTTTCCACAAAAATATTCATGATAAATATGCTGAAGTTTCTCCTATCCAAGTGTGTTAGGAAATGCGGGTGCATCCTCACACACACAATATTTTACTAAACGGTTATAATCATAACTACTTTATACAAAAGATTTCTTAAAATTCACTTTGTGATCATCTGATCCTGGGAGTTGGAATGGAAAATGTTTGCTGGGAATTTTCTTAGAATACATACAGGATAAAAAAAATACTGAACACATTTTAAAGTATGTAAATAATTTACTGAACTTAATTTGGATTGCAACTCAGAGAAAAGATGTGATGGAATAACTTCATTATTTTAATTTTCAGAATAGACAACAAAAAATCCTACTACAAAGTTTAGGGGCAACCTGGCCAAGGTTAGGTTCTATTTAAAGATAAATTCTTTCCCAACTGCTAAATCTACCACACACATACCATATATTTGCCTCAAAATTGTGAGAGAGGCAGAGAAAAGGTGTTTGCATATGTACCTGTGTGTTTATAGGGTATATGTGTAAAGTGTGTGTTTCGCTGGTGGTTAATATCAAGATAAAACTGCCAGGGAAAAATCCTTTTCTCATAAGCTTTGGGTAGAGTGACTGTTTCATTATACTTGCAATTGTCATTTCAAAGCTCTGTCTCTAGTTTCTTACAGCTCTGCTAGCTCTGTGATATAACTAGATGGAGATCATTCTACTGTGACCAAGTTACATCTCAATACAGAACCTTCATTTTTCATGTCTCCTGCTTAAAAACAAACAGCAGGCTGCAGAGAAAGACATGCAGCTAACTGATATGAACCTAAACTAGAACAGTGGCATTTTCAGAAATGAAACGAACAGTTCTCAAAGGATTCATATCTCAAATTTTTATCTGCAAAGACCTTTCTAAAATCTTGCTCTTTGAGATATGAACTAGTTTTTCATCTCCCGAGGCAGGTCAGCACTAAGCTGTGTGTGATAGTGGTTGCATGGCAATTGGGGGGGGCAAGAATTAATTTCTTCTGAATTTCTCACCTAATAGCTACATTTCTTGCCTCTCACATGAACATTGTGCTTAAGATTTTTATATTCAGCAAGAAAAATTTCAGAAGCCATGCTTTATAATAAGCTAATGATTCACATGTAACCAAAACATTGAAAAGGAATGACATAGATTTAGTCTAACTTAAGTTTATTTTTGTCCATATAAAATGTCTCCATTGGAGAAAGAAGCTCCCTACACATTTTCATAATAGAGAATTCTATAAAAACTTTAACTTACAAAGCCTTGTCTTGCTTCAGCAATTAAATATGTCCAATTCAATTTATCAACAGTTTAAGGATTTTTTATATATTTTCTTTCTCTGGAGCTAAGACCTGTAGTTAGCCTGCTTGCCTTCAGGGCAAGGGTATAGTTGACAGATTCTTCTCTTTTTCTGCTCTGCTTTTCCACCTCTTCCTCAAATCCACTGCTGTTTTTTGAAGCTCCCTAAGGTCAAAGAGTGGCGGCCAAGAGAAGTCAGGGCAGGAAAATACTTTCTTGCTTGTTCTCTGGGCCAGGAAGATGGCAGAGCCATGCATATTCCTCCAGGGGCCCCTCAGTGCACCCTGGTCTGCCTCTCTGACCATTCCTTCAGGCTCAACCCTGGTTCTTGGGTTGTCCAAAACCTCCACATGCTATCGGAGTGCTCTGGTGCCCTGGTCAAGACTAAACTTCAGTTCACATCATTCTCTACTGTACTCAGTATAAATTTGGCTACTTTCTGACAGCAGCCTCCTACTTTCTTGGCTTCCCTGGTGGCTCAGCTGGTAAAGAATCTGCCTGCAATGTGGGCAACCAGGGTTTGATCCTGGGTTGGAAAGATCCCCTGGAGAAGGGAAAGGCTACCCACTCCAGTATCCTGGCCTGGAGAATCCCATGGGTTGTATAGTCTATGGGGTCGCAAAGAGCCAGACACGAATGAGGGATTTTTCACTTCCTACTTTCTTACTGCAGGGAATGAATATCAAGGGAAGTTCAGTTGATATATTTAAAGTCTAGTTGAAGCTCTATACCTTTCAAGGTAAAGAGATGATTTGCTCTCAACCCTTTGCTATAGGAAGAAATGTTCACAGGAGCCGTGGAAGCAATTCTCATATCTAATTTTATGATTTCTCTAAGGTGGTCTCACACTTACCAGAGGACTCAACAACTTTGGTGTTTGGTGCCTAAGCTGAAAGCTTAATTTTATCTTGTTACAGTTACACATGTAAAGCATATCTGATATATACAATATGACACAATATCTTATTTGTAACATATGCTTACTTAATGGTAGTCGTCATTATCACTGTCACCATCAGCCATATAACATTTTCCACCAAAGACGAAGCGTATCTTACTTACCCAAGTCTTAAGTTTTCACTTATATTCCGATGTTTAAAGCAGTTTTATTTATCACTCAAGATCTGGAAACAATCAAGATGTCTATTAACAGGTAAATGGATAAACAAATTGTGCCATATTCTTAAAGCACAACACTACTCAGCAATAACAGAATGAACTACTGATATCAACAACATGTGTGTTTAGTTGCTCAGTCATGTCCAACTCTTTGCAACCCCATGGACTGTAGCCTGTCAGGCTCCTTTGTCCATGGGGATTCTCCAGGCACGAACACCGGAGTAGGTTGCCATGCCCTCCTCTAGGGGATTTTCCCAACCCAGAGATTGAACCCAGTTCTCCACATCTAAGCCCTCAAACAACATAGATGAATCTTAAAGTAACTATGATGAATGACAGAAGCCATATAATCTTAAAATAATTATGATGAGTGACAGAAGCCATATTCACAAAAGAGTTCATGGTGTATCATTCTATTTATGTAAAATACCAAAAATGAAAAGTATTCAGAAGACAGATCAGTTTTTGCTTGGGGAAGTGGGTGATGGCAGAGAAACAAGGTTGATAAGTATTACAAAAGGCATGGGAAGCTGGGGTTTGATGAATGTGTTTATTATCTCAACTCTAGTGATGGTCATATTTGCATATATATATATATATATAGGAAAACAGAAAATTGTACACTAAATATACTCAGCTTATTGTATGTCATTTATATCTCAATAAAGCTCTCTATAAAATATTTAAACAACAAAAGTGTGGACATCCCACTAAGTTATCAAAATACTAATGAGCTTTCATCAAAGTCTTCTCAGACTAGTTTGTGATCATTACATTTGTGATTTATATCAGGAACTTGGTCTGTTTCTCCACTGATCAACATAGTCAAGATTCATATCCTGTAAAACGTTTAGGTTATTCACTTTACTTCTAGCCACTTTTATATTTTACTGTCAATTTGAATATAATATTTTTCTAGATATATTAATGTTTTGATTTACATATTACATATGAATACCACTAACATGTATTTATTTTTAAATTTGTCATTTGCTGGAAATTCACATAAATCCTATTAACTTTTCAGTGTTCTCTCTTGGGTTTCAGGAAATCTATTTGGAATTTGTACCTTCTAATATAGTTTAACTGGGTATTTTCATTGAAATATAGAAAGAAGAGTGTCTGTCATCACTGTATTGCTAAATTTTGACCCAAATTTTTGCCATGTTTTAAATCACAATAGTTATATTCCTATAGATAAGCCGTTAGAGGAAAATAATTTGCCCCACATGATATCTATTCTATTGTATACTATTTTTAAGACCAACTGTCTAAATTCCCTATAAGTACCTCTCTGTTAGATGGATATTATAACACAAACATCTCCCTTGCATAAAAGCTGTGAAATCTGCAATGCTGTTTTTAGGAGCTATGAGTTCCTTTTAAGAAATTTTAAGTAACTTTTCACTGAGTTTTTAGATTGGAGCACAGTGCACCAAACAGAAAATCTGGTTAGTCTTTGTTTTGAAAGACTTTATGGTTTAGAGTCTTAGGCCACAGAACAACTGAGTGAAAGGTAAAGAGATTTCCCAAATGCCCCGTGCCCTGACACAGGCACGGCCTCTACCACCATAAACGTCCTTCACCAGAGTGGGGCATCTGTTAACAACTGACAAACCTACATTGACATCATTATCACCCAAAGTCCACAGTTTACATTAGGGTTCACTATTAATAGGCCTTGCACATTCTAGGTTTGGATAAATGTATGACAGGTATCTATCATTACAGTATCATAAAGAGCAGTTTCATCACCCTATAAATCCTTTCTACTTGCGTTTTATACTATTTAGCTCTTCTCCCCACACCCTCCCTCAGCCTCTGACAACCATGTTTGTACTGTCTCTATAGTTTTGCCTTATTAGCAACTAACAATTAAGAAACTGTATTTAAGGAAAGAATAAGTTATATTTATTTGGGTAGTATCAAAATTTTGAAAGCACTTTCACATATACTGTAGAATTTTTTCCACAGAACATCCTTGTATTATGAGTCAGTTAACAAAATATAAAACCACATAGGCACTAAAATGATGAACGTATAATTCTCGATTTCATGTTTTTTCTATATCTGGAAGTATAGATGGTATAGTAGCTAAGTGTAAGTTCTGGAGTTGGCCTGCTTAAATCTTAAACCCACCCCTAGTTACATAACTTTAAGCAAGTTTTCTTGTCTGATCAAGCCATCTCCTTTATCATCTTTAACACAGGCATAGTGACAGTATCATCTTCCTCACTAGACTGTCCTGATGATGAAGTGATATGATGTACACAAAGCTCTTCACATCAAATTTTATCACAGCATGTGCTCAGTAAATTATTTGATTTTTAGTATATTTTAAATGTATGAACAGTAATAATTATTTTCTAAATCTCATTTTGCAAAAAGATGAGAAAAATGTAATGATAAGTGCATTCATTGGCTGTCCAACTATGATTATGGTCTATTTTTCTAGTGATTTTGATTAGCAAACATGCAATTATAAAATAGGATTGCTTGAACGTATAAATATCCTACAGAATAAAGATTAATAGATTGTATGAAAGAGAATTTTATTTTATGCTGCACAAAGCTTGTTATTTTCTGTGATAAGTTGTTCAACGTTCCATAGATATCAGAACATAATAGCCAATTCAAGCATTTCAATGAGAATTTTAAAAATAAAAACTGGAATATATCTCAGTGTATTAAGAAAGGTCCTATTATTAGAGCCTGGGTCTTCTGCAGTGTAACTATGACATACAGACACACCAACATATGCATGAGCACACACCACAGAAGTCCAGAAAAATAAAATTAGGTGCTTGAGGGCTTGATATCTGAAACTGAACAATTCCAATAATCCTTCAGAACGCTGCATTTGGAGGAAGGCTGCTCATTCTAGCTTCAATCACTTCATTAGTAAACTAAGGACAATGTTACCTACACTGAGAGTCATGTATCAGGTACACGGCTTATAGCACATGACTCCAGACTCCTAACTATTCTGAAGGCTCACGTTCCATGCTTGACTGTCCACCAAATAAAAACAACTGGTGCAGCATGCTTTACACATTCCTGACCAAAGAACAAATTCCTACAAAACTTGAAATAATTTAATAATTTATGAAGAGATTATGTATTTTTTGTAGGCATGGATAAAGAAAGTGATTCTATGTTTTATTTACAGGGAAAATAGATAAAAAATGCTTTAATGTAGGGGGAAAAGTGGAGAATACTCCTGGTAACTCCACAACTTAGCACTGAATTTGAAATAATTGATGCCATAACATGGCAGACCTTGCTGAAACAGTAGGTGGGCCAAGCATAAGATGGAGGGATTGAGACACTGTGAGTCAGAATGGCAGAGGAATCCTGTGCTTCACTGATCTCCTCATGTATACTTCCTAACAGGAAGAACATCTTTAATCAGAAGTAACCTCTTCAATGAGGCCCTCTCTGACACTCTATTTAAATTACAATTATCTTCCCTTCCTGATACATTTTCACCATTGTAATGATCAACTTTACTTTTTCAGATTATTACCTGTCTACTCCTACTAAAATGAGAGCTCTAGTGAAGGCATGGATTTCATGCTTTGCTCCTGATTGTGGTCCTACCACCTATACCAATGCTCAACAAGAGGAAGCTCCTTAGTGAATGCTGAACTGGCATGAATTATGACACTGTGGGTGAGCCTGGGGGAACTGAGGAAAGAGTAATGCAGCTAGACGTGTGCTCACTCAAAGTTTTCTGTGGCTGGCTGCTAATTCAAGAGAGAAAAGTCTAATTCTGGCACTTTATACAAAGCTGATCTCTGGGGTGCTATTTCCAAAAGAAATAGACATTTGTACCTAGATTTTTTAAAAACTTTTAATTTTGTATTGGCATATAGCTGATTAACAATGTTATGATCACGTCAGGTGGACAGCAAAGGGATTCAACCATATATATATACACACACATATATATGTATGTATACACACATGTATCCATTCTCTGCTCTTAGATTTTTATCAAGTCTTAATTCTAATGCAGTCTCTTTTTTGGGGAAACTTCGAACTCATGGCAGGAGCTCCACAACTGACCTACTTTTAAATGCTTCCTGTTAGAAGGGTACTCAGGAGTTCCACATTTTACCAGTGTAATGTCAAAGCAGTTTTTCATTAACATCATTTTTAAATGCTTTGTAAAAAAAATACATACAGCTTCCAAATACCTAGTAAGTTCTGGAGCGTATTGACTAAAGAGCTGACTATAGTCAGTGGTTGAGTATAGATGGTTGACTACAGATCTTGCAACTGGAATTCTATTTTCTCTTCCCTATTCTCTGGAAATGGTATCTGAATGCTGTGACTTTCTGTAGAGTATGGATTCACACTGCCTCAGTCTTCATCGTAGATTTGACACTTACTCGACCTATTGAGGCAAGTTACTTAATATTTCCAATCTTAGTTCTCTCACCTCTACCACAGACATGATAAGAGTATCTCCCTCATAGAAATGCAATTCGCATAAAATGAGGTGATGCAATGTGAATCTCTTAGCATGATGATTGGCAATTGTGTGTGCTCCATAAACAATGAGCTTCCCTGGTAGCTCAGATGGTAAAGCATCTACCTGCAATGTGGGAGACCTGGGTTTGATCCCTGGGTCTGGAAGAGCCCCTGGAGAAGGAACTGGCAACCCACTCCAGTATTCTTGCCTGGAAAATCCCATGGATGGGAGTTTGGCAGGCTATAGTCAATGGGGTTGCAAAGAGTCAGACACAACTGAGTGACTAACACTTCCTTTTTTCAATGAACATTAGGTATTGATATCATCAAATTTTAAATGTATGAAAGGTAATAATTTATTTTTTCTGCAGGCTGGGTAAACAGTAAGAGGAATGCAATGATAAATGTGTGCATTATCTGCCCAACTCTGATTGCTGGCAGTTTTCTGATAATCTTGATCAGCAAGCCTGCAATTTAAAAATGGAATAATTTGACCACAACATGTTAAAGGTATCTCAGTGGTGTGAAGTTCATTTTTTAATGTGTCTGTTGAAATGTCTGCATCTAAAGAATATCATGGATTTCATTTTCATTCTCTTTCCTTCCCACTCCCAACTGTGAAGAAAGTAGGTGGGCAAAGCTAGAGAGTGATCGGGGAATGATAAGATTGGTCAGGGGAGATTTCTCTGAGGAAAGGCACACCATACTGAATTCTATAAAGAATGACTGTTGTATCTACCTGGGAGAGAGGGGAGGAGAAAGCATAAAGAATGGGCAAAGGAGAAGTCAAAATCTCTCAAGAATACCAAAAGCAATATTGCTTCTGAGCTCAAGTGGGTGATACAAAATCCATCCTGCCTTTCTTCAACTACGTGAATTATTATGAAATTCAGTCTTCCCAAGTATTTCCTTTATCCAATATAATGATCTGGTGACAGGTTTCCATGTTCAAGGCTGCATCTCTCAAAGTCATCCCATATTGTGTAGATGAGAGAAAGAGGCCTCATCATGTCACTTTGTGAAACATCAATCTAGTCTTTAAGAAGCAATAGAGGTTACCTATTTCCATATTCCTCAATGTCTAATCATCCACATAAGAATGGTAAGCATTTAGCCTGTAGCGGTTTGCCTCTAATGCCACCTGAGCTCTCATCACCACGTATAAAACAGCAGCCCCATCCACCATCACTCGCCTTTCCCACTGCCCTGCTTTGAACTACTCCATGGCTCTTACTACTACCAGACATATTATGCAACTATTTGGTTGCATTTATTTTCTACCTTTTCACACTAAAAGACAGTCTTCATAAAAGTATGACTTGCTATATTGTTCACTCCCCCACTGCCAGCCACTAGAAGTATATCTGGTACAGAGTAGGCATTCAACAGATATATAAACATGAATTAAAAATTTCAGGAAACATGAGAAAATTACTCGATCTTTGCCTCCATAAAAAAAACAATTCTTATGCTTTTCAGTGTTAGATAGTTCTGTTAAAGAATTATTTTAGTATAAGGTAGGAAAAAGTAATGGAAATACTTAGAAAGTTTTTAAAGAATCAAAAATACTAAACTACAGTGCATGGCTCCCTATCAGTATCATCACTCAAATCATCATTAATGAAATTAATGATTAAAAATTTTTTTAAAGATTTAAAAAATCGAATCATCTTGCTTGCTTTCTTATAAGAACTGAAATACCCAGATATTCTGGAGAGTTTATTAAATTTCTCAATTTTACCTGAATAAATGAGATCATGCACAGACAATGACTAGAACAACAATTAACAATACTTGTGTATTTTGAAAAATGCCTTTTTCTAATGGTGGTATTAAATCACCACCAACACCTATGTTTTTTTCCCTACATCTTTCCTTTTCCAACAAACACCAATAGGGGTGGAGGGAAAGGCCAATTTGTCTTGTGAAACGTCCTGGATTGTAATTTTAGCAAAATCAATCCCAACTTGCTTTTCACTGAAGTGTCACACTCAGCACTTGACTCTGTGCTTTGTCAGTGCAGCGGAATTGAACACACGCAGCTTCATTAGCATTACAGGTGGTCTTGCACACATCAATCCCCCGGCTGTCAATGACAGAGCAGACCAGATAGAAGGCACTTGGTGAACAGCTGAGAGGATCGTGTCAAAGTTGTCCTCCACAGCATGCCTGTTATCCTTTCATTTGTCCCTTTGGTGCTCAGAAAGTCAACGGCTACAACAGAGCTTCACTGCAACAAGCATAAAGTAGTGGGGTCTAAGCCCATCTGAACTCTCCCAAGACACATCTTCTAGACTGGGGAGAGCTTTATTAATCATATAAGTGTGAGGCGACGTGAACCTTAAAAAACAAAAAAGGGGGAGACGCCGGGAGCCGTCGGGATGCCCCCTTGCTCGGATGACAAGGTCACGAGACTAAGAAAGTAATTGCAAAGCTGACTTTCTTTATCGGGGCATCCTGGGCAAGCCCCACCCTGGTATTTTTCTTGGAAGTTCTGTCCATGCTCATCTCAGTAGGTCAGTCACAGTTGGAAAGAATTCGTCCTGAGATATTCCCCCCAGACCTTATCCACCAGAGGATCTGGGAAGGTGGATCACCTTCCCCGGGGGCTAAGGAGGAATGAAAGGGACATTTAAATAGGTTACTCCTCCTCCTACTAATTACTGGGGAGTTTACCAAGAGTTCTCTGGGGGTCATGGCAAGGCCACCACCAGAAAGGCTCGTACTTGGGTCACCTTTCCACCTCCCACTCCCCTGACCACTCCACGAGGAGGCTCGCTTCCTTGAAGAAATCAGGCTCGATTGAGACTTAGGAATGCTCATAATTGTGGCCAGCATAGTTGGAGATATTGATTGCTTTAGGATATGTAGACATAGGAATTCATTATAGTAGTTATAAGGTTAATACGGTTTTATTGCTAAAGCAGTGCTGCTTGACTGTCTCTTAGTTCTCTTTCCTGTCTCTAAACTGTCTCTTTGTCCTCTTTCCTTTTCTCCTAAGAACTTGAGTAGGTTACTAGAATAAACAGTATCAAGCTTAAGCCCTTCCCTCTAGCTTCTACACAGTTGTACCTGATAAGAGAAATGTAACCTTTCTACTTAGGTTGATGTACTTATCTTGATTGAATGAAGTATACTGAAGACATTCAAATGGCAAACATACTATTGTTAAATCTAATTACATAGAAATCTGACTTCTGCAAAGGGAATGTTTCATGATAGTTTGGGGAATTAACTCAATGATAAGGTTGCTATGGGAGGTAGAAAACAAAAAATTGTATAGAATGATAGGTGATGTAATGATGTACTGGGGATGTCTTTTGGCTATAAAAACTGTAAACCAACAACAATAAACTGAGAGACTGCTCCATCACCACACCCCGACTCAGTTCAGTTCTTCCGCCGACGCCACCCATCCCTCAAGACCCCCGGACCCCGCCGAGGCTGGACCCCGGCAAACAATGGACTATTTCAGAGGAGTCTTTGTTTTTACAAACATTAAATATTTGTACTGTAGATTTTACCAGTTCCTTTCTACCAAAAAAGAAAAAAATGCCACCTGCCTCACAGGAGAGCAACATGATATGGAGATGCTACATGGAAGAGACTCAAATCCTATTTTCCACTAATTATAGCAAAGAAACCAAAATGTGTCTTAAAACTATGTTTCTAATATCAAAATTTTGAGGCTAAACTTAAAATAAAACATGACTATAAACCATATAAAAGAGACAAACTCCAAGAGATGAATGCATAAAAGAAAACAAGAATGTCTGATCTCTTCTTTGGCCAAGAAAACCAGATTTTTAACATGTCCTAGATTAGAAATCTGCCTTACAATATTAATTCATTAATTAAATATTCAACTTGAAAATTATGAGAATATGTATACATAATAGTCATTTTGTAGAACATACTGAAATATACTTCAAGCAGTTACCTTGAAACAGACATTCAACAAGAGAAGATGCATAGCAGTATTCAGAGACTTATGACCTAGGTTAAAATTCTTGGCTCTGTCATTTATGAGCTTTGTAACCTTGGAAAATTATCTAACCTCTCTGAATCAGCTTTATCACTAAGAAAATGGAGATAGTGGCATTATTCAAACTTCAGGCTTCAATATCTGTCAGAGAGGATACTCCATGAGAAATTTCAACATTCATTACTTGGTCATCACTAAAGTTATGATAAATAAAATATAAGTGTTTTAAAGAGAAGAGTACAGAAACAACTGTGTTTGTGCATAAATATGTATCTCTACAAGTCACAAGGATTTTTGTATGTGTGTGCAAGTGTAGAAGTATATACATAACCATGTAGCATGAGGAACTAATTTTTAAAATATTTTAAGGACTCATATTTACAGGACCAAAATTATTAAATAAAATATGAAGAAATCATAAATATGTAATAATATCAAACTGTGACTCTTTCAAAAACTAAACAGTATAAATATTGAAAATTTTTAAAAATTAAACACCTTTTACAATAATTTGAAATAAAGTTGTTAATCCCATGAGGAATAAAAATCACTTGGAGTCGCTGAATATATTTTTTATCCACATTTACTTCTATTAATCCTGGGAGACTTCAAATTTGGGGCAAGGAAGTCTCTACCAAATCACCTGGCCAGGTAGTTTCTCACTTTTTAAATCAGCTATTTATTGCTTCATAACTCTTTGTTCTAAGACTTTCCCCCATCCTGACCCCCATCGTGGTAAGCATTTCATTCAAAATCAATATACCCCCAGAGCTCACTTCCCAGGGAGCAATTCTCGCAAAAGCCATGAATTCCCAATGTGACTTGAACTCTGAGCACCAAAGTGCAAAATCTACCATGTAGTTAAGCCTCATGACTGAGCCTGCAATCCTGTCTATGGTATTGGCCACCCTTCTGTAATTAACTCGGGCAGGCTGATTGCCTGTGTTTGTCTTTCAACAGAAGGGGATATAATGCGATAGCTTGAAAAATGAAAGACCTTCTCATTTACACATGAAAAACCATCTTATGTGGTAGCTCCATGGGGCTGTCTGCAGAGCTCTGCGTATACATTGCATTTAAGGGCTTAGATCTCTCTGCACCTGCTGTGTCACTACAGACCCCCACTAGTTTGAAGCCTGTTAGAGCAGGAGACTTTTCAGGCTGTGTCTACAGGACGCCAATACAGTTGGTCAATTCAATTCATTTGATGAGGCAAAAAAAAAAAAAATCAGTCATTCTAGTAGGAGAAAATTCATCAAGCCATTTCTTTGGTGTTGTGTAGACAAATAAACTGGTTACCTTCATTTTCCATTTGCCGACTGTTCTATAGGGCTGTAGAGACCCTGCTCCAGGCTCATCATTTGTTTTAACCACACTAAATGCAGCAGTGAATCAAGTTTCCAATCTGAAAGCTGCCATCTGCTCAACTGCAGAGAAGAGATTTAGAAGATGCTACCTGGTTGCAGCCCCACAGAGGCCTGAGGCAGCTTTTGCCAATGAAAAATGCAGTACTGGTTACTTTTTCTGGGAGACTGCCCTTAAGAGACAAAGTATTTTGTGTATTACTATATAAAGAGATTTATGTCAGTGATCAGTTGTTTATAATGCAGACATAGTGTTACTGGGTTGATAAAAGGACAGTAACCATTATCTAGTTAATAGAGTTATTAACTAGAGCCAAATTGGTTCAATAATCTGAAAGCAATAGGGATTAGCTCAGAAATTCTTTGGGAGAAGGCAATGGCACCCGACTCCAGTGTTCTTGCCTGGAAAATCCCATAGATGGAGGAGCCTGGTGGACTGCCGTTTATGGGGCTGCACAGAGTTGGACACGACTGAAACAACTTAGCAGCAGCAGCAGAAATTCTTTGACCACCCACACACTATGAAGGATTTTAAGGGTAGTAACATAAATGGTCTACAGGAAAGCAGAGAACTTTAATAGTACAACATATGGCATATTTAGACCTTATGCATTGATTGGATTGACTATGAGTCACCTGTAGTGTATATCTCTCTTGGAAGATTTCTCCTCAGCAGCCTCCTACTAGTATCAGTTCCTAGGAGCAAGAAACTTAGGTTGAATACTAACACATTAACAAAACTATTTATTTAATTATTATTTATTATTATTTAATATGAAATTTAAATATATATTATCTATATTTTATGAATTTCTTACATTACAGCATTTAATATTTGTATAAAAACTATTTTACAACATATCTAATGTTTATATTAATCATATTTGCTACAAGAACTTTTGTTTAAGTTGTTAAACCATTTGTTTCCAGTAAATAAGATCTTATGAGTCCCTAAATATGCTGTTGTTTATCATTATATAAGATAAGAAGGAATCAACAGTAAACATCAGTCATTTAAAATATATGTAGCACTAAACTTATAGTTTGGATGGTAATAATACAGTCCCACAGCCATAGCAATAGGGACGTTATGCTGCAGAATTTCCACATTAAAAGACAACAACTGACTAAAGCTGCAAGTTGTCTAAAGTTAGCTTTCAAACTGTAGTTCTTTATTTTGTTCTCAAGATACCCTGCTATGTTAAAATGAAAGTTTATTTTCACCCTCAATTTGAAGCAACCTAGACCAGAGAGTGACTCTGAGAGAAAGAGCAAGAGCATATTGTCCAGCTGGTATAACAAAGCACCTCCCCAAAACAGACTTACATAGCAATTCAAGAGATTTAACTGAGACATAAAAGAAGAAATTCATAGTAGTGAAGAACTGTTAAGTGTTAGGATGGGTCAGGTAGGAAAGAATAAATTTTCTTGTGAAAGCAGATTTTAATTTATCTAGAATGTTTAAGTACAATCCTGCCAGAAGGTAAGAGGGTGAATTCTCAGGGTCTTGCTGACTAATTAATTTGCTCTAACATAGCTGGCAAGTAACTAAGAACTATAAACATTTAATATTTATTAAATATAAGGTATATGGCATTAAAAAATAGATATTCTAAAGACCAAGTCCCTGATTTCAGTCAGCATGTATCCTTCAAACATGAGGGATGCTGGGGTGGGGTAAGGTAATGTAACAGCGCCACTGCTTTGTGATAGTCTAAACAAATACCTACTTAACAAAATGAATGAATGCTTTATGCAATAAAAACACTGAAACAATTTAGTAGGTGCACAGATCTGGGCTAAAAGTCAAATAGAGATGAAGTCTTTACACAAAAAGAATTAAAGGGACTATAACCAGATAGATACATGAATCGAGATCCTTTGCTGGACATTGAACTGAGTCGCATAGGCTGATAACAATTTTTACTGTAGGAATGAATGATACCAATTTTCAGAGTAGGTGATGTTGATGATTGTTGGTTTATTTAAGTCTTTCATTTTTCTAGGTAGGCATCAACACTCTCTCCCAATCCCTTTAAAAGAACTGTAAAAGTTCTCCACATACTATACTTTACCAACATAAGTTGTCAATTCTTTTGCTTCTCAGGAGTTGTCCTTCCCAATACACTCTGTCTGTTATTCTGGACTGATTCCTCTCTTTTAAGACTGCACCTGTCTTCCTGGGACTTCCTCATTCTTACATGTATCAAAACTCCTGTTTTCTCAGACTGATCTGTTGTTATTGCTTGTTTCCCAATGGTAGGAGAGCTTAACTTCAGAAGTTTTCTAATAAAAGATGCATGTAAAGTAAATTTTGACAGCCACATTCCTTGAGAAATGCCTTTATTCTATACTCAGACTGACTGAAAGCTTGGCTGCATATAGAACTATATGTGGAAAATGCTTTATTTCAAATTTTTAAAGAATCATCTTCTAGCTCCCAGTTTTGCTATTGAGAAGTCCTAAGATAGTGTTTATATGGGCCATCACATAAAAGCCATTTTTCTAAGAAATCTAGATCCATCTCTTTATTTCTAACATCTGGACATGTGGTACTGCCCTGGGGTGAGTGTTTTCTCACCCACTTGGCTAAGTGCTTCACGGACCTTTCATTCTAGGAACTCATATCCTTCACCTTCCTAAAAAAAGTCCTCTCATTTCTTTGACATTTATCCTCAACTGATTCTTTGCTCCTTTGTCTTTTTATGAACCTATTAGCTGAATATCAAAATGTATCTCTTTTTTCCTATCAAAGTTATATCATGTTTTAATACTTCAATTTTAACTACTATATTTTTAATTTTAAAAAACTCATCCTCATTCCCTTATTGTTTCTTTGATTTATATAATACTATTTCTGTTTGATAAGTATAACATATTCTCTTATTTCACTGAGAATATTATAGTTTTATGCTGCATCTTCCATTCCATGGACTTTGTTTTCACTGATTTTTGTTTGTATCTCCTTCTCTTATTTGACGTTTTCATCCAATTTCTAGTGGTCATCCACTGTTCACACATAGTGAGAAATTAAAAAACTAAATTAAAACATGGTATATGGGCTGGGCTGAAGAACTCATGGGCTGACCTACAAGTCAACAGAGTTTGAACCCATATTATTATAAGGATGTTATTCTCAAATGTTTGTTAAAGAGGTGGGAATACCAGACCACCTTACCTGCCTCTTGACAGGCAGGTCAAGAAACAACAATTAGAACCAGACATGGAACAATGGAATGGTTAAAAATTGGAAAAGGAGTACAACAAGGCTGTATATCGTTACCCTGCTTATTTAATTTCTATACAGAGTACACCATGTGAAATGCTGGGCTGGATAAATGACATGCTGGAATCAAGGTTGCCTGGAGAAATATCAACAACTTCAGATTTGCAGATGATACCACTTTAACGACAGAAAGTGAAGAGAAACTAAAGAGCCTCTTGATGAAGGGGAAAGAGGAGAGTGAAAAAAGTGGTTTGAAATGCAATATCTAAAAAACTAAGATCATGACATCTGGTCCCATCACCTCATGGCAAATAGAAGGCGAAAAAGTGCAAACAGTGGCAGCTTTTATTTTCTTGGGCTCCAAAATCACTGTGGACCATGACTGTAGCCAGGAAATTAAAAGACACTTGCTCCTTGGAAGAAAAGCCATGACGAACCTAGGCAGCTTATTAAAAGGCAGAGACATCACTTTGTAGACAAGGCCTGTCTAGTCAAAGCTATGGTTTACCCTGTAGTTAAGTATGGATGTGAGAGTTGGACCATAAGGAAGCCTGAGCACCAAAGAACTGATGATTTTGAATTGCAGTGCTGGAGAAGACTCTTGAGAGTCCCTTGAATTTCAAGGAGATCAAACTAATCAATCCTGAAGGAAATCAAACCTGAATATTCATTAGAAGGACTGATGCTAAAGCTCCAATACTTTGGCCATCTGATGCAAAGAGTCGACTCACTGGAAAAGATCCTGATGCTGGGAAAGATTGAAGGCCAAGGAGAAGTGGTTGGCAGAAGATGAGATATTTAAACAGCATCGCCAACTCAATGGACATGAATGTGAGCAGACTCTGGGAGAGAGTGGAATACAGGGAAGTCTGGCATGCTAGTCCATGGGGTTGCAAAGAGTCAGACATGACCTAACAGCTGAACAACAACAAATTATCAAATGTTTGATCCAAGCAATGTCAATGCCTCCATGACAGGAGATAGACAAGCTAAAAGGATGGCCATTCTCGTGATTAAATATACAGATATTTACGTAAGGGCCCTGTTTTAAGGAAAGAAGCTCATCCCACCTCTACTTTTGCATGAGCCAAAATTCCTTTTAAGTCAATTTCTCTGTGAAATAGATGTAATTAGTCCTTCACAATTGGGAAAGTAGAAATTCCCTGGCTATTAGAGATGGGAGGGCATCTGACGCTTCCAAAGGCTTCTTTTAAACAATGTGCTTGATTTTGTCTCCCCTAGATTTTGCCTTTCAGAGAACCTGGTGCCTCTAATCCCTTAAAATATCTGGAATTGTCCAAGGTCCAATGGGAACAAAGTAACTTTCTCCTTTCTGGTTTCCTTCTCTACAGGTTCCTAGGTCCCAAGTCTCTCTGCCAAATCATTTACTCACCCATCTGCTTTGATCTGACTGCTGATGTCATCTATCAACTGCTGTTATCTTCACTCCTGTAGATTTCACATCCTCCCCCTACCCAACTCCCTGCGCTTATTCCTGTTATCTTAGTTGGGTTTCAGGAGGTAGTGAACACTTTCAATGCACCAAACTTAACCAGACGCCAACTCATCTTTGTTCAAGTGTGAAATGATGAAGAAAAATGGTATCTATAGACTTTCAGATGCCAAAATGTAAATCTCAGAGTTAAGAGGACCTAATATGCAGGGAAAATTTGAGTAGTGATTTCAGCTGGGGACAGAAAGAAAGAGGAAATCTATAGAAATGATCACTGTTTTCCTACCTCTGAGAAAGGAGCAGCTAAAGTCAAAGAAGTTTGACCTCCAGGAATGTAAGCTACTCACACAGAGACAGTGCCAGCAGGCAGAAAGCAAGGGGAAAGATTCAAGGAAAGCCAAGAAGATAACTTTGAATGCATTAGCATTTAGTGTTCTCTCTAGCCCAGGTTCAAGGACAAAGGCAGATTCAAGAGCAGAGGAAACACAGGATCTGACTAAAGAAAATAACTGAAACGAAGAGGTCAGGAGCAGAGATGGTATACAGGAATAGTTGTGGCAGGACACTGGGACTCTGGAAAAAATAAAAACAAACAAAACTAAAGGAGACATCAATAAAGATCTGGAACAGCCAATTCTAACTATGTTAAAACCCAAAGGTAGCCATTCAATTTTTAAGAGAAAGTCAAGGAATATTTCTTTATTCTAGAATCTAAACAGCTAATGAGAAGAAGATTTGACAGTACTCCAAGGGTCTGCATTTGGAAGAGTTCCATATGCTTATTTTAATTGCATTTTCCCTTACTTTGCATTATAAAATATGCTCAATTTTGAAAACTATAGGTAGAAGCATAAAATCTTCTATGTAGTCCATTTTTCTGCCAACATATGTAACAATCAATAAAGCATTGGAAAGGCAGAATTATAAAAGATAGCTACTGCCACAGATTTGGGATTGTTTTATTTATTCATTCATTCTATCACATAACTATTATTTCTGAGTGCCTACTTATGTGCAAGGAACCTAGAGATGAAAACATTAACAGAAAAGTTTCAAAAGAACTCACCAAAATTCTGATAGTAGGGGAAAAAATACAATTTTAAGTTATTCTATAAAATATTTTCAAGAAAACAACTTGAAATATAATGTTTCTTGTATTTTTATCAGATATTGCTATAAAACTCCCTAAAGCACATCTGTATAGATACCTTGTAAGGAGGTATTTTGCATAAATCCTTTTAAAACATTTTCAAAATGCATATACTAGGCAATTCTGCATTTGAAAAGAGCCATGAATTTCACAGCCCCTGCAGAGACACAAGTTTATACAATAGCAAACTGATGGAGAAATAGTCAGAGAAAAACAAATTCAAAAGATGAAACTGTGCATGTCAAATCAAAAGGCTTCAAAAATGGAATATTTGGCAACTGCAAACAAACAGGATGACTCTGTAAATTAATACATTATCTCTGATACAAAACACTGACCATCAGCTAGCCCACTGAATTCTTATATCAAATATCCAGGAATTTGTTGGGTGAATTGATGAATTAAATATCAATAAATCTGTGTGTATCACTGTGGGATAAAGAAGCACATCAAGGAATCATGCAAATCCAAAAATATGAGAGATTACAGGAACTACCAAAGCTACTTTTCTCTAAATTGTTACCATAACATTAAACCCATATTATTTAGTTTCTGCATACTTACTAAGACTTAACCAATTAAAAAAATAATTTATTTGTTTCATTGTTTGAGTTCCCTTCTTTTTAACAAATTTTCTTGTCATCTTTATAAATGCCCAAGTTAAAACTATTCTTTCAGTTCATGCTAAGAGGAGCCATCTAAGTGGATAAGCTTGTAGACACTTGCAATCATAAACAGGTGGACTAGAAATTTTGATTAAGTTTAACTGTCATGGAGTCTAGACATGACATTCTTCCTTTACAAGAAGGAAAAATGAGGAATAACTTTCAAGAACAGCACCCTTCAGCAGCGGCAATCTTTTCCAGGGAACTTTCCTTTTAAAATTACCAAGTACAGTACAGTCGTTCAGTTGTGTCCGACTCTTTGTGACCGCTTGAACTGCAGCACACCAGGCCTCCTTGTCTATCACCAACTCCCAGAGTTTACTCAAACTCATGTCCGTTGAGTCGGAGATGCCACCCAACCATCTCATCCTCTGTTGTCCCCTTCTTATCCCGCCTTCAATCTTTCCCAGCATCAGGGTCTTTTCAAATGAGTCAGTTCTTTGCATCAGGTGGCCAAAGTATTGGAGTTTCACCTTCAGCATCAGTCCTTCCAATGAGCACCCAGGACTGATATCCTTTAGGATGGACTGGTTGGACCTCCTTGCAGTCCAAAGCACTCTCAAGAGTCTTCTCCAACACCACAGTTCAAAAGCATCAATTCTTTGGTGCTCAGCTTTCTTTATAGTCCAACTCTCACATCCATACATGACTACTGGACAAACTATAGCTTTGATTAGATGGATGTTTGTTGGCAAAGTAATATCTCTGCTTTTCAATATGCTGTCTAGGTTGGTCATAACTTTTCTTCCAAGGGGCAAGTATCTTTTAAGTTACAAACTGCCCCCTAAATTATGAAACAGAAATGCTGGCTCAGCCAAAATACAAATAAAACATTTTTTTAAATGAATTTAGTTTTAAATTTTGTTCATACTAGCATGAGATACAATAGATAGATAAAAGAAATAACAGACAATGACCAAATTCCTGGTGGTGGAACCAGAGTAGCATTCAATTTTAACCCTGTGAAAGGAACTTATTTTAGTATCATTCTTGCATATATTATCATGATATCATTCCTAACCATTTCAGTATAGTATTTGATACCATTTTGTATCTTTGGACTTGAGTTCCAGTTTTTCCCTTCTGAGCATTATAACCTCATTTTCCTTATCTATAAATTTTAAGTGTAGGGTGAATTAAATGAGTATGTGTGTAAAATATTTAGCAGAGTACTAACACCAGGTAAAAGGGGAAAATGAAACCAACCTATCATGTTCCTTTAATAAAGAAGAAATCAACAGATATGGAATGTGAAGGAAAAGGGATTTCCTTAAACCAAAATGTTAAAGAGAAAAATTATCTTAAAAGTCAGAAAAAATTATTGGATTGGGTGATGAAGATTTAGCATTGTCTCAATAAGAAATAAGAGAAGGCAATGGCAACCCACTCCAGTACTCTGGCCTGGAAAATCCAATGGATGGAGGAGCCTGGTAGGCTGCAGTCCATGGGGTCACTAGGAGTTGTACATGACTGAGTGACTGCACTTTCACTTTTCACCTTCATGTATTGGAGAAGGAAATGGTAACCCCCTCCACTGTTCTTGCCTCGAGAATCCCAGGGACGGGGGAGCCTGGTGAGCTGCCATCTACAGGGTCGCACAGACTCAGATGTGACTGAAGCGACAGAGCAACAGTAGCAGCATCAGCAATAAGAAATAAATCAGTGTTAAGAATCAGTTAAGCATTAATATCATTTCTGAAATCCCACCAAGAATAGATCAATATTTTTTAATGTACCAATTTATTAAAATAACCTGAACTACCTCATTCCCATGATACCTCACTACTCACTTTATACCTGCAATCATTAAATCAAGGTTCATTCATTCAATGATTTTTTTTCTGAATACTTATAATTCCCTGCTGTTATCTGGGGATACAATGAAGACACACATCTCTGCCTTCATGAGAGACTAATTCTAGCAAGTGATTAAATGAATGATTATCAAAATGTCATAAATTATGACAAGTAGAAATATAAATAATTCCGATGGCAAGAGAGAGGAAAGAACAAGACTATACAGGATGATCAAAGAAGTTCTCCCCAAGAAAATAATTTTGAGCCCAGAACTCAATAAGGAGAACCTATCAGATACATGTTTTCCCTGATAGCTCAGTTGGTAAAGAATCTGCCTGCAATTCAGGAGACCCTGATTCCATTCCCGGGTTGGTAAGATCCACTGGAGAAAGGATAGGCCACCACTCCAGTATTCCTGGGCTTCCCATGTGGCTCAGCTGGTAAAGAATCTGATACTTTAAGAATAAGAAGAATAGAGCATTCCAGGCCCAGGCCTGCAGGCAAGAAAGGGGAAGGACAAAAAGAAAGCCACAAAGATTGGCACATAATAAAGGAGAATGAAAGTGGTCATGACCTGGTTGTAGAGGTAAACTAGAAGCAGAGTACATGGGGGTATACGGGTCATATGAAACAATATGCATTTTAGTCTAAAACTATAGGTAGTAAATGCTTTTGAAACTGAATGCAGAGCTCCAAGAGAGTAGGAAAAGATAAGAAAGATTTCCTAAGTGATCAATGCAAAGAAACAGAGGAAAACAATAGAATGGGAAAGACTAGAGAACTCTTCAAGAAAATTAAGAGATATCAAGGGAACATTCCATGCAAAGATTGGCACAATAAATGACAGAAATGGTATGGACCTGACAGAAGCAGAAAATACTAAGAAGAGGTAGCAAGAATACTCAGAAGAACTGTACAAAAAAGATCATCATGACCCAGATAATCACGATGGTGTGATCACTCACCTAGAGCCAGACATCCTGGAATGGAAAGTCAAGTGGGCCTTAGCAAGAATCACTATGAACAAAGCTAGTGGAGGTGATGGAATCCAGCTGAGCTACTTCAAATCCTAAAAGATAATGCTGTGAAAGTGCTGCACTCAATATGCCAACAAATTTGGAAAACTCAGCAGTGGCCACAAGACTGGAAAAGGTCAGTTTTCATTCCAATGCCAAAGAAAGGCAATGCCAAAAAATGTTCAAACTACCTCCCAAATGCACTCATTTCACATGCTACCAAAGTAGTGCTCAAAATTCTCCACAGTAGGCTTCAACAGAACCTGAACCAAGAACTTCCAGATATTCAAGCTGGATTTAGAAAAGGCAAAAGAACTGGAGATCAAATTGCCAACATCCAATGGATCGTAGAAAAAGAAACAGAATTCCAGAAGAATATCTACGTCTGCTTCATGGACTATGCTAAAGCCTTTGACTGTGGATCACAACAAACTGTGGAAAATTCTGAAAGAGATAGGAATACCAGACTACATTACCTGCCCTCCTGAGAAAGCTGTAAGCAAGTTAAGAAGCACCAATTAGAACCTAACATAGAACAATGGACTGGTTCCAAATTGGGAAAGGAGTATGTCAGGCCCGTATATTGTAACCTTGTTTATTTAATTTATATGCAGAATGCATCATGCAAAATGCTGGGCTGGATGAATAATAAGCGAGAATCAAGATTGCCAGGAGAAGTACCAATAACCTCAGATATGCAGATGATACCACCCTATGACAGAAAGCAAAGAAGAAGTAAAGAGCTGTTTGCTGAAGGTGAAAGAACAGTGGAAAAGATGGCTTAAAACTCAACATTCGAAACACAAAGATCATGGTATCTGGTCCCAATGGCATGGCAACTTCAATGGCAAATGGATGGGGAAACAATAGAAACAGTGACAGGCTTTATTTTCTTGGGCTCCAAAATCACTTCAGATGGTGACTACAGCCATGAAATTAAAAGACACTTGCTCCTTGGAAGAAAAGCTATGACAAATCTAGATAGCATGTTAAAAAGCAGAGACATCACTTTGCCAACAAAGGTCCATATAGTTAAAACTATGGTTTTTCTAGTAGTCAGGTATGGATGTAAGACTTGAATCATAAAGAAAGCTGAGTACCAAAGAATTGATGCTTTTGAGCTGTGCTGTCGGAGAAGACTCTTGAGAATCCTCTTGAGAGTTCCCTGGACAGCAAGGAGATCAAGCCTGTCCATCTTAAAGGAAATAAATCCTGAATATTCATTGGAAGGACTGATGCTGAAGCTGAAACTCCAATACTTTGGCCACCTGATGTGAAGAGCCGACTAATTAGGAAAGACCCTGATGCTGGGAAAGATTGAAGGCAGGAGGAGAAGAGCATGAAAGAGGGTAAGGTGGTTGAATGGCATCACTGACTCAATAGACATGAGTTTGAGAAAGCTGCAGGAGATGGCGAAGGACAGGGAAGCCCAGTGTGCTACAGTCCGTGCAGTTGCAATGAGTCAGACACAACGGAGTGACTGAATAACATCAATAGGTAGTGCTGACATGCATGTGTGTTGTGTAGTAGAGGTGGTTATGATCTCACTAACCTTTTGGGATAAAATTATTCTAAATGCTCTATGGTAACAAACTGGAGCAGCACACTAGAAGAAGCACTAATGACTAGATAAAAGCCACTTGATTAGCTCAGATATGAGATAGTTGTTTAAACAAAGTTGAAGAGTGGATATCAATATAGTAGACAGATTCAAGTTATATACCAGATATAGAGCCAATAAATTCTGTTAAATTCAATTAAGGGGGTTTAGAAAAGGTAATGGTCAAGCACAAGTTTCCCAGATTGCACAGTGGTGAAGAATCTGCCAACCAATGCAGGAGACACAGATTCAATTCCTGGGTCAGGAAGATCCCCAGGAAGAGGAAATGGCAGCCCACTCCAGTATTCATGCCTGGATAATTCCACAGAAAAAAGAAGCCTGGCAGGCTACAGTCCATGAGCTCACAGAGTCCAAAATGACTGAGTGACTGAACACGCATACACAATAATCAAGGATACTTGTTAAAATCCTGGCTTGATTAACTGAGTGAACAGTGGTGACAGTTACTGACATGGAAAAGACTGGAAGGAATAATTTTGGGGGAAAGTATCAAATGTTCTATTTTTAACCCAAAAAGTACTTATAAATTGAGATACCAAATTAGAAGTTAGATATTTTAATATCAGTTTGAATTGAGGAGAAAGTTCTTGGCGAAAGATATACAATTGAGGGTCATCATTTTATAAGTAGTATTTAAAACCCTGTGGATGGATGAAATCTCCTAGTGAACAAGAGTAGAGAGGAAAAAGAACCCCGACTAAGGCCTAGGAAAAGTCAATCTTTACAGTATGTGCAGAGGAGGAACAAACATCAGAGGAGCAGGGAAGGAGTGGTCAGTTCAGGGGAAACAAAAAACAGAAGAGAGTGGCATTTAGTTTGTGACAAAGAAACTTCCTGAGATTTTCAATGGCTTTTTTCTATGATTTAGACTCTCATTTCATTGTTTTCTGTTCCTCACAATCCCAAATACAGAGTCTGAACTAATAGAAAAGCATGGATGTTAGTTTAGGCTACATTAGAAAAAGGCATTTAAGTACTCTTTAACACTGTAGCTGAATTTTGGCAGTCTACTTAAACTCTCTGAAACCACACTCTTCATCTACAAGACAGAGGGGGGAAAGCAGATGGTTGCAAGGATTAAAACAGATAATATATATGACAAGCCCTTAAAACAGTGCTTGGAATAGGAAAAGCACTATTTATCACTGAGGAAAGATAATGTTACCTGAATTTGTATTATTTCTCAAAACCTCTCTCCCACACTATTGACCATAACTGATTGAACTTCACCACCGTCACAGGGAAAAATACTAATATGACAACAAAATAAAGTAGTTTATTGAAATAAAGGACCCAAATATACAAATGAGAGAAGCATACATAAAGTATACATAAAAGAACATGGAGGGGCATTTACTTATGGATCATGCATAAACCTATTAAAATGTTTCCAAAACAAAATAAAGAGGCATAAAAGGAGGAGGAAGAAGACAAGAGAAAAATTATATTGATTTTTCAGGGGACTGCATCTCAAAATATTTGTAAATAAAAACTTCTCTTTTATTTGTTACATGTAAAGAAAACAAAGATAAGTAAGGAAATTAAAGAATACATAAAAGGCTACCTTTGTAACTTTAAATAAAACAAATTTTGAAAGGTCATGGTATAAGTGGCAATGCAAGTATGGAGTGACTCAAGAAAGACAGCACTCAAGGAATATGCCTATTAGTGGCATAAACAGATTCATCACAAAATCTAAGTCTTAAACGAAGACTATGGTAATAGTCATCATCACAATTCTATAAGTGAAGAGAAAAGATTGACTCAATGACAAAAGGTCTATTGATGATTGTGTTTAAGAAAGAGCAGGGCAGGACTCCAGAAATTGAAAGCTGTCAACACTGTTGCATTGAGACCATAAAATATCTGTGGGGATTCTACTGCAAAGACGAATGGTTACATCCACCACAATGATATGTGAGATCCAAATCGGTGCACTAAAAGGAAAATGCCTGAGCACCTAGTCTCTCCCATAGAGTTAGTAGAACACATTGCAAAGGTAAGCTAGTTTAGTTACCAAGTAATCCTCCATTAGGTAATTGTTTTTTAAAAAGACAACAACCTATGTATTCAGTGATAATACATATAAAAAGGTAGCCATCTAAATGTAGCAGATATATGAGAATAGTATTTACAATGTGATTGGTAATCCAATGAAAAATGGGCAGAACTGACAGGATAGAAATATGAGCGTGTCCGTGACAGACACAGGTGCATGGTTATAGGCTTCTACTGTACACAGTGTCGACAGGTGGAGACACATATCTTTTTACATGACATCATTCTTAAATGATTATGGAATGCCATTGATAAAGACATCATAATACTGAAGTCCATTACAGACATTTGGTTGCCACTATTCTCTTTAAATTATAGATATTCTCTATGACCTCAACTGCTTATCCAGAGGTGGGTTCATAACCATTATTTGCAATTTTTTTTTATGCCCAGATGAATACTAGTCTAGAAAACAAGGGCTATTACTAGCCTACAGTGTGAATTCCAATGTTCTCCTATAGTCAGAAAGACTATGGATTTCTGGATTCTAGTGAGAGGCCCTGAGAGACACACCTCAGAGATCACTTCTAACTCAGAACTTTACCGGTTAAATTAAGGAACCTCAAATCTAGATTCCAGCACAAGACATAGGAAAATATCAGCAGGCTTCAGGTTTCTACCACATACTTGACTCCAGAGAAGAACACCTTGGCAAAAATAAAGTCTCGTAGCTCAACTCTCTTCAAATGCAAACAATCAGAATTCATTTAACAAATGCTTGCTGAACATGTGTTTTGCTTAAAATACAATAGTGAACAAGATAACATTGTCTATGGCTGAGGACTAGTCTTGTGAAGGAAATGGAGACACAATGAAGAATCCTCAATACAATGTAAAAGAACCCATGACAAAGGGGAGCATAGACGGTTTGAGATGCACAGAGGAAGTATTCTAAAGCCAGAGTTGAAGAAAAGGCTTTTCTTGTGCTAAAAATACTGAGGCTGGAAACAAAAGATTGAAGAGTAAAGCAGATATGACAATTGAAGCAGTGAGAAGAGTATTTCAGGCAAAGAGAGCAACATGTGCAAAGACCTGGGAGGAAGAAAGATCAAGGCATTTAAAGAGACCTGGAGTTAATTCCGGAGAGCTGGAGCACAGCCTCCGACAGCAGCTGGAGCAACATGAGGACTGTGAGGAGCTGAGGAAGATTTCTGAATTCAAGTAAGAAGTACTGGTTTTAATTAATAATAAAATAAAATATATACCCTAAAAATAAATCACCTCTATTTCCAAATATCTCTCTCTTTACAATATTTTGAAGTTGTCATGTAGATTCAGAATACAATGATGAAAAGTATATTAGATAAACATCAGAACTGCACAGAAAATACTTAGAAGTTAAATTTATCAAGTCATGTCTAAGACTGTTCCCTCAAGTAAATTACTCTATAATGCTTTTAGGTATGTATACCTTACTACCAACTATTAAGTATCATATCTGTTTTGAGTCTATTTTTACAGACTCAACTTAGTTCAATTTCACAAATTTATTGACCATTTAATATGGCCAGTTGTGGTAGAAAATAGAAGGAATACCTTAAAATATGAGCCAGGTTGAACTGTTATTACGATTGTTAAAGAGAGAACATTAGAAATGAACCAAAGGAAGGACAGATTTTGGCAGTTTTAGAATGAACAGAACTCATAAGATGACCAACTGTTCATGTTTTATGTTTCATTTTATTTGCTTTATTTTCCTGTTTATTTTTATGTCAGAGATTCTTAAAGTTGTCATTATATTAATATGTACAAATACCTTGAAGCTCCCATGTGGGGTTACCATCTGATTTGATCTGAAACCATAGATACTTTCTCTTTGTGAATATTTTATGAAGTAAATTTTCTCTACAGCTTTGCTTTTCAAACTATGATCTGTAGTCCAAGAGCATTTGCATGATGGGAGCCTATCAGAAATTCAGAATCACAGACCTAACCTGAGACATACTCAGTTACTAAACTTTCAAAAGCACTAGTCTAGAGAAGGAGTCAGCAATCTTTAACTACAGAGGGCCAGAAAGTAAATATTTGCAGCTTCATAGGACACACAGTCTGTCACAACCATTCAGCTCTGCTATTTTATCATGAAAGCAGCCAGAGACAACTGTAAGAGACTGGAATTGGCTATGTTCCAATAAACCTTTTTTTAACAGAAATAGGTAGTAACACAAATTTGATTCTAGGTAATTTGCCAAACCCTAGTTTAGAGCATACAGTATGTATAAATGAAGAAAGGGTTCAAAAAGGAAAGAAAAAACCATATAAATAATCCATTAACAAAGCCATAGAAAGCAGCTTTTAAAGGAGTGTGGCCAATGTTTCAGTCTAATTTTGCAGTAGTTAAGACAGAAGTAGAAATGGGGTGTACTTGAAGGTCCCTAGAGCCACTTGGGCTGTAAGCATCCCGGCCTGAATGACAGTGATGGCAGTGAAAACATAAAGGAGAGCGGAAGAAAAGGAGAAACCCCATAGGTCAAAGAATCTCATTAGATGAAGAGTTAAGTCAAAATCACTGGATATAAGGAGTCAATATTCTTTTTGAGGACCTGGGAGAACAGGAGTACCATTGTGAAGAACGGGACTACTCAAAGAAAATGCTTGTATTGGATGAAAAAACTGATGTTTTATATGTTGAGTATAATTGGCTCATATTTTATCTAAGGAAAGATGTGTTGGAGGCAGTCTGTTGCTAGGTCAAGGGACATATGTCAAAGACCGCTGGAAATTATTCATGAAAAATAAAAGGAAGAAAATACCTACTAAGTCAGATCTACAAAAGAATTTTGGAAGGGGAAGCAAAGGAAGCTTAAAGAGAGACCCTTAAGAAAGGCCTTCATTTAGAAGGAGATGACAAACGGCAAGCAAGTAGCAATAGTTCAGGAAAACACAAACCAACAGAGTAACTACATTTGAGAACATAGGAGAAAATAAACATAGCCGATAATTTGAGATCCTAAGGTTCTTATTTACAGTACATTTAAAATACTAACAAATGAATGCCATCAGTAAGGTTTTCCTATATTGCCACAGGAGTAAATATTCTAATTCTATAGTGCCAAGGTCGACCAAGGCAGGAGCCAGACAGTGTGGCTCTACATTTCCGGAAAAATCAAATTTGCTTTTATTTGCTCAAAAACCACTGCGTTTTTTGTTTTGTTTTTAACATACGCTTGCCATTAACTATCCTGCTGTTTTCCTTGAATCTTGTTAATACAATTCAGAATATACAATTCAGAAAGTTGAGCAAGGACTCGAGATTGTATGACAGATAATGAATGGCAGGAACAGAACATCTTAGATCAACTTAGGTATATGCTACAAACACTGCTTAATAAATTTCTATGAATTCATTCCAATCTCTAGACCAATATGCTTCCAATCTGCAACAGGTTCTGGGAATTAAAAAGAATTAGAATAAAGATGATCTTTGCTGTATTTTCTATTTTGAGTTTATATTGAAAATGACATAACTATTTTTTTTCACTAAATACTTTCTCTTTCTTAGCACCATAATGGATTGTACATATCAACAGGTAGGCCGTGACTAGTCAGTACTAAGTAAGGTGAAAGCGTGGGCTTTCTGGCTTCAGATTTGCAATTGAACAATAAGGATATCATAAACAGCTGCATTCACATTTCCTTTGCTTTCTGCATGCAGATATAATTTCACTCTCTGGTTGACAACTGGATCCTAGATTTACTGTAGAAACTGTAGAGTAATAATAAGCAGAAGCTTATGTGGCAGAAGCTCTTGGACAAGATCTAGATGTATTAACTTACTCAGACCTTACCAGTTTTGCAGACAGCAATTATTACCTGGAAAGTGTCTTAAAGATCAAGTCCCAGGCTGCCTCGAGGTTTTTTTCCCATGCTGTACTTCTATGCATTGCCACTGGTCAGTAGATTCAGCCCAAGCAGCTTGACATCAGAGGCACGGCTTTTGCTCAATGGGTTCTGGCCAGCAACACAAATGTTGTGCTGCATGTATGTTAATCACCTCAAGCCCATGGAGCACATATGTAACTGGCCAGATCAGCTTAAGGAGCAATCAGTTCATTTTCCCAGTATGACATGATTCAGCAGCAACAACTATACCATTAAGGGATATGGAAAGACGCCCAGAAGCAACCAACTGAATGGTAGCAAATACACAGTTGTTGTTGTTTAGTCACTAAGTCATGTCCAACTCTTTGCAACCTCATGGACTGTAGCCTGCCAGGCTCCTCTGTTCATGGGACTGCATAAAATTTAGTTTTACCTGTGCTTAACTGTTTTACTGAGTACTGACTGCTTCAGAAATCAGCACAGTGTAAAGTAATTCTGACAGGTAGAGATTAACAAACATGCCTAACGCAGCTTGTGGCTGGAATTTTAGAATTACTAAACCCCTCACTACTTTAAAACTGTTCAAAAGATTTATTCTGTTTGCGTTTTGTGTTTGTAACTAGTCCTTACCCCACCCCTTTGAGTTCTTTTTCTTGTTAAGATCAGAGAGCGAGCTTATAGCCCCTGTTCCTCAATCAGATAGTGCCTCCATCCATGACACTTGTTTCCTTTGCTTCTTTATGCACATACATCAAAATCCATAGTTGACAGGATCAGACTTTTGAAAAAAATCACTGATCCCCAAACAAAACGCAGGTGATTTCTGCCCCTATATGACCCCTTACATCTGTGAGCTCTCATTCCCCGGGTGTCAATTACTGACTGAAGAAATAAAAATAACATTTAAATGATGGCTTTCAGACTTAATTAATTCATAGTGGCAAATAAAAAATATATGGTTAAAAGATAAGTTTCAATTTATATAGAACTTCGCTCTTCAACCGTATTAAAGATACAAAAACGAAAACAAATGATCTATGCATAATAAATGCAGTTTTTATCCTTCCAGATACAAAACTGTCAAGGAAATTCAATCTGCTCCATAAATCATGACACAATATGTAATGCCTATAATTTCTGGTTTTCTTTAAAGATTAAAAGAAGAGAAACCAACATTAAAATGCTGGGTACTACACTAGGGGTATCTGCATATATTAGCTCACTTAATGCTCACATAAACCTTGGAAGACTGACATTATAATCCTCAATTTACAAATGGAGAGAGTGAGTTTCAAAGAAGCAAAATAACTTGCTCGAAACCATAAAGTCAGAAAATGGCATGGACAGAATTTGAACATAAATCTTCTGGCTTCATTTATCCTCCTTGCCATTCTTCCTGAAAGAAATAACTCTCTATGAGTTGTACTTGAGTATGTAAAGAAAAGATGGAAGACTGAACAGTGACAGAGAGTTAGAAATGGAGAAAAGAGAGAGACTTAAAAATGGGAACTGGGTCCTTGAACAAACAATATATATATTTTCCATTTTCGGCACTATTTAAATACAAACTAATCTCACTGGTTTCACAGGCAAAATTTAGTTTGGATGATTACAAAAATGTTTCTGTGGAGACTGAGCAAGGCAGCTGCTGTAATTCTAAACTGCTTTCTACTATTTCTACTCTGTAGCCGATATTAGAGAAAAGTTAAGTATACAGCAGTCACTGACTTCAAATTAAGTGGTAATGAATGCAGATTTCCATGAAGATTCCACGAGTTAGTAATTACAGTTTTATTGCAATTTGAAATGGTGAAATAAACTCAGTCTCCACTGTCCCATACACGTAATTGATGAGTTAATTTGTCTTCAGCACTCTCGCTGTTCTAATATTTCTCCATTGATGCCATGAAAATTAATAGGATGCAAAATGTATAAAACTACACCCACTAAAAAAAAAAAAAAAAACACTGTACAGTACCAGGGAGGCATATTTATTTCATCTGTGGATGGTACAGGGTCACCATCTTTTTTTCCCTTTCCCAGTGACATTTTCAGATTTGACATTCTGTGACATTTTCAGTTTAATATTGCTAATACCCTGGCTGCAGAATTAAAAGTACACCCCGAGGAAGGGTTGAATGCAGACACATCAGAAAAAGTATAACTACTTTTTCCCCTCTAAGAAATGTTTACTTGTAAACAATCTACTATACAGATTAAGAAGCACAGAACAACTATATTTATCCTCATTTCTTTTTGCAGGGGGTGGGGGCACGCATGGTCAGTTCTAGGTTCCCAGGGGTTGACTCTTTGTTGGTATAATGATGCGTAATAACACAATGTGAGATCCTGTGCTTGCTTGCTCAGCTGTGTTTGACTCTGAGACTCTATGGACTGTAGCCCGCCAGGCTCCTCTGTCCAGGGGGATTCTCCAGGTAAGAATACTAGAGTGGGCTGCCATGCCCTCCTCCAGGGGATCTTCCCAACCCAGGGATCGAACCCAGGTCTCCTGCATTGCAGGCAGATTCTTGACTAGCAGAGCCATCAGGGAAGCCCTACCAGCATGTTACCCAGAGACTACACAACAAATGTCTAAAATAAAGATTGTATGAAAGGTGCTCGACATACAGTAGGTGAGGCATCCTCATCTAAAGACAGTTCAAGAAAGGCATTCACAATTAGGATTCATGTGTCCCTAACTGATGAAAAACCACAATGTTAATTCAATGTTATCAACATTGAATAACATTTATACAGGGTTCTGTTTGATGAATGAAAGGTACGACTCATTTTTTTAAATGTAGTTGATAAGTTGTCTGATTGTCCTTTGACAATACCTATTATGGACTCCTACTGCATTCCAAGGATGCCACTCATCTCCCTAGCCCAGGCACTGCTTACCTCCCTTCATCGAACCCGTACAATTTTTATGGGGAAGGAGAATATCCTTATAACATTCAATCATGGCAACTGAGTAAAACAAAAACAGAGGTGATCTGAGCTATATGTGGCTTTAATTATCATTTTCTAATGCCAAGTAAGATCCAACTATCCAGCGCCAACTGATCCAATCTTCCTTTTCTCCACCACCACTACCACACAATCTATCTGAAGAACTGAACCGTTCCCCATCCTCCAAATATGGAGACATTTTAAGTGGTATTGGATATGATATTTGAACATCCAAGGACCTTGGGTGAACCCAGAAGACAACTGGATCTACCAGGTCAAGTGAAAAAATGAAAACAGCTTCTGGGTTTTGCTTTTTTCAGATTTATTGAGATATAATTGACAAACAAAAGTGTATATATTTAAGGTATATAATGGGATGATTTAATATAAGTATACGTGAAATGATAACCAAAATCAAGCTAATTAATACACTCATTCCCTTACATGGTTACTTGTTTTTGAGTGTGGTTACAACACTTAAGATCTACTCTACTAGTAAATTCCAAGTATACAATACACAGTATTATTAACTACAGTCACCACACTGTTCATTAGATACTCAGAACTTACTAATCTTATGGCTGAAAGTTTGTTTTTGAAATAAGAATTTGTACCTAAATCCACTTTGATGCTAGTTCTAAGTGTCCCTGGCTGGTCTGAGTGTTCTGCTATGGGTCTTCAAATTATACTATGGAGCAGACACAAGTTCCTCCAAATAGTCTGACTTACATAAATATACATGAAATAATTTAAAGCAGGAAATTATATTTGTACATTCATGTTCACAGAAGCATTATTCCAATGGCCAAAAAGTGGAAGCAACTCAAGTGACCACTGATGAATGGATAAACAAAATGTGGTATATACCTATACTGGAATACAGTATAGGTATATCCCACCTTAAAAAGGAAGGAAATTCTGACCCATGCTACAACATGGATGAATTTTGAGGATTATATCCTAAGTGAGATGAACCAGACATAAAAAGACAAATTCTCTGTCATTTCCACTTCTATGAAGAGCCTAGAGTAGTCAAATTAAGAGAGATAGAAAGTAGAAAAATGGCTGATTCAGGGGAATGAGGGTATGGGGATTCACTGTTTAATTGGTACAAAGTTTTAGTTTTAAAGGATGAAAAGAGTTCTGAAGAACAACAGTGGTAATGGTTCTATTAATACAATTATGTGAATGTACTTAAAAATGAGCATACTTAAAATGGTAAACTGTATGCTGCATTTCACAAGTTTTTTAAAAAAATTTGATAGTTGAGAAAAATGTTTAGCAAACTGATAATGGAAAGAATTCACTTTATTGATAAAACATACAAAAACATTTTGTTTAATAGTGAAATGTTGAAAGATTCACAAAAAATTGAACCTACTGTTTGAATTGAAATGGGAAAATAAAACATTGTTAGCTTACAAAAGTTGTATGACAATGTGAACATGCAAAAATTACATTTTTATACATCAACTATTAAGACATAAAAGATGTCATTTATAAGATCATAAAAATTCAAATAACTAGAATTAACCCACCAAAAGATATATGACATATATATTGAGAGAATTATGCAACAACACTATTGAGAAATAAGACCAAATAAATAGAATGATGAACTGTGTTTATTGACAGAAAATTCAAACTATAAATATATAAATTCTAGTGCTAATATATGGATTCTATCTCAGTCAAAATCTCAACACTTGTGTGTATTTATACATTGATATGTAGATTCCAAAATTATTTGGAAATACCAACATTTAGAATAAACAACATAATCTTTAAGAAATTTGATGGGCTTATTGTACTAGATGTTGCAACTTATTTTAAAGCTACCATAATTTAAAAGTTATGGTATTTCGGAAGAGATATTATAGAAAAACAGAGTAGACAGTCCAGAAACAAACCCATGGAAATATTTCTATCCATTGCTGATGAGAGTGAAAACTGATATAACCACTTTGGAAAATGGTTTGGTCTCACCTAATAAAGTTTAAGATAAGGAGACTCTATTATCTAGTAATTACATGCCTGGTTATATACCCAATAGATATTTACGCAGTGGTGCACCACAGGACACAAAAAAGAATGTTTACTGATGCTTTGTTTGTAAGAGTCCAAAACAAGAAGCATGTAAAATGTTAATAGTATAAATGATTTTTTTTAATGTGTATAACCATACAAATGAATATTATGCATCAATGAAAATAAACAATCGTATGTGACATCTTGGACAATTTCACAAAAGTAACATAAAGAAAATTAAACCAGATATAAACAAATACATATTGTATGATTTCATTTAAATTAAGTTTAGAAAATTGGTAAAACTAAACTATTGTTTAGCTTTGCATGTCTATATGATGAAATCATAAACAAAATTAAGGAAATGATTAATATTAGGAGGAGACATGAGTTAATGACTGAAAAGAGCTGTGAGGGGGTCTCCTACCACCTTGGCAGTGCTCTATTACTTAACAGTGTTGTGTAAAGGGAGATGGCTTTGTGAAAAACAAGAAGCTATACATTTAATTTTGCTATTGTTAACAATAAAATAGCTAAAAATTAATTGTAGAAAAATACGTGTTATTCAAGTCAAATGAATGTCAAATAATGCCTAAATAGTGTCTAAATAATACAGGGAAATATCAGATTCTTCTACTAAAACCCTTTGTTATGTTTTATTACTGGTCCTCCTCGCTATTAGAGAAGCTGAGAGACACTGGTAGAAATTTATTGATACCTGAAAAACACTAAAGTCCTAAAACGCCATCAATTTTGCTCTAGGAATGCAGTTAGATTTCACAGTAAATGACTGGGAATGAAGATTTAAATATCTTCTGCTGCTGCTTCCTTTCAATTTCTTAATTGTGAACAAACATTTCTGTTTCAAGGTACAAAAAGATGATTTTGAAAGCCCCTTATTCATTTTGCATAGGATTTAGCTTTCATACCCTGAGCCACTTGAAGTGGGAGACCCCTGTTCTTGGTTTACAGAGGAGTTTACAGCATTGAGTGGTACTCAGTGAGGGAACTTAGCTTACACATAAGCATGCAAGTCCTCAAGTTACACACACAGCTGACAGAAATGGGACAAGCCATGAACAGCAGGAAAGTTGTCAGAAACACAGAGCATTATGCTTCCACTCAACACGTCCACTTTATGACAGCCTCCCCTGTCAATGTGAAAAGAATATGGATTGCAAAGCAGATATTCTGCCCTAATATCTCTCCTCAGGCCTTATCCCTTCTGATATCATTTATATGAATCATACTGTTTCATACAAGTCCAAGATTTAGTGCTACTCATACTACATGGAACAAGTCTGCTCAAGTGGATATTCAGATATGCTGCTCCCCAAATGAAGACATGCAAAGACTTTATGCCCAAGCCAAGCGGCTGCGTCCAACACAGAAAGATTCACTGATGCCGTTCTAAGCTGAGAAGATAAGCGGGAATGGAAAACTCAGCTTTCAGTTAGAATAAATTTATAAAAACAAAAGGAGTGTGTGTGTGTGTGTGTGTGTGTGTGTGTGTGTGTGTGTGTGTGTGTGTGTGTGTAGATGCTATGTGAGATAACGTGTGGTATGGTGAGGGAGGAAGCAAAAAACAGAATTGATCACAGATGACCAACCATATGGAAGTCAGTGGGTTATAATAATATAAATCATTTTCTACAAGGTAGAGTGATATGTGACTCTATTTTACAATCCCCTGGTCTACAATGTATTCTGAAACAATAAGAGGGGTAAAGTCAAGTTAAGAATGCCTTCATTTGTTCAACAACCAGAAATATGTTCCTTTCTTTGGGGCAACCCTATGGAGGGTTAAGCTGATCTGCTGTGCTGAGCAAACAGAGGGCTGCTCACCAACAGCATCTGCTGGGGACTTGAGGAAGCTTTTCTCTCTTAATAGATACCATTTTCCATTTTTATTTCTTCTGGTGTGTAAACTCTTAAAGAAATGATGCATTGCATGGAAATTCATCCACAGCTGAGAGTGCAAATAAGGGAAGAAAAACAAATTATAAAAGACATTAAAAGGTACATTTCAGAAAGCAAGTTTACTCAGTTTCTTAGGTAATGAAGCATTCATATTTTCAATTTTAACAGAAAGGCAGAAAATATAAAAACAAAGTGATTCCCAGGGAAAAGATACGCTTAACACGGTTGAGAAAAGTTGGTTATTTTTAAACTTTTCCCCTTAAGAAAAAGGGAAATTGTATAGCTGTGGATTTCAGTTGTCTCCTAAGAGAGCTGGCATTCTTACATTTGTGTGTGGGAGGCAAATATTTGCTAAATTATTTGGGAAAGAAAGTGCACATATGGTAAAGCAGCAAGAAGTACGTATTGTTACTGTATTGAGTTTACCAATCTTTTAACCAAGAATACCTTATTATACTGTAGCACCTCCTGTTTAATGCACTGGCTAATGATGGTGAAATATATTTTGAGAAGTCAGCAGCTACGGTTCAAAACTAACTCTCTGAAATATAGACTTTGTTGCTGAAAATGCACACCTTTTTGTGTTTACATATATTTAGATGTTTGATGTGTAATTATAGCATGTTGGTCTTGAGAACACTCATCTAAGCGATTCTTTTTTTGCCAGGGAAATGAGGTTCATGAAATTTCCAGACATTAAAGCATTTTCTCTGCACCTACTAACTGATGCATACTGATTGAGAATTCATTGATCTCTGTAAAGCTTAAACATAAAATGAAGAATGATAAAACATCTCCTTCAATCTTTGGTTTCAAACTTTTAAGTACATAGATGACCTTGTTTTTTTTCAACTAAAAGTATTTTAAACATTCATTTATGGCATAAAGAACTAACTGGAAATCATCAATTTTCAAATTGGTTTTACTTGCCTTAGATCTGAGAGTGTAGAAATATATGCTGAAGCAAATATTCCTTGTATGTAGCCTTTACAAAAATTATATTTTCTAGTGAATAAAGTTTCCTATTATACAAAAGTGTATTGGATTTGTTTACATGAAGAATTAATAATATGTTACTTAGAGTACTTTGTTGTGTCTGCTTTATTTCCCTTAATTTGTATGCCTGGGTCAGTTGAGTTAATGTGGTACTTTGTTGCACATGAAGGCATCATGTATTCAAGTAATAATAATAACTATTAACACATGACAGCTAATGTTCATTGAAAGCTTATTTGGGGCAGATACTATGTTAGAATTTTATATGCATTGCCTTAACAAATCTGTATATCAATAGGATATTATTACCCCACTTAGAAAGTTTAATTTTCCAAGGTCAGCATATAAACAGAGCATATAGACGGAATTTGAACCTAGATTTGTTTGCTTCTAGAGCCTATGCTCTTAAATTATATAATATTCTCTATGCTTTTATCAGGAAAAGAAAAACTCATGCTTATCATGAGAAGAGACTGAACCTTGAGTTGGGTGTGCCCAAGCACCAATGAGACTATAGCCAGCTTCATGTCAATCAGATAGCCTAAATTCACTGAGGGCACCCTCTGCTCCAAAGGAGACCAATGACATTTACAGTGAGGATGTAGATCTATTTTAAGTGACCAGCTGTTTACTTCCAAAAAAGTTAGAATGTTTATTGTTCCAGCAACTAAAGCAAGTGTCAAAGATGAGAGACTGTATTCAGGGACTTGGTGAGCGGTCCCTAAAATGTCTGATCTTGGCACAAATTATGAAACAATTGGAACTTCAACAATGTTCTAATTCCTTACTTGACATGAAAAAGCTCCAAAAAATCAAACTCAAATTGCCAGAGTGACTTGATAATCTTTCCTACTCTAAAAGAAAACAGTGGTAAGGAATTCAATGAATATTAGAGATATGTGTTTGGCTGAATGCTCCATATCTTCTCTGTCTTCTACTGTTGTAATCTTTATCAAACAAGAAATTCAAACATTCAAAGGAAGCTATATTATCTGTGCATTTTGTACTTAAAGGCAAGTAAAATAACTTGTCTTGAAAAAGATTATCAAGCCAGTTACAAAAGCTATACAGAATTTTCTTCTTGTGGCCATTATTGTTATTAATTTAATCTTTACAAAGAATATTTAATTAACCAGAATATCTCCCTCTCACAAATGATGGCTATTAGGTTTAAGTTTTTAGTGAGGTCAAAATATGCCTAGAAAACATACAATTCATAGGTCACAGTTGAATGAATAATCATAAAAGGAATATATCCATGTAACTACAGCATAAATCAAGAAATAGTACACCAACAACAATCCAGAACCACATCCAAATCTAATAAACCATATATTATTAATATTTTGCTTATTTTAAAATTTTTCTATAAATGTAATCATATAATATGCATTTATTTGCTATGTCTATCTCTTGGTTTAATATGGTAGGATAATAACACGGTACTGCCTGTTGTTCACACATTTTTATTGCCATATCTTATTTCACTTTCATGATTATACCAAAATCTCCTTACCCATTCTACTGATGATTAAAAATTTGAGTGGTTTCCAGTTTGGGGATATTATGAGTAATGTTGATATAACTGTTTTTGTACATGTCCTTGGTATACAAAAATACTCACTTAAAATGGATACACAAGAAAGCAAAACTTTCTTTACCAGTTTTGGGAGATAATGCCAGTCTTCCAAAACTTGTGCACCAATTTACACTCCCACAAAAGCTCATGAAAGTTTCAGTTGTTATATATTCTTACTTCAGGTTGTTAGTCTTTTTAAGGCAGTTTAAATTATATGCTGTTTTAATGAGTATGAATAAAAAGGTAAATTTAGGATTAGCATTTTAGTGTATTAATTTATACCGGCAATCTCTATGATAAAGAAATAAACCCTAATGTTTAGAGGTACATATTTGAGAGTCTAATGCTCTTTGACCAGTCCCTGCTGCTTCTTATCTTTGTGATGGTAAACATATTTCTTTGCCTTGCTAAACTTTAGTTTTCTCATCTGAATAATATATAACATAAAAGGGTTATTATTAATTAAAACAGTCTAGCCTGGTATAGTACCAGGAGCACAGAAATCATTCTAAAGGCATCTGATATTGCTACCTAAAAACATTTTGACGCTGGCTGAAACCAACAAGCTACCATAATGTTGCTTTTTGCCACTTATGCTGATCTTTTTCAAAAAATTGGAATTCAAAGTCCTTTTGTCTTCTTCCACTTATGAGTCATAAAATCAGATCTATATGTAATCTAAACAGCTCTCAAGTTCCTGGACCCATTTCCTTAACTTTGAGTAGATAAATACTTATATCACTTAAGAAAAGCAGTTTTTTCTTTCTCTCATCACTTTTATCTATAAATATACCCTGTTTCTCTGCTACATTTTAACTCTCTTTTCTCTTCCCTATCCAACATAGAGATTTCAAAGAATCTTTCATATAAGAAATAATCAACAATGTTAATCAAATTGCCCTCATTTGTTCATATCAGAAAGCCCAAGGCCACAAAATACACCCAGTATACTACACATATTACTTTAATACATAAGACGGATATAAAATTCTCTAAAACTGCCAATGAGAAGTATGGTGATAACAATAGCAATCAAAATTACAACATTCAAGAACCACTAGACTGCTGAGTCTTTTACAAATCTCTCATAGTTTCCCAAATTTCTTTATTTTCCTGAAACTTGGAAATCGTGTTTTGCCTAAGATAAGGCAACATATTTGGGTCTGTTTCATAATTCTGTCCACATGAATTACAAGTAACTCAAAACTGCAGAGCACATCCTTCTGTGTCTGATGCATCACTCCTGTTCTATGAATGAAGATTAAAAAAGTGAAGATCCAAATAACCAATGGAGATACTTGTGCTTTGCATAAAAGCAAAATGAGGAAGAAATAAAGCAACATAAAGTTTCTTTTTCTTCAGTTTTATTCCTACCCATCTCTCTATAATAAATACTTTTATATAATTATTACATTATTTGTGCTTTCAACAAGCATTTAGCAAAGAAGTATCTATTCTGTCCAAGGTACTAAGCCAAGTAAGCGTCATAAGGATGGATCAAAAAACTCCATGCAATCCAAAAAAAAAAAAACCCTGCATTTTAGTGGGTAGAAAAGGCATGCATTTAAATCTAAGACAAGGAATATCATATACAGAAAAATCACAGATAAGATGTTATGACAAATCAGAGAGATATTTCACCAAGGGGATGAAGAAAGATTGTTTGGAGCAGAAAACATTCAGCATGGGTCACGAAATCGAGGGAAGGTTTTACATCCACAGTACACTCCTTCCCTAAATATATGGATGACTCTAAGCTTTCCTATTCAAGTAAGTTGGCATTTCATTTTCCAGCAATGATCATAGTGATGCAATAACCTGTGTGGGATTTTAATTTGACCCTGATGCCCACTATTCAAGGAAATGTGTATTTCACTTAATAACTAGGCTTGTGTTTGGTGACTCTGGTCACGCATAGTAAATGCACAAATGAGTGTTTGGAACAAGACTATACTTGTGGAAAAATTACTTACTTAGCAATTAATGAGCCTATTTTCACTGATGCCTGAGGCACTTGGAAAAATGATGGAAATAAATTGAGGCAATTTATTTAGAAAATGCAAAATTGTTCACATGGATAGTATTTGTTATCTACCACCTTTCATAATAAGACTCTCTCAATATACTTTAGAATATAATGGAGGTGACTATTTATAGAATGAAATCATCATCAAAGATACTTAGGAGGAACTATTACCAAAAAAAAACCCCACCAAAACCTATTTGACCCAATACGTCAAACCCAGAAGCTGTGCTGTGTTGTGTCTAAAAAAAGAACAGTTCTAAATGTGATGATATAATGAAGAATGGACTGGGAAGAAATGGGAGAGCTTTTTCCTACGCAAATCAAAATGTGAAATGGTATACAATATAAAGAAGAATAAACAATAAAAATATTCTTGATTATATTTTAGAAATACCCATTATATTTTAGAAATATCCACAGATATTGACAGGACAGATTAAAAATAAAAAGATTAAGATAATGGAACTAAGCCACTGCTTTGTAGATTCCCTAATAACTCACATACATTTCAGATACAAGAATGGTTTTAAGAGAATCATTCCCATTATCTAATCTAAAATCTAATACATATATTTTTTTTTTACATACACAATATTCTTCCCAGAAGTGGTTATGAGATACTAAATTACACAATCCAGTTCCAAGCCACAGCAGCCAGGAAGAGATGTTGCGGAATGTATCTCAGGAGGAAATCATGGCTTTCCATGTTTATGTTTTGTTTTGATATATTTGGTAATGAAAAATAACTTTCGACATTCAAAGGTGAAGTCAGCAGTTGAGGTTGAAGTATCCTTACCAATCTCAAGGTGTTCACTGATTCCAGCAGCACAGGCAGAGAGTCCTTTCCTAAATATTAGCCAAAAATTCTACAGAACAATGTTAAAGAAGTATTCACCTCTTTAGAACCATCTGTTTAACTTCTAGCACTGCCTGAGTCTAGGCTCTAAGAAATCTAAGAAGAAATAACTAAAGCTCTTAAAACAGAGTAGACAAAAATCTCTCAAGTTTGAAATACTACAAGGAAATTACTTAAAAGTTCTCCTGGCTCTGATTCAAGAAACTGCTTCAACAAGAATTACCAAAAAACATGGAAATGTTTGACAGAAAAGGGGATCAACAATCAAATTCCAAAACTAGAATGCTAAAAGCAGAGAATTAAGATAAAAGTACTGAACTAACTCTAGTCAGACACATTTCTATTATTCTAGATTAAGAACTTTACAAATTCCTAGGACATACTGGTAAAATAATGTATCACATTATTAACATATCTACAATGAATTTTAATCCATTGGGGATGCACATATGCAAGAATAAAGATTCATCCAAGAGATTAATTTAGAAAGGAAATCGCTCAGTTCCACTGTCAAGATTCTCAAACACTAAGTCACTGCAAGTCTATGATTCACGGGTCTCTGATTCATTTGCAGGAAAATTACAAGGATGATAAAAGGGTTTTCCTCTTACATAGGCAAATACCTTTGCAAATTCTTAGTCTCATTTAGTTGAAGCTGTAATATTTAAATCTGTATTTTGAAGCTAAGTTACATATTGTATTAAAGGTTCAAGATTCCTAAAAATTTGTCATTTCTTCCAGACACAATTATATGTTTAACATACCGCTGTCATTTATGCAAGAACTTTGAGTTATATTTCATCTGTAGAATTTGATGGTCCATTTCAATTTTCCCCACAAGGTTTTCATTCCAGCTTTTCACCATGAGAAAGCTGAGCAAAAGGCACATCCAGTCTATGCCATAACTGTGTCAAAAATGCAAAATCGTTTAGTTTCTATTCAATTTAGAATAATTAGTTTTAGAATATGGGAAATATTTATTGTGGGTTCTGGCTGGTACTCCTTGCCTTTTCTTCTATAATCTTTTCTTTTACCCTTTTGACCTGTTAGGCAGAAAAAAGAAAATGCTCAAGGATACTCAGAGGTGTCCCCTGCATGGAGGGTTGCTCATTGGGTTGCCAATGATCACAGAAGTGGGTCCTGGCAGAGTCACTCAAAGGCACAGTTCATTTGGACCAATTTCCCTCCACTAATGGTAACAGGAACCATAGTTGGCAAACAACAGGTTTCCATGCACCTCTAACGATCTGACTAGTATGGACATTTTCCATAAGCAATCAGCATGCTTCACCTTCGTAAGGTGCCTATGGAGGCTCTACGGCTACATTCTCTGTTACGGAGCATCTAGTGTCATGCAACACAGGTGAAAGGTGAAAGATTCATTTCCAGTTTTCAAGAAAACCTGCTTATTTACCTTTACTTACAAATGCAGGCACAGACATGCTCAAAGTATGTTTGCTTATTTTTCTTTCCTGATGTAGATAGAACATCTGTTTTCTAAAACATCATTTTCTTTTCAGTAACATTTGGTCCTGAAAGTATTATCAAGGAATTCCCTTCAAGCTTACATCCTAACTGTCAACATCACCCAGAAGACTTGCCATCTAGGTGCATGTGAAAAGATGAAAAAGAAAGCATCTGGTTTACTGCTCAGATTCTTCCTTATAATACATAAACAAAGCAGAACTCCAATGAATAGTTCAAATGAATAACCATCACTAGAGAAGAGTTTTGACTAATTTTAAAAGTTTTCATATAGCTTGAGTAAGATAAAAAACACAAAAAAGAAATGAACCTTTAGTTAATACCAATTCTATTTCAATATTTATCCTACCACATTTCAAAATTACAAATTGAAATTATATCTGAATTCATTTGGCAAGGCTCAGAAAATTAATGTGCATATTCATAACTCTGTAAGACCAAATTTATTATCTACATGCAGTCTAACTTTCATTTTATCTATAAAATTATCAGCCTTACAAAGAACAGACAATGAAATTGCTTTTTTCATACTAAAAGTAGACAATTTTATCATGCTGAAAACAAAGAAAACTACTGCCATACTTAAGAAAGATATTAATTAAATCAATGCTAAATTATAAAAAATTCTATCTTAATCCATTATCTAAATTACATAACACTCTAAAAATGTGAGAAAGACTTCTAATTGTTTATGAACACACTTCTGCAAAACAGCCTTTAATACACAATAGGAAAAATTCAACTGTCTACTAGCATTTTAATTAAATAATCTATAATATGAAAGACAGTAGCTTGCAAATATTAAACTTGCTTTCAATGCATATTAATTCATCTTACCAACATAAAATATATATTTAGAGGTTTGTAAATCTATTTTATTTAATCTGAGAAGATTTAAAAATTTCTATTTTTAGTCAAATTTACAATCAAACCTCTTTATTGGTTTATCAAAAAAATTAAGACAGAGGTAATCTATCAATCCTCAGAGCATTTTACTAGGACAGGTAACAAGTAATTATTTACTTTCTAATTGAAAAGGGAATTTCATAAATATGTGCACAAAAGATGTTTCCATTACTACAGTCAAAGCTAAACATTTTTCTTAGATAAATTCAATTACAGGGAGTGGTGAAGAATACATCCAGTAATGCTTTTAGCAATATGATAGATCAGTTTTGCAAAGAAACTATCTCTCCAAGCATACAGCAAATAATTCTGGTTAGACATGGAATACAATTTTTTTTAAAGTATGGATACACTGAGAATGAAGAAAGGAAAACTATAAGGCCTCAAATTATGCAAAAATTTGAATTTATATGAATAAGAAATCAATGGAGATAGTCCTTGCTTTAAAGGCAGGTGGAAATTTCTTGGGGTCCACAACTTGACTTCAACTGGCCACAGGTATAGAGTTAAGAGACAAAGTATGAGTCTTTAGGGCCTCCCAGGTGGCGCTAGTGGCAGAGAACCTGCCTGCTAATGCAGGAGATCCAAGAGATGTGGTTTGATCCCCAGGTGGGGAAGATCCCCTGGAGGAGAGCAGGGCAACCCATTACAGTATTCTTTCCCGGAAAATCCCATGGACAGAGGAGCCTAATGGGCTACAGTCCAAGGGGTCATAAAGAGCAGACACAACTGAAGTGACTTAGAACACACACAAAGAGGAAAACTCTCACAGCTTTGGCATAAAATTAAAGTAGACTTCTATGAGAATTTCTAAATATAGGAGCATACTAATGATGATATTTGAATCAGAAATCATACTTCTTATTGTAAGTAAAAAGTTCCAAGGTGAAATTTTACTGTAGAGTATTCTTAGGTTGATAATGCACCCAGGTACCCATGAGAAGTAAACAATTCCCTTGCACCAGGAAAACACTTTCAAATACAGGCCTCAAAACTCCCAGAAAAGTATTTCCAAACAATGTAATTGCTCTTTCTGCTTTTGAAATGACTAAACAAATTCTCTATAAGCAAGAGCTAGTGGAAACTAATTGCAAAAGTAAAGATCCATGAAGAAAATATATGGAAGAATAAATGACTATAAAAATTGACCAGGCAGATTGGAAAAAAGTAAAAGAGAAAAATGCAGTAATTAAAAATAAAATTTTAATCTATGAGATAAAATGAAAATTAGACACACCTGAAAACATAATGACCTGAAAATTAGATCTGAAGAAGTTACTCAGAAGGGAGAATATAGGCATATGAACAAAAAGACAGAAAATCTGAAAGGTTAGAACATACAAATGACAGAGTGAGGAGGTCCAATAACATTTAACAGGAGTTTGAAAATAAAAGGAATATTTAAATATGTAATATGAAACAGAAGTTTCCAAAATTGTTGAAAGATATAAATCCTTCGATTGGAAGACCAACAAATTAATCAAGACACAATTTTAAAAATCATTTGTATATGTCACAGTCAAACAATAGATAGATGGACAGACAGACAGACAAAGCAGAAGCCAGGTGGCAGGGAAAAAAAAAGAAGAAGACGACTGCCTACTATAAAAGAATGACAATTTGAGTGATGCTGGCTTCTCAAAAAATGGAATGACAATGAAACAGAATCTTCAAAACACGAGAAAATTTTATATCCAGTGACATTGGTTTTCCAATACTGAGGTCTAATTAACATTTTTTAAACAATTTCAAGAGTTTACCAAAGAAGAAATGGGTGAGACAATCTGCTCTACCAGATATCAAAACTTACAAATAAGTCAGATAATTAAAGAATGTGGTACTAGCACAGGAATAGAAAATCAGACAAATGACACCTCAGAAACAGACCTACCCATATATGGTATGAAGATTGAAACAGCTATGCTGGAGTTACTTGTAATTCATTTGACAAAAAGTGAAATTTGATCCCTGTCTTACACCATATACAAAATCAATTCCACATGAATACAAGACTTAAATATAATAGGTAAAATTTTTAAATATTTAAAACATACTGTAAGAGCCTATCATTTATCAAAGTAGAGATGTATGCCTTAAAGAAAATAAAAAAACACTACCCCCTAAAAGATTTTAAATATTCAAAAACATTTAAATTAAGAACTTCTATTCTCGAAAATACTCAATTTAAGACAAGATACAAGTTAAAAAAAATCACAACTTATATAATGAATATAGACCTATTATCCTTTTTATATAAAGAACTTCAACTCAGTAAGACAAAGACAAACCAATATAAAAGCGGGATAAAGTATTTCACAGAAGAGGAAATACAAAGGATCTGTAAGCATATGGAGAAATATTCAACCCATTCAGGAATGAAGGATATTTCAAAAGAAATAAAATGTAACTCACCACTGTATTATTTTGAAAGTATAAAGAAAAGTTTATACACTCTTGTGGCAAGATTGCAGAGCCAAAGGAATCTTTAACATTGTTCAGTCAGTCAGTTCAGTCAAATCTGACTCTTTACAACCCCATAAACTGCAGCATGCCAGGTCTCCCTGTCGATCACCAACTCCCGGAGTCCACCTAAACCCATGTCCACTGAGTCGGTGATGCCATCCAACCATCTCATCCTCTTGCATCACCTTCTCTCCTGCTCTCAATCCTTCCCAGCATCAGGGTCTTTTCAAATAAGTCAGCACTTCGAAACAAGTGGTCAAAGTATTGGAGTTTCAGCTTCAACATCAGTCCTTCCAGTGAACACCCAGAACTCCTCTCCTTTAGGATGGACTGGTTGGATGTCCTTGCAGTCCAAGGGACTCTCAAGAGTCTTCTCCAACAGCACAGTTCCAAAGCATCAATTCTTCGGCGCTCAGCTTTATTTATAATCCAACTCTCATATCCATACATGACCAGTGGAAAAACCACAGCCTTGACTAGATGAACTTCTGTTGACAAAGTAATGTCTCTGCTTCTTATTATGCTGTCTAGGTTGGTCATAACTTTCCTTCCAAGATTTTTAATTTCATGGCTGCAATCACCATCTGCAGTCACTTTGGAGCCCAGAAAAATAAAGTCTGACACTGTTTCCACTGTTTCTCCATCTATTTTCCATGAAGTAATGAGACCACATACCATGATCTTAGTTTTCTCAATGTTGAGCTTTAAGCAAACTTTTTCACTCTCCTCTTTCACTTTCATCAAGAGGCTCTTTAGTTCTTCTTCACTTTCTGCCATAAGCGTGGTATCACCTGCATATCTGAGGTTATTGATATTTCTCCCAGCAATCTTGATTCCAGTTTGTGCTTCCTCCAAGCCAGAATTTCTTATGATGTACTCTGCATATACATTAAAATATATGGTGACAATATACAGCCTTTATGTACTCCTTTTCCTATTTGGAACCAGTCTGTTGTTCCATGTCCAGTTCTAACTGTTGCTTCCTGACCTGCATATAGATTTCTCAAGAGGCAGGTCAGGTGGTCTGGTATTCCCATCTCTTTCAGAATTTTCCACAGTTTATTGTGATCCACACAGTCAGAGGCTTTGGTAGTCAATAAAGAAGAAATAGATGTTTTTCTGGAACTCTTTTGCTTTTTTGATGATCCAGCGAATGTTGGGAATTTGATCGCTGGTTCCTCTGCTTTTTTTTTTAAACCAGCTTGAACATCTGTTAAGTTTACAGTTCATGTATTGCTGAAGCCTGGCTTGGAGAATTTTAGGCATTATTTTACTAGCTTGTGAGATGAGTGCAACTGTGTGGTTGTTTGAGCATTCTTTGGCATTGCCTTTCTTTGGGATTGGAATGAAGACTGACCTTTCCCAGTCCTGTGGCCACTGTTGATGGTGCCAGTTGGTTAAATCATAGTTTTGCATTATCTAGGAATATTGGGAATAAGCCAGACCTGGCAATTTATTCCTAGATATACTCTTAGAGAAATTTCTATACATGTGTATATATATATGCAGACATATATATAAGAATCTTTAGAGCATCACTGGTCATAATAAGAAAATCTAGAAACAACCTAAGAATTCTATGATACATGTATGTATACAAAACATCTTATATAAAAATCCAAATGGACTTTTTGGCCAGGCCAATAAATTAACATATATATGTGCAGGCTGCCCTGATGGCTCAGATGGTATGGAATCTGCCTGCAATGTAGGAGACCTGGGTTCAATCGCTGGGTCAGGAAGATCCCCTGGAGAAGGGAATGTCTACCCACTCCAGTATTCTTGACTGGAGAATTCCACAGATAGAGGAGCCTGGTGGGCTATGGTTCATGGGGTTGCCATCTGCACAAACTTTTTGGCCAGCTAAATGTGTGTGTGTATATATATATACACACACACACACACACACACACAATGGAATACTATACAGGCAATTAAAATGAATTGCTACAGGTAAAGGAATCAACATGGACAAATCTCAAACATGTTATATTGAATAAAAGAAGCAAATTTCAAGTACTATGATACTATTTATGTCAAATTTTAACACATAAATATTAAATACTATATTACCTAAGGAGACATGCATATATGGTTAATTTACAGAGAAGAACAACTAAATCATTATTGTAAAGTTAAGGTAATTATTGCTTCTAATAGGGAAGAGGGAAAATTTGATCAGGAAGTTCACAGGAATATCAAATTTTTTCATATTGTTTTATATCTTAAGTTGGGTAGGATGTATAGAGATAGTTACTATTAAATATTAAACTGGATATATTATATACAATTTTATATATATATATAAAATTTATAATTCTAAAATAATATTTAAAGACTGTAACTTTGTTTTGAGTTGCCCATGTCTCTTCTATTCTTTCCTATTTGGCAACTGCAAATCATAATGTGGCATCTAAAAATAAAAATAGATACATTTTATACTACTTCACAAATATATTTGCATTATGCATTTCCACTTAAATTCAAGGGATACTATTTTATAAAGCATTTAAAATATATACTGCTTGAAATGTTACTGCACCTTGAGCTATATTACATTATTAATGACAAAGTATGCCCTAATACAAGTAATTTTACATTTCCAATTCTAAAATCCTGTTCATTATACATGGTAATGCACCATATACTATTATAATTTTACAAAGCAGAATATATTTTGTTTTTGAAGTTAAATATGAAGATTATTTTTTGTAAAAATCATTTTATAATCACACATATCATAAGGCATATTTAACTAGTAACCCCGAATTTTTTTCATATGGTCTACACTTTTCTGTTTTCCTTGATCATAATCCTTGAAGAAACATAGATTTCCTTTACCAGACACTCACATAACCACAGAACTATTTCAACAAATAGGATTTTAATGATAGTGGTGGATGCACCAATCAGGATTTAGATATGCAAGCCTATATTCATGGAAATTATTATTTAAGCAAGACTTTTGTGTTTGTGTTCATATTCATGGGTACGTGTGTCTATGTGTGTGTTTACTTTATATTAAACTATAAGGATCTAGATCAGAACTCAACTTTTTCTGTAAAAGGACAATAAATATTTCAGGCTTCACGGCCATGGGGTCTCTTTCATGACTTAACTCTGCTGTTGTAGCACAAATCAAGCACAGAAAAGAGTAACTGAATGTACATGGATGTCTTCTGATAAAACATTATTTACGAAACCAAACAATGGGCCAGATTTGACCTGCAGGTCATATTTTGCCCACCCTGACCTAGATAATTATCTAAACTTATCACTTTGCTGAAAATATAAAAATGTTACATGTGAATTGTGCATTGGCTGCTAAATAATTTCAATTAAGCTTTTTTGAGGTAGTTGAACCCCTCCCTCATGCACCCTACTACAAAGATGCTGGTCTCTTTTATTCTCAAACAAAGCTAGTTCTTTCCTGATCCTGGCTGTCACTCATTGACACTGTTTTCTTTAATGGAAAACCTTTCCCGAACCTTTTACCTAATTAATTCTGAATACTCATCCTTTGATTTGATTTGAATGTTACCTAGTTAGAGAGGGCATCACAGCACTCATTCTGTTTTTGTGTGTGTATACATCAGTTACTTATTGTCTAATATGTTCTTCTTTACTATATTTTAAGCTCTGTGAGGGTAGGAACCATCCTTATTTTCTTAACCACTATGTGTCAAGTACCTAGGATAATGCTTAGGAAAACTTAGACAAGAAATATGGAATGAAAAAGAAACTTCAAAATGATTTGTTCTAGAATTATTAGTATATCATCAGTTTTCCACTTACAATCTCCCCCTACCTTGAATTCTTTATGCAATAATTATAAATTCCTTAGAGTGGCAAAGAAAACCAGTCTGACAATCTTCTAGTCTCATCTCTCGCAACAATAGTCTCATTTCCCAGCCTTAACGCCACATTCTACTTCATTGTGCAAATGCTTATAGAATCTGGAGTTCTCAAAGTTCAATGCAAAAAACTTACCATTTTGCATTTTTACCCCCTTTATACCATAAGGTCAGCTTCCTTGGTGGCTCAGCATTAAAGAATCTGCCTACAACGCTGGAGACATGGGTTCTACCCTTGGGTCAGGAAGATCCCCTAGAGAAGGAAATAGCCACTCCCTCCAGTATTCTTGTTTGCAAAAATCCAATGGAGCCTAGTGGCCTACAGTCCATGGGGTCACAAGAATCACACATGACCGAGCAACCCAACAACAATAAATGATAAAGTCCTCTCTCTGCTTCTTCCAATTCCCCCAATTTTTATCCTATTCCCCTAAAAAAAAAACTTTAAAAATTCTGTCAAAACCAAGTTCTGTCAAAAACTGTCAATTCCAAGAAGAGTTTTCATACAGCTGACCAACCACCCAGACGGCTCTCCACAGGTTCCCACCCTCTGCTACAGAAGCACTTTGGAAACTGTTACGGGTTGTTTTTTTATCACTCTCACGTATCAACTTTTCCACTCATTCAGACCATACTCTAAGTTCTTCAAGGGCATAAGGCCTTGATTCACCAATCTCTGTACCCCTAGTACGTACATGGTGTTTTTCACATATAAAAGAAAAATTGTCCTAAACCTCTTTTCAGGGAGAAACAGTTTCATGATGAACTTTAGCCAAATATAATTCCATTAAACACATCTTATCAGGACTTGTTCTGGGAGATGAACTGTGTCCCCTGACTAGTAAGTTATCAGTAGTCACCCCCAAACTATAATCATCTTTGACTGGACATAATCTTATTTTTGCACTTAGCTTAAATGTTACTACATAGTCATGCTATTTTCTTAGCGAAAGTTTCTACTAAGAATGAAACTTTGAACTGGCCCAATAGAGGACTTTATCCCCACAGCAAGACTGCAATGATGTGACTGCAACATGTATATTCATAATTAAATATTCTGAAGAGTTCCTTAGTAGAAAATCTTGGTAGGTCCTCAATAAATATTTGTTGACCAAATGAATAACCTTCTCACAAGTAGGACTTTTCTGAAGTTACATATGTCCTCCCTCACCAAAGCCTAGGAAACACATACAAAACCGTAAGAACATTGTTAAACCTGCAAAGTCACATCCTGCAGTCTCTCTCAGGATGGCAAAAGGTTCTCCTTCCTAACAGACTGAAGTGTTTATGCAAAAATTGCCCACGTTCAATAGCACATACCATACGAAAACCACTTGTGGACAACACTGAAAAGTCAACTTGAATTCAGAAAGCACACCAATTCCAATCCCTCACCTTGTGAAATTATTCTTATCGATATTTTAATTTCATAAGTCTGAAAGAGAGAGAAACGTAGCTACTTGAGCAGATGGCAGTCACAGACTGCATACTGCAATTAAGAATTAGTGTATAAGCGGAAGCAGCCTGATACAGTATAAACAGTTCCTGAACACCAATGCCACCCAAGTTTGCCTTAAAGGAACACCCAAGACCAGTTGAGGAAATAACAGGTCAGGCATTTTCTGTGGTCACCTGAAAAATCTTGCATGAGGGTTCCAGATAAGGGGGAACTGCTTGCTTCCTTTGCTTTCAAGTTTTGCCCATCTGTGCTGCCTTGTGCTGTCACCAACTGTGTAACAGTGTAGGGCCCCCAAGGGTTGCCAAATGTTCCAGCATATGCAATGATTGATATATCCAAGGAAGGGCATTCCATTGACACAGCATGGGCTCCAGTCAATACAGACAAGGTGTCCGTGGGATACCCCTGAGCTAAAATGCAATCTAAGTGAAGTACATTTTCCATACCACCTGAGTCTCTGTTCTTCACTCTTAGCCTTCCTTTCAAGGATAAAACCTCTGCCAACACAACCTGTCTCCCTCCTCAATTAACATGCTTTACAGAAAAAGATCTGAAATCACACTTTAGCGGAAATCTCAGCTACTGTGTCATCTTCATCAGAAGTCATTGTTTTTAAGCCTTTTCTCTAACATGAAGTGAAAGAAGGGAAAATTCCTCCATGAGCGCATGGTAGGATTATTTCATGAGTAATAGAAGGAATTTTTCTGATATTCTCAAAATATTATTCTATCTGCACTGGTCAGAGTAAGTTCTAAATTTTATTCTAGAACTTATTATTTTTAAGATGAAGTTATAAAGGCTCTCAGACACCCCATTTTTCTTTAGGATAAGATTCACAAATTTCTTGAAACAGTTTTATGATGAAAACTGGTGGCAGCGGGGGCAGAGGGGTGGCTGCAAAAGACCTGGAAGTCTTCAAATGTGCAGTGTCTCTTTCTGGGGTCCCAGTTCACTCATCTACAAAATGGGAAGAAATATACCCATTCTAATTATATCATAAGCTTGCGCTGTACTGCTCAAACAGAGAAAATTCATAGGAGTGGAAACACTAAGTATGAATGAAATGCAATTACCATAGTGTCTCATTTAAAAAAGAAGTGAAAATTCAAGTTTGAAATTCAACAGTCATGCCCTTGGCTCCCCTGCTCATCTTTCTGTAATGCGTGGTTTTCTAAAAAATCCAACTGAATACCTTTCATTTTTCTTATTTTCAAGTGAGATCTATGCTTTGGGACTGAGGTGCACTTTTCTTGCTGTGACCTTACACCATTATGCTACTTCACAACACAGCAACACACCATTAGAAACATCTCAAGAAAGGCAGAGCTGGTAGCAGTCTTTTGGGCCTTAACAAAATTCCTGTATCTGTGTCAAAGAAGTTGGTGACTAGAGGTCCTTCCTTCTGGCTGTACCATTTTTAACCATGTTAAAGATGTGAGCAAGTGAGGTGGGTTTGGATGACAGAAAAGGAGACAGAAAAAAAAAAAGTTGCTAAGGAAGTACATTCTCTAGAAACGGAAAAGAGATCTTGGGATTATAGGTTCAATAAATTGATAACCTTGAGTTATGGCCTGGCTTATAAGTTTGGGGCTACCCACTAAACATTTACAATGGGCCCAATGTCCAAATGTAGAATTCCTAAAAAATAATTCTAACTTATAGAATTAGAGGGCCTTACAGAAAGGACCCTCATAGGACAGTCATTTCCTCCTCTTGCATAATATGATTTGGTATTTAATTTCCAAAAATTTAAGAGGCATGTGAAGGGATGGGTTGGGAGGGATAATCTTACTCTATTACAAAACATGAATCCAACAGACCAGGTAATCATTTGCTAAAGCCTCTCTCTGTAGGAGATGTTATTCACAAAACTACCTAGGCTCTCTTATCCAAATATTCGCTCTGATAGACAGCATTATCATTGCTATTTAGCATATATATTGCTCTTCACAATCATATATTGCCTAATCTTAGCAACACATCCCCAGTGAGCATTATCATTTCTATTTGCAGATGAAAAGAATACAACATACAAAGGTTAAGTGACTTACCCATCATGAAACAACCATTCAGTGCCGAACAAGAAACAGAGCTAAGGACTGGACTATAAAACAACAGGCACTCCAGCTATTAAATTGTAAACAGAAGACTCACTTCTTGAACATATGAGAAAGAGCTTAAGTTCACGTTTCTAATGCCTTGTCTCAAAGGGAGAATTAAATCATTAAATCTTGGTTTATCCTTTCCACTTTTTCAAGGTATCTCCTTTTATCTCAGGCTGAGTAGAGCAGTAATTCTTGCAAATCTGCCACAGAATCATCTGCAGGTTTAGATCAGACCTGTTTCTAAAGGCAAAGTTTTTCTCCAGTCCCTGCAAAACCTACCACTCATGCCCTTTCTGTGAGGCACACTATTCTCCTTTCAGTCCTAAGTTGCAACTGAATAATACCATTCATATCAAAGTGCTTCAGAACCCAAACATCCTTACGCTGGAGAATCACCATGAATATACTTGCACGTATGTGTGTGCACCTGTTATCTGTTACTTGCAGGGAAAGGGTAAGGAGAGAACTCCTTTGTCTCTTATTTAACTCTCTCATAAGATTATACAATTAGAAAAGGCAGGAATTATACTCTAACACATTAAATCCTTTTCTAGAAAGCATATTATGAAGATTAAAAAAATGAAAATTTCCAATTTCTATTCAAGTTATTCTGAAGATTATTTCCATGCTTTCTTTTTAATTGTCCTTCAATAATGCTTAATAGATAGATTCAAACTCATAACTAAGGTCACTATACCTGGTGGTTTTTACCTGACCTGATACATTTTGGCAAACACAAATTTCTAGCTGTTTACTTTGTTTGAAAAAGTGTTTCTTTGGAATTATGAGGTTAAAGGAAATGCACAGGGCATCTTGTTTATCTAAGTTGATTAACTAAGTTGATTAAGGCAGGATACAGATGAATTTTATTACCTTTAGCTAATCACTGGGCTAGTATAAATTTTAATCTCACAAGAGTTATCCTCCAATCTCCTTAATAATCTCAGTGAAAGGAAATAGTTCTTTTAATAAGTCTAGACAAAATATAGGGCGATATATTTTGCAACATGCATTTGTGCTTTATACTTTTAAAATTCAACCAACAGTTATTGTGACATTTGACATCTTTCTAAAGGGTTTTCACAAATATATAGCTTTGTGATTTTCCATCAAAAACCCCAGTCATGTTGGTGTATTTTTGGCAGGAAGCCTTATTCCAAATCTGGGATACCATATACATGTTTTTAAGAGATGCCGTTAGATGGGTAAGTATTATTTCCCAAGAGAAATTGTTGTTTCAATATCTGCCTATCTCTGAGTTTCAGGTAACAGAAATACAATGCTACATTAGACATTACTTTTTTTTTTAAGCAAGTGAGAGGCTTCTGAATTGTCAATAGCAATAGAAAATGTACCATACCTCTGATAATATCAAGGAAACAATTTTAGTTTGTATCTATTGGTGAATCCCAGAATCAAGAGAAGAGCAAAATAAACATTTTAGAACCAGCCATTAGTATAACAAGTCCACAATGTGTACATCAAGGATGATCAAGCCTCTCACATAAAAGTAATCCAGTATCTTTCTGCCTCAGTGTATCATACTTAATAACATCTGATTTACCTGATTTCAACATTTCCACTGCATCTTGATGAGCCTTGGAGAAGTTTTGTGAAAGGAACTTTTTCCTTAATACATAAATGGAGATTGGCCAGTGGACAGAAATGATCTGTTAAATCTTACTGGCAGTGCTTTTGCTACTCCTTAATTTCATAAAGGTCAAAGACACTACTCTGAACAGAGGCCTATTAAAATTCTGAAGGATGGAGCCGGCCCATCACAAATATCAAGGTGGTGGGTGAGCAAGAGGAAAGAAGAAAAAAAAAATCCCACAACTTTGTACAAGGTTAGATCAGGCCTTGTGTACACAGAGCTATCTGAGGGGAGGATCAAGCTCTAAAGATTTTAATTTCAGCCAAGTCATACAGAGCTAATGGAGCCACTGGCGATCAATAGCTCCCACTCTCCTGTGTGAGAGAGAGAGATTTATTGAGCTCTCCCCACTGATCCTGCATCAAGTAGAGCCAGCAGTGTTGATCCCTGCACCCCCAATTCCTGCAGTATGAGAATGACCGATTCCATTCCTAGCAGCAGCTCAGCTTTCACAGCCAGAAGAGTTATCTGATAATCTCTTAATATGTCCACTGTTATAATATCTTTATGGTGTTAGGGCTGAGAGATAAGGGAAGCAATAAATCACTCAATTCTCTCCCTCCAAGTACAGACCCAATTTTGGAAAAGTCACATGAAAAGGATAACAGCAATCAGAGTAGCAGTTTTATTGCTAGGAACCTAAACATGTTGGCAACCTACCCTTTCTCCAGTCGCTTGGACTCTAACCTACAATAACATTTGTCAGCACCACACTCATCCAGTAAGTGAGTAAGTGACAAAGTGTGGCCCACTGGAGAAGGTCATGGCAAAACACTTCAGTACTAATGCCTTGAGAACCTCATGAACAGTATGAAAAGGCAAAAAGGTAGGACACTGAAAGATGAACTCCCCAGGTCGGTAGGTGCCCAATATGCTACTGGAGATCATTGGAGAAATAACTCCAGAAAGAATGAAGGGATGGAGCCAAAGCAAAAACAGCACCCAGTTGTGGATGGGACTGGTGACAGAAGCAAAGTCTGATGCTATAAAGAACAATATTGCATAGGAACCTGGAATGTTAGGTCCATGAATCAAGGCAAATTGGAAATGGTCAAATGGAAGATGACAAGAGTGAACACCGACATTCCAGGAATGAGTGAACTAAGATGGACTGGAATGGGTGAATTTAACTCAGATGACCACTATATCTGTTACTGTGGGCAGGAATCCCTTAGAAGAAACAGAGTAGCTATCACAGTCAACAAAGAGTCTGAAATGCAGTACTTGGATGCAATCTTAAAAATTACAGAATGATCTCTGTTTGTATCCAAGGCAAACCATTCAATATCATAGTAATCCAAGTCTATGCCCTGACCAGTAACGATGAAGAAGCTGAAGTTGAATGGTTCTAAGAAGACCTAAAGACCTTCTAGAAATAACACCGCATGCTAAGGTTCATATAGTCAAGGCTATGTTTTTTCCAGTGGGCATGTATGGATGTGATAGTTGGACTATAAAGAAAGCTGAGCACAGAAGAATTGATGCTTTTGGAGAAGACTCTTGAGAGTCCCTTGGACTGGAAGGACATTCAACCAGTCCATCCTAAAGGAGATCAGTCCTGGGTGTTCATTGGAAGGACTGATGTTGAAGCTGAAACTCCAATACTTTGGCCACTTGATGCTAAGAGCTGACTCATTTGAAAAGACCCTGATGCTGGGAAGGATTGGGGTCAGGAGGAGAAGGGGATGGCAGAGGATGAGATGGTTGGATGGCATCACCGACTCAGTGGACATGGGTTTGGGTGGACTCTGGAAGTTGGTGATGGACAGGGAGGCCTGGCATGCTATGGTTCATGGGGTCACAAAGAGTCAGACACAACTGAGCAACTGAACTGAAGTGAACTGACACTCACCCAGTAAGGTACCTCATGCTCAAATGCAATACTCAAGCAATGGCTGTTAGACTCTCACTTCACCAGTGAGATAAAGCTATGCTCTCTGAATAAAAGTAACAAGAAAACCAAAACTATCTCTTCTAATACTGGAAGTTCTCACATAGAATAGGGTTTTCCCAAACACTGCAATCAAACTGACATGCTCTGTCTTACTAGACACTTAGGAGACATCTATATTTGGAATTATTAATTTATCAAATGATAATCACTTACAGTCACTAGAGAAAATAGTAAGGCTTGTTCCTGACTACTTCATTCCAGAGCGATTATCTCTGCTAGGAGCAGACACAACTGCTGTTTTATTCATTGCTTCCAAAATCAGGAATCCCTCTTGTCCTCCACAGAGAGAAGCATTACATGCTGGCAGACATTCAAGTGGTAGTCACCGAGTGTTATGCACAGTTCATAGGTAACGGGGTAAGTCGTTGCCCTCTGCACATCAAGAAGTCAGCTTGGGTGTTTGCCACTCCCACTAAATCAGATAACAGTTTTCAAGAGTAAAGCTGAACTTTGACAGTCCCTCAGTTAAAACACTACTGCAACTAATGTCCACTAAACCACCAGACAAGGGCCATGGAAGAATCCATCAGCAACTAGATGGTTCCCAGATCCAAATATATTTGCACTGTGTATCTCTATTTCTTTCCACTCCAGGATTCTTGCCTGGAAAATCCCATGTATGGAGGAATCTGGCAGGCTTACAGACCATAGGGTCGCAAAAGGGTCAGACACAACTTAGTGACTAAACAACAACAACAACAATTAAAATTTTATTCCAGATTTGTGCATCTAGAATGCTTAATTAACTTGAACTTACTAGTAATATAAAACCAGTGTTCTTAACTTTCTCAGAATCATAGATCTCTGAAACAAATGATAAAAGCAAGTTTCTTAGGTTGCATTCAAAATGATTACTTTCATTTCTTTTTATCTTTTGCATTTATTAAAAGTGCAAGATCAACTTGATGTTTTAAAAGATCAGAGAAAGATCAGATAGTCACCTTATGCTGTTCCAAGCAATTAAAAACATTAGATCAATGTGCTCTCTATTCCTGAAACAAAATCTTCAGATCAAGGGCAAGTTCACTGAACAGAATACTCACACATCCCAGGTGTGACAGCCTACAAAGACCATATAATCAGGTATATGAACAGTGTCTTTTTTCTGTTTGTTTAATTTATACATAAATACATGAAACATAGACATGAATTTGCTAGTAAAGCAAAAGATAAAGAACAGACTTAATTCCCAATCTTCTAAGAAACTAGAGTTTCAATAAAAACTCATTATTTAATGGGTGACTGTGCTGTGTTTAGATATTGAGCTAGGTACTATAATCCCTATTTTGTAGATTTAGAAATTTAAATTCAAGTATATTACATACATAACATACAGTAATGTAGTATGTACATAATGGCCGTAAGTGATGGAGCTAAGATTTAATTCTACATACTTTGATTTCAAAGGTCATGTTATACAGATCATTATACAAGGTTGACTATTATCAAGTTGCTGCATGGTTCATTAAGTTGGATTCTGTCTCTGTTTAAATTACTCCAAAGAAGGAGTAAGAAAGACACTCTTATAAGTGATATGGTGTTCCTGTTCAGGCGTTAAGTTGTGTCTGACTCTTATTGACCTCATGGACAGTAGAATTAAAACATATTTTTAAACATAGAATTATGCATGTTAAAATGCACAGTAATATATGATTAAGCAAATAATTTACAGAAGTAATTTAATTTTTGAAAAAAGATTCATTAATTCACTTAGTTTTCAATCAAGATCAAGGAGAAAAAGTCGAGATGAAAATTATCAGTTATTGAAGACCTACAATGTGCCAGAATCATAACAGTCATTATCTTATTTAATTCTTGTGTAACTTTATGTTACAATGCATTATAATCCTTGTTTAACAGAAAAGAAAACAGACTCACAATGATTAAATGACTTGACCAAAATTAACACAGTGAGGGGAATCAAAGGTATTCAGATCCAGTCTGTTAACTACATTGCTTAAGCTTTCTTCACTCTAACATAACATTTTTTTTTGAGATAAAATTTGTATAAAACATTATATAAGTTTCAGGTATACTCCAACATATAAATTCTTAATCATTAATAAGCACCAAATACACAAAAATACACAAGCATGCATGTGCTTACTATATAACACCATCACTGGCTTAAAACTTAAAGAAAAAGTTTGTGGCAAACAGCCAGCTTAAAATTTGCTTACAGTAAGTATTTCTTAACTATAATACTGATAGTTAAGGCTTTTTACTAAACAGTATTTTAATGACAAATGCTATGCAAAACAATAATACTATTGCCATTTTTAAGAAAGTATATAAGACTTTCACCCTATTTCATCCTATTTCAAAAATGGAAACAGCTTCCAATGCAACATAAGAAGATTAGACAGCATACAATTAATTATTAATAAGTGGCATAGACTTGCATTACCCAAAGAGTCATATCCACATATGCTGTGGTAATAAAAATTAAGCTAGTGGCACAAATGTAAGAGTTTTTATTTAAATTATGCTTTAATCTTATGATCAATTTTCTAATTAGGGTCAGTGATATTAATTTTTTATTAAATTATTTTTCCCTTTTAAAAACAATTTCTCCTTGATTAATAATTTTGAAATATAGTATTTACTAAATCTGAATATCTTCTGACCTAGCAATTCTAGGTATAATTTGTTAGATATATATATATATAGGTATATATACCTATATATCTAGGTATATACTCAACAGAAACGTATTCACATATGCAACAAAAACATAAGAATATATTCACTGCAGTAGTATTTGCAATAGGCCTAAGTTTTAAACTAACCAAGCGGCTATTAACGGTTAAATAAATAAATCCTGATATATTCATAAAATGAGACATAATCCAGTAATGAAAATGACTATCTCACAAATATTTAGAGAAACAAGCCAGACATAATACCTAATAAATGCTTTTGAGTAGTAATTTTAGTGGTATTACTATTATTTTTATTCATTTCCTTAGCAACCCTGGAAAAATCCTTCCTTTCTTAAAAGCAGTATAATATTGTCCTCTTGGGACACTTCATTATACTCTCTTACAAGTAGGGATACTACTGTGTTGATGATTGATGAATTTATATCAGACATTGTATAGAGTGAAAGACCAAGTCTGCATGTACACCAGCATGGCCTCTTAAAAAAAAAAATCCCATTAGACTCATAAGATAGGCAAAGAAGGCTCACTCTTTCTCTACTATGTCCTCTTTGCATTCCTTACATTGGAGAAAATCCAATGTGCAAATGGGAATCACAAAAAATAAAACAATTACTCCAAAGTGGAAAGAAGATAATCATAAAGCAAGGTAAGAAAAGTAACACAATGACCACAGGAGGAATATTAGAGGAGATAACGTTACAAAATCTACAAGATAATTAAAAGGATAATGAGGGAATGCTATCAATAAATTTATGCAATAACTCAAAAACATAGATCATTAATTAGATCCATCACTGAAAATCTTTTACAAAAAAACCAAAACACCAGGCACACATTGTTTCACAAATGAAACCAAACACTTAAAGAAATGATACAAATTCTATACCAGTAGAGAAATTAAAGAGGAGAAAATACTCACAAAACAATTTTATAAAACAAGAGAAAGCCTGACAAAACCTGACAAATATATTATAGGAAAATAAAACTAAAAATCAATACCTAGCATGCACCTAGACTCAATGATACTTAATAAACCTCAAACTGAATGAGCAAAGTACAACACCATTTCACCAAGTGGCCTTTACAGAAAGATACAAGATTGGTTTATCATTCAAAATTTCAGTCAGAATAATTCTCCATAGCAACAGAATAAAGTACAAAGCCTTTGTTGTGCAAAAGCTTTTAATTTTAATTAGGTCCCATTTGTTTATTCGTGTTTTTATTTCCAATATTCTGGGAGGTGGGTCATGGAGTATCCCGCTTTGGGTTATGGCAGAGAGTGTTTTGCCTATGTTATCCTCTAGGAGTTTTATAGTTTCTGGTCTTAGGATTAGATCTTTGATCCATTTTGAGTTTATCTTTGTGTATGGTGTTAGAAAGTGATCTAGTTTCATTCTTTTACAAGTGGCTGTCCAGTTTTCCCAGCACCACTTGTTAAAGAGGTTGTCTTTTCTCCATTGTATATTCTTGCCTCCTTTGTCAAAGATAAGGTGTCCATAGATGCATGGATTTATCTCTGGGGTTTCTATTCTGTTCCATTGATCTATGTTTCTGTCTTTGTGCCAGTACCATACTGTCTTAATGACTGTGGATTTGTAGTATAGCCTAAAGTCCGGTAGGTTGATTCCGCCCGTTCCATTCTTCTTTCTCAAGATTGCTTTGGCTATACGAGGTTTTTTGTATTTCCATACAAATTGAGAAATTATTTGTTCTAATTCTTTGAAAAAGACCTCTGGTAGCTTGATAGGAATTGCATTGAATCTATAGATTGCTTTGGGTAGTATACTCATTTTCACTATATTGATTCTTCCAATCCACGAACACGGCACATTTCTCCATCTATTTGTGTCCTCCTTGATTTCTTTCATCAGTGTTTTATAGTTTTCTATATACAAGTCTTTTGATTCTTTAGGTAGAAATACTCCTAAGTATTTTATTCTTTTTGTTTCGATGGTGAATGGAATTGTTTCCTTAATTTCTCTTTCTGATTTCTCACTGTTAGTATATAGGAATGCCAGGGATTTCTGTGTGTTGATTTTGTATCCTGAAACTTTGCTATATTCACTGATTAGCTCTAGTAATTTTCTCGTAGTCTTTAGGGTTTTCAATATAGAGGAAACTATAAGCAAGGTGAAAAGACAGCCTTCAGAATGGGAGAAAATAATAGCCAATGAAACAACAGACAAACAATTAATCTCAAAAATATACAAACAACTCCTGCAGCTCCATTCTAGAAAAATAAACAATCCAATTAAAAAGTGGGCCAAAGAACTTAACAGACATTTCTCCAAAGAAGATATAAAAATGGCTAACAAACACATGAAAAGATGCTCAACATCACTCATTATCAGAGAAATGCAAATCAAAACTACAATGAGGTACCACTTTACACCAGTCAGAATGGCTGCCATCCAAAAGTCTACAAGCAATAAATGCTGGAGAGGATGTGGAGAAAAGGGAACCCTCTTACACTGTTGGTGGGAATGCAAACTAGTACAGCCACTATGGAAAACAGTGTGGAGGTTCCTTAAAAAGCTGCAAATAGACCTGCCATATGACCCAGCAATCCCACTGCTGGGCATATACACTGAGGAAACCAGAATTGAAAGAGCCACGTGTACCCCAATGTTCATCGCTGCATCGTTTACAATAGCCAGGACATGGAAGCAACCTAGATGCCCATCAACTGACAAATGAATAAGAAAGCTGTGGTACATATACTCAATGGAATATTACTTAGCATTAAAAAAAAATTCATTTGAAGCAATTCTACTCAGATGGACAAAACTGGAGCCCATTATCCAGAGTGAAGTAAGCCAGAAGGAAAAACAACAATACAGTATATTAATGCATATATATGGAATTTAGAAAGACGGTAACGAGAACCCAACATACGAGACAGCAAAAGGAACGCAGATGTATAGAATAGACTCGTGGACTTTGTGGATGAGGATAAGGGTGGGATGATATGGGAGAAGGGCATTGAAGCATGTTAATTTTCATATGTCTAATCAATCGCCAGCCCAGGATTGATGCTCGGGGCTGGTGCAGCGAGATTTCCCGGGGGGGGGAGGGAAGAAGGAGGGGTTTCCGGAGGGGAAGCATATGT
>ML660787.1:2669275-2737238 GCA_007570785.1 Antilocapra americana | reverse complement strand
TAGAAAGACGGTAACGAGAACCCAACATACGAGACAGCAAAAGGAACGCAGATGTATAGAATAGACTCGTGGACTTTGTGGATGAGGATAAGGGTGGGATGATATGGGAGAAGGGCATTGAAGCATGTTAATTTTCATATGTCTAATCAATCGCCAGCCCAGGATTGATGCTCGGGGCTGGTGCAGCGAGATTTCCCGGGGGGGGGGAGGGAAGAGGGAGGGGGTTTCCGGAGGGGAAGCATATGTAAACCCATGGTGATATCATGACAGTGTATGGCAAAAACAATTAAAAAATAAAAAAAATAAAATAAAATAAAATAAAATGCTCAAGAAAAAAAAAAAAGTACAAAGCCTTATGATTATGTTGTTCAGTTGCTAAGTTGTGTCCAACTCTGCAACCCCATGAACTGCAGCACGCCAGGCTTCCCTGTCCCAGAGAGTTTGCTCAAACTCATGTTCACTGAGTCCGTGATGGCTTCCCTTGTGGCTCAAATGATAAACAATCTGCCTGTAATGCAGGAGACCGGGTTCAATCCCTGGGTTGGGAAGATACCCTGGGGAAGGGATCAGCTACCCATTCCATTATTCTTACTTGGAGAATTACATGGACAGAGGAGCCTGGTGGGCTACAGTGCATGGGGTTGCAAAGAGTCGAAAATGACTGAGTGATTAACACTTTCACTTTCACTATGATTATGTCAGTTCATAAAAAAGTATTTGACAAAATTTAACTCCTATTCACAATAAACCTCTCAGCATACCAGAAAGAGAAGAAAATTTCTTCAAACTGAAAAAGCTTATCTATGAAAAATAGTAAAAGACTAGATAATACCTAAGACTGGGAACAAAATAAAATTTACTCTCCTATAACATGTATTCAATTAAATTGGAAGTTCCTATGTAGTGCCTTAAGCAGAGAAATAAAGGCAAAAGCTTGGAGAGGAAGAAAAAATTACTATTGTACATAGAATATAAAAGAGATTACATGGAAAAATCCTAAAAAATAAATAAAATAATTATGAGAATTAAACGCATTTATGAGGGTCACAGGATTCAAGGTCAATACACACAAAAAAAACTGTATTTCTAAATATATGACAGTAGCAAACTGGAAAACACTGACTTTTTAATATACCTCACTTACAAGTGTTAAATAGTTAAATAACAAGTAGCTGGAAACATAAAACATGTAAAAGCCTAAAAATACACAAATGAAAAGACATCAACACTGAAAAGTGTACACTACTGATAACAAGTGAAGTCACTCAGTCGTGTCTGACTCTTTGCAAACCCATGGACTGTAGCCCCCCAGGCTCCTCCGTCCATGGGATTTTCCAGGCAAGAGCCCTGGAGTGGGTTGCCATTTCCTTTTCCAGAGGATCTTCCCAACCCAGGGATTGAACCCTGGTCTTCCACCTTGTAGGCAGACGGTTTACTGTCTGAGCTACCAGAGAAGTCTACTGAAAGCAAATAAAGACCTAAATAAATGAAGAGATGTATCATGATTATATTACAAGACTCCATATTATAAATATTCCCCAATTTATCTATAGTTATATGACAATCACAATTCAAATCAACAGCCATTTTGACAAATGGTCAAGTTGATTCTAAATAGTATGTGGAGAAACAAGAATCTACATTAGACCAAATAAACTTATTCAAAAACAATATTGGAAAATTCACTGATTAAAAAATATAGAATACAGAATATACATAGAGAGAATAAAGTTACAGTAAGCAAGATAATGTGTTGTTTTGTTGTTCTTTAGTTACTCAGTCATGTCCAACTCTCTGTGACCCCATGGACTGTAGCTGTGGGATTCTGTCCATGGGATTCTCCAAGGAAGAATACTGGAGTGGTTGGCATTTCCTTCTTCAGGAAGATAATGTGTTATTGACAAAAATGGACATAGAAGAGTGAAACAGGGTTCATGGGAAAAAAAAAAAAACTTGCAAAAATATTGCACTCATTTTCAGCTAATAATCTCAGGCTATCAAAATGAGAAAAAGTTTTGCTTTTTTACTGGTACTAGAACAATGTAATGAATACATAGAAGAAAATTGAACCTTGACTCCAACCTCAGATCATATGTAAATATTAACTCAAGATGGATCAAAATACAAAAGGTATAACTATACATTTATAAATTTTCTAAAAGGAAACACAGGGGATGATTAGCATAACTTTGTTACAGGCAGGAATTTCTCTAGAAGATCTGATGCATGCGTGTGTGCTCAGTTGCTAAGTCATGTCTGACTCTCTGCAACTTCATGGACTGTAGTTCACCAGACTCTTCTGCCCATGGAATTCTCCAGGCAAGAATATTGGAGTGGGTTGCCATTTCCTTTTCCAGGGGATCATCCTGACCAAGGGATCAAAACTTCATCTCCTTCATTGGCAGGTGGCTTCTTTACCACTGAGACACCAGGGAAGTCCCCTCATATACATAAATCTGACAATTCCACTCCCAGGTATAGTGCCCACAAAATTGACTCAAGATGTTCACCAAATACGTGTACAAAATTTTCAGAACATTATCTACAATATTATAAACTAGAAACAATCCATATACCCATTAACAATAGAACAGGAAAATAAACTGTGGCTTGTTTACATAAAAGTATTCAAAATATCAATGAGAATAAATAAACTACAGGCATATCTCAGAGACACTGCAGATTTGGTTCCAGACCACCACTGAAAGCAAATATTGCAATAAAGTGAGCTACACAAAATTTTTCCCAGTGCATATAAGTGATGTTGACATTATACTATAGTATACTAAATGTGTAATATCATTATGCCTAAAAAACAATGTAGATACATTAATTAAAAATCCTTTACTTATAAGCATGCTAACCATCATGTAAGCCTTCAATGATTCATAGCAATAATTAAGATCACTGATCATAGATCTCCATAATATAGTAATGAAAAAGTTTAAAATATAGTGAGAGTAACCAAAATGTGACACAGAGACACAAAGTGAGCAAATACTGTTGGAAAAATGGCACCAACAGACTTGGTCCATGCAAGTTTGTGACAAACTTTCAATTCATTAAAAAAATAAAAAGTACATCATAAGCAAAATGCAATAAAGCAAAGCACAATAACATGAGGTATGCCTGTATTATGAACAGATTATGAATGGATCTCATAATGTTGAGAGAAAGAAGACTCAAAAGGATACTAGAGGTAAGATTTCATTTCAAAAATAGACAAAGTTAATGCCTAGTGTTAGGAATAAAAAGTGGTTATCTCTTGAGACAAGTGACTATGAAGGCCAAAAGAGTGCCTCCTGAAGCTTGTAATATGTGATTATATATCTTCATCTGGGTTTTTATTACATAGATACATTTATTTGTGAAAATTCTTTGAGTTATACACTGCCGCTTTGAAGCATACACATACTTTTTATGTATGCTACACTTCAACCCTAAAAGTTTATTTTTAAAAACACTATGGTATAACAGAGAAATACATTTCACACTTTGGTCATGAGATGTCATTCAAAACTGTCATGAAACAATGTAGCATGCATTTACAGGCCTAATGGTAAAAGTGATAGAAAAGATGCGTGATTTTTAAAATCCTATTTGCCATGTACTTCAGAAACAAGCTTATTTTCATTTGAGCATCTGGTTATTTCAGGTGCCCCTGGGGCAAGACCAAAATTTATAGTTCTATGGTTATATAGGCCACTTGTTTATATAGAGAATTTTATGGCTTAGTTCCCCAGGCTTATGTCAGTATTGCTGCTAGAGTTTTCTCTGTTAATTACCCTCCGGGACTTCAGTGTGCACACAGATGTCAATTCAGATGGGCCAGCGTGTATCTTTCTGGAAGCAATGGACTCTGAGTTTTAACCAGATGGTTGAGGCAAGTTCCCTTAAGACCAAGCTCATTCTAAACTTTGTCTATGGACTTAATTTGTGAAGAAGGTTCCATTTTCAATGTCTAATCTGATTTATCCATTCATTAGCTCTTAAAATTTCTTTCTTATAAAATAACACTTTTAAATTTCATGACAAATGTCTAGATATACACATTTTTAAGAATTTACTGTGTGCCAAGCAAGGTCTTAAACTTTCTATATATAATTAATTCATCTAATCATTATAACTAATTTATACCATAGGAACTATTAAAATCATCCTCATTTAAAAGAAAGAAAATGAAGCACAGATAGATAAAAAGCTTGCCCAAGTGACATGGAAGATGCAAGATTGAGTGCCAGGTAGATAAGTTCCAGTATGAATCCATGCGCCTTAATGACGAGTAAAAGTGACAGAAGGAAGGTGTGATCTTCCAAACCTTGTTTGCCATGTACTATAGAGCCTTTAGTTCTGTACACCCAGGTCCTCCAACCATGATAACTCCAAACCATCATTGTGACTATGTGTTAAGCAAAGTGGAAAATACCAGCAACTATATTCTTAACCATTATGTTAAACCATTCTTGAGGCAAGGATTAAATATTTGTAAATGTGTATAATTTTCCACTCTCACTGCTGCAAATCTGTATTCCATCCTGGTCAACTTATTTATACCTACATAAGTCTGAGATTCCTTATAGATAGTGTGCATAATACCTACCTAAAGAACAGCATCAGCATAAAAATTACACACTTGTAAAGACCTGACACAATAAGAACTTAATAAATATGAACCACAATTACTCCATTATTCTTATTTATGGTATTACTGTTCTTTGGAACTATTAACAAAGCCTCTGCATTATTTACAAATGAGGCAGTTACAAAGAAATTGGAGGGTGGAGCCAAAGCAAATTTTCCTCAGGCATTAAACATCATGAACACTATGGCCATGCTTCTCATTTTCAAGCTTACCCACTGCCAGATCAACATCAGCCAAGAGAATTATGGAGCCTTTAGTTCTCCTCCAGCAACAAAAAGTCCATACTATCTTGTGACTATATGTTAACAAAATGGAATCAGGAAACTTTTTCCAGGATTGATACTTTTCTTACCTTACGTTTGCCCTTTGGATTACTTTTCAACTTCAGCAAAAATTAAAACCAAAGGACTATTTTTTGGTCACAACTTAAATACTACCTTCTGCAGAAAAAAATAATTCAACATGTAAGTTTATGTCTAAACATGATGGTCCAAATCATCTTCACATTAACTTTTACTTCACTGAAAAATAAACACAAATACATGGTACTTTTTCTTGGGAATAAAAGAGACTGTAGATTCACTTTTACTAGCTGTAAATGTGCTCTGGGGAAATTCTCTGCAAATTTTACGGATAATACAAACAGGTCTGTTAGTAACTCTGGTGTACTGAAGACAGACTGTAGAATTCACCTTGCAGGCTCAAGAGCCCACTGGAATTCATATATGTGCACCAGCTAATCAAAGGACAATGACAATGTTATGGATGGTTAATACTTTCCTTATTCTGCTTTTCCTTTCTTGTTATCTTAAATTTCTATGAAAAGGATAACAAGGCAAATAAACATATTTTCTTTTAAATACCTTCCTAAAACAGTTTCCATGAATGGTGTCAAAAATGGTATCCCTCACTTCCCCTATAGGGTTGGGATTCAAATAAGTACCTCACCATTTTTGCCCTTGTGGTCATTATTAATACCAGCTGTAGGGAAAATACAATAATCAGGAAACTGTTGCAGGTCTACTTTTATATACTTGTCTATTGTATCATCACAGTAACCCTACTAACTTACTGTCATTAAACATTTCAAGTAACCAATACTCACAAAAGATGTATGTATGACTTCCTCAGATTACACAGCAGAAACGGGAAGATACAGGATATGGACCTAAGCCTTGATTGATTTCAAAGAAAATGTTTGCTTTTCCTCACTGACAAACCTGTTATTCGAAACTAAAGTTTGATTGAGTGGCAATAATATTGTCTGCTTTAGACTACAGGACTCTAAATTGTGATCAATATAAAAAAAAATTCTGTTCTATATCTTCTGTTTGTTACTCTCCTAAGAATGCTTAAATTACCACACAATTGCACTCATCTCACACACTAGTAAAGTGATGCTCAAAATTCTCAAAGTCAGGCTTCAGCAATACATGAACTGTGAACTTCCAGATGTTCAAGCTGGTTTCAGAAAAGGCAGAGGAACCAGAGATCAAATTGCCAACATCAGCTGGATCATTGAAAAAGCAAGAGAGTTCCAGAAAAACATCTATTTCTGCTTTATTGACTATGCCAAACCCTTTGACTGTGTGGATCACAATAAACTCTGGAAAATTCTGAAATAGATGGGAATACCAAACCACCTGACCTGCCTCTTGAGAAATCTGTATGCAGATCAGGAGCCAACAGTTAGAACTGGACAGGGAATGACAGACCGGTTCCAAATAGGAAAAGGACTATGTAAAGGTTGTATATTGTCACCCTGCTTATTTAACTTACATGCAGAGTACATCATGCGAAACAGGCTGGATGAAGCACAAGCTGGAATCAAGATTGCCGGGAAAAATATCAATAACCTCAGATATGCAGATGACACCACCCTTATGGCAGAAAGTGAAGAAATAAGGAGTCTCTTGATGAAAGTGAAAGAGGAGAGTGAAAAAGTTGGCTTAAAGCTCAACATTCAGAAAACTAAGATCATGGCATCTGGTCTCATCTTCATAGCAAATACATGGGCAAACAGTAGAAACGGTGGCTGACTTTATTTTTCTGGGCTCCAAAATCACTGCAGATGGTAAGCGCAGCCATGAAATTAAAAGACACTTACTCCTTGGAAGGAAAGTTATGATCAATCTAGATAGCATATTGAAAAGCAGAGACATTACTTTGTCAACAAAGGTCTGTCTAGCCAAGGCTATGGCTTTTCCAATGGTCATGGATGGATATGAGAGTTGGACGGTGAATAAAGCTGAGCACCGAAGAACTGATGGTTTTGAACTGTGGTGTTGGAGAAGACTCTTGAGAGTCCCTTGGACTGCAAGAAGATCCAATCAGTCCATCCTAAAGGAAATCAGTCCTGAATATTCATTTGAAGGACTCATGTTGAAGCTGAAACTCCAATACTTCGGCCACCTGATGTGAAGAGCTGACTCATTGGAAAAGACCCTGATGCTGGGAAAGATTGAGGGCAAGAGAAGAAGGAAACTTAGAGGATGAGATGTTTGGATGACATCACTGACTCAATGGACATGAGTTTGGGTGAACTCCAGGAGTTGGTGATGGTCAAGGAGGCCTGGTATGCTGAAGTTCATGGGGTCACAAAGAGTCGGACAAGACTGAGTAACTGAACTGAACCGAACTGAGCTCAAAGCATCCCAGCACAATTTTCCTCTTTTTACTTATGCTCCATTAAGAAAGCTATCAACCATGAAATGCCAGAGCAGTACTGTACAGATCCATCAAGCATGGAATCCCTTTGCTCCATCTGTATCACACTTCACTATCAGAGGGTTTAATCCATGTTGTTACTCTAGTCTTATCCCGAAGTCTGGATTTTACAGAGGTACCCATGAAAACCTTCCCTCTAGAGGTTATACATCTAACCATTTTTTCCAAATGACTCAAAACCTACAAAAGAGGCTCATGAGTTCAGAGACTACCCTTCATTATTAGGTTCTCTCCCTGATGCCCCTGTAACAGAAGAGACCATACAAATAAGCACAGTTAGCCCCTTTCTGGTTCAACCAAACAAGTCTAGTTGTGTTTTGGGCTCAAAAAGAATTACATCCACTCCATTCATGTTCCCAAAACTTAACATGATGTCTGATATATATGGGTTCATTGGGCTGATTTAAAACAATTTCTCTGAAAACAAAATGAAGCCATAAGTTGAGAGTTATTCTTATAAACAACATGTGGATGTGAAAGATAAGGAAAGGTGCAATCAGGATGTCCACACTTGGGACACTTTGGCATTATATCAATAAGTTTAACTATGAAGTCCTCAAACAAGATTGTGACTTCAGGAAAAAGATCATGTGTAAAGAGGAGCAAATGGTAGTGAGTTCAGATTTGGAAATGCTGATTTTTGAGATGTCTGTGGGACATTCAGGGGAGGAAATCCAGCATACTTTGGAGCCTAGAATATAAATCAGGTCTAGAGAAGGAAATTGGGAATCATTACCTCTCAAATACCATTTAAAGTCACAGTTGTAAGTACATGATCCAGAGAGAGGAAAAAGCGTTAAAATCAAGAGCAACAAAAGTAAAGCTAGGATCTAGATTTCTGAGTGTGCTTTCTACTAAACCTTCAGAAGGGAGCCTTATTTCAAGACTCAAGAAAAGAATATGTAAGAATTAAATGATTAATAATGGCACCTTGGACATCATCAAGCAGTCAACAAGTCTTTAAAACATACTTTGCCTCCCTGTCATGTATTCCATTGAATTACAAGCCAGTTAATTATCCTTCCTGCTTTATTTTCCTCCATAATATTTATCACCACCTGAAGTGCTATATATCTTATTTAATGCTTTCTGCAGTCTCTATCTCTCCATTTGAATAAGAGCATACCACAGGAGAAAAAAATTTGTTCTACTTTGTTCACTGCTTAGAACATTGTAAGTGTTCATCAAATATTATTTAGAAAAGGAAAATGATACTTACTTTTGGGTGGTAGGTAGTACTGAAATATTATATGAAATTTATCAAAACTGATTTGTCTTGTCTCATTTCAACCAGAGTTTTAGAAAAGAGACAAGCTGTGGAAACAATTAAATCCCATCATATTAACATTGAAGTACACAGTCAAAAGTCATCTTATTACACAGTTTCGTTATTCTAATAGAGAAGCTATCAGAACATAGATAAAGAGAATTAGCTGGCTTGTAATTAGACTCCTGGGACAATTACATGATAACTGTTTCAGGTTCCACAGCCTATACTGGATACATTAAATACACTGCATTACACTGACAAATGACAAAAAAAGTGGAATTAGCACGCACTTAGAGCAGCACATGTTTGTTAAGAAGTTCCCTGTTCATCAATGGTACAAGCTGTTTACATAGTACTTCTGAAAAATATCCCATCATAATTCATAGCACAGATGAGAGACATTCCTTGAAGGAATTGGCATTCTAGAAGCAATGTTTCTAATTGGTGATTATCCACAGTATATTGACCCATATACTGAAATGCTGAGAAGCTGTTTCAGGTAATTCTAATAAACAAATTTGTTTTTGATGATGCTGCTCCTTAGTTCAATATGCTTTTCTTTGAAAGGGGCTGGGTGTAAGGATGATCAGACTGTATTTTCTGAAACAGCACTCCCCGGGGTCCTTCTCTAATTCTCTCTCCAAGCTCAGAGTTCAAAGACCAGTCTTCCAGAAGCTTCAGAATGTAGCTGACAAATTTGCAGATAAGAAGTCATTCTTAAAATACCCACAAAGAGCTAAGAACACTGGATTCCTCATAGCTTTTGCTAAGAAACTATTAATGTTATGCCAACAGAGCTACATTTTGACCACCTCCATAGATTCCATTCCAATCCCAAAGAAAAGCAATTACAAAGAATGCTCAAACTATTGCACAATCCCACTCATCTCACACACTAGTAAAGTGATGCTCAAAATTCTCAAAGTCAGGCTTCAGCAATACGTGAACTGTGAACTTCCAAATGTTCAAGCTGGATTTAGAAAAGGCAGAGGAACCAGAGATCAAATTCCCAACATCTGCTGGATCATTTAAAAAGCAAGAGAGTTCCAGAAAAACATCTATTTCTGCTTTATTGACTATGCCAAACCCTTTGACTGTGTTGATCACAATAAACTCTGGAAAATTCTGAAATAGATGGGAATACCAGACCACCTGACCTGCCTCTTGAGAAATCTGTATGCAGGTCAGGAGCCAACAGTTAGAACTGGACAGGGAATGACAGACCAGTTCCAAATAGGAAAAGGAGTACATCAAGGCTGTATATTGTCACCCTGCTTATTTAACTTATATGCAGGGTACATCATGAGAAACACTGGTCTGAAAGAAGCACAAGCTGGAATCAAGATTGCTGGAAGAAATATCAATAACCTCAGATATGCACATGACACCACCCTTATGACAGAAAGTGAAGAAGAACTAAAGAATTTCTTGATTAAAGTAAAAAAGGAGAGTGAAAAAGTTGGCTTAAAGCTCAACATTCAGAAAACTAAGATCATGTCATCTGGTCCCATCAGTTCATGGCAGATAGATGGGGAAACAGTGTCAGACTTTATTTTTCTGGGCTCCAAAATCACTGCAGATGGTGACTGAAGCCATGAAATTAAAAGACGCTTACTCCTTGAAAGGAAAGTTATGACCAATCTAGACAGCATATTAAAAAGCAGAGACATTACTTTGCCAACAAAGGTCCATCTAGTCAAGGCTATGGTTTTTCCAGTAGTCATGTATGGATATGAGAATTGGACTGTGAAGAAAACTGAGTGCCGAAGAATTGAGGGTTTTGAACTGTGGTGTTTGAGAAGACTCTTGAGAGTCCCTTGGACTGCAAGAAGATCCAACCAGTCCATCCTGAAGGAGATCAGTCCTGGGTGTGTATTGGAAGGACTGATGTTGAAGCTGAAACCCCAATACTTTGGCCACCTCATGAGAAGCGTTGACTCATTGGAAAAGACCCTGATGCCGGGAAGGATTGGGGGTAGGAGGAGGAAGGGACAATAGAGGATGAGATGGCTTGAAGGCATCACTGAATTGATGAACATGAGTTTGGGTAAACTCCGGGATTTGGTGATGGACAGGGAGGCCTGGTGTGCTGCAATTCATGCAATCACAAAGAGTCAGACAGGACTGAGAGACTGAACTCAACTCAACTGATAGTTGCCAGTCTTGCCCAAGACTTTAGTATCTCTTTCTTGGGCCAAGGTGCTTCCCAGCATCTGTTCTGTCTTCAGTGGTCTTTCCTCCACACTTGCAGAACCCAGATGTCACTATAGTCAGTAAAGCCCTATGTGATCAAGTCTGATTCTCCTCTCCCACCTAATTCTCCAACAGCAACATGATCCTCAGCTGTTCCTAGCCTTCCTGCTATTCCTCAAATTTTGGAAAACTCATTCTGGCTTCAGACATTTCTTCAGTTGCTGTTGCTTCTCCCTGAATACACAAAATTATCACTGCTATTCTTCATCAGACCGCATTCCATAAATTACCCTTTGTCCATCACACTTGCTTTGCTTTTCATACTCTACCTCTGTATAACTCAACTCTGCAATGAGGTCTTTCACTGTTGCTTTCCAGAGAGAAAGAGGAGAGAAACAAAAACAGAGGTAGAGAGGAGAGAGATAAAAGGAGGGGAGAAGAGAAGAAAGAAGGAGCCATCCCCACTTTGAGAATATTTTTTAAGTACTGTTTACTTCTTCAGACATTAGGATATTAAGCTCCAACTCTCTTATATCTCCCCTGACATACACACATTCTATCCTCCACCTTCCCAGTATAGTCATATGGCTTTTTATATGGTTTTATTTTTAAAATTAGAATTTCGTATCCACACTAACATAACAACATGAATAAAATGTATTGGTAAGCTACAAGGTACACTTGGATTATAAAGAAAGCTGAGTAATGAAGAACTGATGCTTCTTGGACAAGACTCAATCTTGAGAGTCCCTTGGACTGAAAGGAGATCAAACCAGCCAATTCTAAAGGAAATCAGTTCTGAACATTCATTGGAAGGACTGATGCTGAAACTCCAATACTTTGGCCACCTGACGTGAAGAACCGACTCACTGGAAAAGATCCTGGATGCTGGGAAAAATGAAGGAGGAGGAAAAGGGGACAACAGTGGATGAAATGGTTGGATGGCATCACCGACTCGATTTACATGAGTTTGAGCAAGCCCTGGGAGTTGGTGATAGACAGGGAAGCCTAGCATGCTGCAGTCCATGGGGTTGCAAAAATCTGGACACGACTGAGTGACTGAACTGACAAGGTACACTAGGAGTATATTCATTTTCTTATAAAATTCCTGTTTCTCTTGGAGACAATAATCATCTTGTTCTCTGTCTTTTTAGTTTTCTATGTACTTGTCTCCAATTTATCCCCAGACTCTCAAACAGAACACTGAGACTCATTTACATTTAGTCAAATACCTTGAGGATATGTTTACCATCTTGAAGCATTCACCCTGGAGTCTTCTCACATCCGGTAAGGATTGCCTTCTTTCCAGATATTCCATATAACCGTTATCCTTGTAGTCATCCTTGGGAAATTAAAATTCCATTCCCTCTCTCTTTGTTAGACCCCAGTTTCTTGAGCCAGTTTCAAGGAATTTATATTAAAATTCTCACTTTTTAAAGACATTGGTTCATCATGTTCCAGTTTCCAATACTGACACTGAGAAGTCCAATGTCACCATGACTTTAATTCTTTACATGAAACTATTTTGTTTGTCTGATTGCTAGACAGACCTCTCTAGAATCTTTAGGACCTCTTGCTCTCTAGTTTTCTAAGAATTCACAATAATGAAACTTGTCTGAATTTCCACCGTATAAGGCATTTGGCTGGCCCTTAAAGTCCTAGAAACACTACCCCTTCAGTTCTAGGAAATGTTGTCTATTTTTGTGTTAATTTATGTTTTTATTTGGAATTTAATGCAATCTTTGTCATTAGTTTGATTGCATTACATTCTAAGCCAAATCTCTATATACACAATGCTGGAAAATTAATTTCCTCTTTACATAGCTCACCCTGTTGAGAATAAACAAAATACTCCATCATGCAAGGGTGGAGTTTCACCTCTTCCTACATTTCAACCCTTTCTAAAATATTGAGCTGTACACACCTAGTACCATCAGTACCACATGCCTGATTTTGAGCTCACGGACAGCACATGCGCGTGACAGCAAGGGCTGAGAACCCTTTCTTATGGAGTCCTTTAAGGCCTTCTGGGCCTTGCCACCTGGCTGCCAAGAGCTCTGGGAAGGTGGAGACAAGTTTAAAGGCAACCACACACCATTGGTTCACAGTGCCATCCTTCCTGGTACCAGTGGGCACCACCATCTGGGGTCCTTGTATTGCTTATTTATTCTTTTCTCTATTTATCTTAAATAGACTCCTATTTATATCAAAGAATGATGCAGAGTGCCAGGCTGAATGAAGCAAAGCTAGAAGCAAGACTGCCAGGTCCGTCTAGCCAAGGGTATGGTTTTTCCAGTAGTCATGTATGGATGTGAGAGTTGGACGATAAAGAAGGCTAAGCACCGAAGAATTGATGCTTTTGAACTGTGTTTTTGGAGAAGACTCTTGAGAGTCCCTTGAATTGCAAGGAGATCAAACCAGTCGATCCTAAAGGAAATCAGTCCTGAATATTCATTGGAAGGACTGATGCTGAAGCTGAAGTTAAAATACTTTGACTACCTGATGAGAAGAGCTGATTCAGTGAAAAAGACCCTGATGCTGGGAAAGACTGAGAGCAGGAGAAGTGGACAACAGAGGATGAGATGGTTGGATAGCATCACTGACTCAATAGACATGAGTTTGAACAAACTCCAGGAGATAGTGAGGGCAGGGAAGCCCAGCATGCTGCAGTCCATTGGGTCACAGAGTCAGACAAAATTGAATGGCTGAACAACAACACACTATATAATTTTAGATATTTTAATTACTCTGGTATTTATATCCACCTATCAAAATATTGTTTCTTAGAATTGTACTATCCTCTCTTTAATTATTATACTTAATATTGTTCAGTTCAGTTGTTCAGTTGTGTCAAAATCTTTGTGACCCCATGGACTGCAGCACACCAGGCCTCCCTATCCATCACTAACTCCCGGAGCTTATTCAAACTCATGTCCATTGAGTCAGTGATGTCACCCAACCATCTTGTCCTCTGTTGTCCCCTTCTCCTCCCACCTTCAATCTTTCCAGCATCAGGGTCTTTTCAAATGAGTCAGCTCTTCACATCAGGTGGCCAAAGTATTGGAATTTGAGCTTCAGCATCAGTCCTTCCAATGAATATTCAGGACTGATCTCCTTTGGGATCAACTGGTTGGATCTCCTTGCAGTCCCAAGGTCTCTCAAGAGTCTTCTCAAACATCACAGTTCTAAAGCATCAATTCTTCGATGCTCAGCTTTCTTTATAGTCTAACTCTCACATCCATATATGACTACTGGAGAAAACCATAGCTTTGACTAGATGAACCTTTGTTGGCAAAGTAACATCTCTGCTTTTCAATATGCTATCTAGCTTGGCCATAACATTCCTTCCAAGGAACAAGGGTCTTTTAATTTCATGACTGCAGTCACCATCTTTAGTGATTTTGGAGCCCCAAAAGAGAAAGTCTGTCAGTGTTTCCATCATTCCCCCTTCTATTTGCCATGAAATGATAGGACCAGATACCATGATCTTGGTTTTCAGAAATGTTGAGTTTTAAACTTTTTCTTTCTCCTCTTTCACATTCATCAACGGGCTCATTAGTTCTTCTTTGCTTTCTGCCATAAGGGTGGTGTCATTTACATGTCTGAGGTTATTGATACTGTTAGCAAAATTTATCCATTATGCAGAAGCACGGCTGAGGGGAGCCACGCCATGCCTGAGGTCAGGGGTGGCGGCAGAAAGGCACAACCCCAAGCCGGAGGTCAAGGGCAGTGCCTGAGAGGAGTAACCCCACATCCAAGGAGCGGTGGCTGCACGGGCTCAGGAGGGCCTAGAGGAGCCACTCCACGTTCAAAGTCAGGAGGGAGGGCCATGAGGAGATACCCCTCATCCAAGGTAAGGAACAGCAACTGCACTTTGCTGGAACAGCCATGAAGAGATACCCCATGTCCAAGGTAAGAGAAACCCAAGTAAGACGGTAGGTGTTGCAAGAAGTCATCAGAGGGCAGACACACTCAAACCATGAGAACAGAAAACCAGCCAATCTGATCACATGGACCACAGCCTTATCTGACTCAACGAAACTTGGCGATGCCGTGTGGGGCCACCCAAGATGGTCGGGTCACAGTGGAGAGGTCTGACAGACTGTGGTCCACTGGAGAAGGCAATGGCAAACCACGTCGGTATTCTTGCCTTGAGAACCCCATGAACAGTATGAAAAGGCAAAAAGATAGGACACTGAAAAATGAACTCCCCAGGTAGGTAGGTGCTCAGTATGCTACTGGAGATCAGTGGAGAAATAACTCCAGAAAGAATGAAGGGATGGAGCCAAAGCAAAATCAACACCCAGTTGTGGATGGGATGGTGATAGAAGCAAGGTCCAACACTGTAAAGAGCAATATTGCATAGGAACCTAGAATGTTACGTCCATGAATCAAGGTAAATTGGAAGCTGTCAAACAAGAGATGGCAAGAGTGAACATAGACATTCTAGGAATCAGTGAACTGAGATGGACTGGAAAGGGTGAATTTAACTCAGATGACCATTATATCTATTACTGTGGGCAGGAATCCCTTAGAAGAAGTGGAGTAGCCATTATGGTCTTCAAAAGAATCTGCAATGCAGTACTTGGATGCAATCTCAAAAATAACAGAATAATCTCTGTTCATTTCCAAGGCAAACCATTCAATATCACGGTAATTCAAGTCTATGCCCCGACCAATAATGGTGAAAAGGTGAAACTGAACAGTTCTATGAAGACATACAAGACCTTTTAGAATTAACACCCAAAAAAGATGTCCTTTTCATTATACGGGACTGGCATGTAAAAGTAGGAAGATAGGAAACACCTGGCATAACAGACAAATTTGGCCTTGGAGTACAGAAAGAAGCCGGACAAAGGCTAATAGAGTTTTGCCAAGAGAATGCACTGGTCATACCAAACACCCTCTTCTAACAACACAAGAAAAGATTCTACACATGGACATCACCAGATGGTCAACATCGAAATCAGATAGATTATATTCTTTGTAGCCAAAGATGGAGAAGCTCTATACAGTCAGCAAAAACAAGACTGGGAGCTGACTGTGGCTCAGATCATGAGTTCCTTATTGCCAAATTCAGAATAAAATTGAAGAAAGTGGAGAAAACCACTAGACCATTCTGGTATGACCTAAATCAAATCCCTTATGACTATACAGTGGAAGTGAGAAATAGATTTAAGGGACTAGATCTGATAGAATGCCTGATAAACTATGGATGGAGGTTTGTGACACTGTACAGGAGACAGGGATTATGACTATCCCCATGGAAAAGAAATGCAAAAAAGCAAAATGACTGTCTGAGGAGGGCTTACAAATAGCTGCGAAAAGAAGAGAAGCCACAAGCAAAGGAAAAAAAGAAACATATTCTCATCTGAATGCAGAGTTTCAAAGAAGAGCAAGGAGAGATAAGAAAGCCTTCCTCAGTGATCAATGAAAAGAAATAGAGAAAAAAAACAGAATGGGAAAGACTAGAGATAGATACCTCCTAGAAAATTAGAGATACCAAGAGAACATTTCATGCAAAGATGGGCTTGATAAAGGACAGAAATTGTATGGACCTAACAGAAGCAGAAGATATTAAGACGTGGCAAGAATACACAGAAGAACTATAGAAAAAAGATTTTCATGACCCAGAGGATCACAATGGTGTGATCACTCACCTAGAGCCAGACATCCTGGAATGCTAAGTCAAGTGGGCCTTAGAAAGCATCACTACAAAGCGAGTGGAGGTGATGGAATTCCAGTTGAGTTATTTCAAATCCTGAAATATAATGCTGTGAAAGTGTTGCACTCAATAGGCAAGCAAATTTGGAAAACTCATCAGTAGCCACAGGACTGGAAAAGGTCAGTTTTCATTTCAATCCCAAATAAAGGCAAGGTCAAAGAATGCTCAAATTACTGCACAATTGCACTCATCTCACACACTAGTAAAGTGATGTTTAAAATTCTCCAAGCCAGGCTTCAACAATACGTGAACCGTGAACTTCCAGATGTTCAAGCTGGATTTAGAAAAGGCAGAGGAACCAGAGATCAAATTCCCAACATCTGCTGAATCATCAAAAAGCAAGAGAGTTACAGAAAAACATCTATTTCTGCTTTATTGACTATGCCAAAGCCTTTGACTGTGTGGATCACAATAAACTGTGGAAAATTCTGAAAGAGATGGGAATACCAGACCATCTGACCTGTCTCTTGAGAAATCTGTATGCAGGTCAGGAAGCAACAGTTAGAACTGGATGTGGAACAACAGACTGTTTCCAAATAGGAAAAGGAGTATGTCAAGGCTGTATATTGTCACCCTGCTTACTTAACTTATATGAAGAGTACATCATGAGAAACACTGGGCTGAAAGAAGCACAAGATAGAATTAAGATTGCCAGGAGAAATATCAATAACCTCAGATATGCACATGACACCACTCTTATGGCAGAAAGTGAAGAGGAACTAAAAAGCCTCTTGATGAAAGTGAAAGAGGAGAGTGAAAAAACTGGGTTAAAGCTCAACATTCAGAAAACTAAGATTATGACATCTGGTCCCATCACTTCAGTGTCAGACTTTATTTTGGGGAGCTCCCAAATCACTGCAGATGGTGATTGCAGCCATGAAATTAAAAGATGCTTACTCCTTGGAAGGAAAGTTATGACCAACCTAGATAGCATATTTAAAAGCAGAGACATTACTTTGCCAACAAAAGTCCGTCTAGTCAAGGCTACGGTTTTTCCAGTAGCTAGGTATGGATGTGACAGTTGGATGGTGAAGACAACTGAGTGCCAAAGAATTGATGCTTTTGAACTGTGATGTTGGAAAAGACTCTTGAGAGCCTCTTGGACTGCAAGGAGATCCAACCAGAACTTCCTAAAGGAGATCAGTCCTGGGTGCTTATTGGAAGGACTGATGTTGAAGCTGAAACTCCAATATTTGACTACCTCATGTGAAGAGCTGACTCATTGGAAAATACCCTTTTGCTGGGAAGGATTGGGGGCAGGAGAAGGATGACAGTGGATGAGATTGCTCTATGGCATCACCAACTCAATGGACATGAGTTTGGGTAGACTCTGGGAGTTGGTGATGGACAGGGAGGCCTGGCGTGCTGCAACTCATGGGGTCGCAAAGAGTTGGACACGACTGAGTGACTGAATGGAACTGAATTGAACTGGACTGATTCTACTTTTCCCAAAACTTCTTATCTCTTTTTAACTTTTTTTCCTCCCAGATAACAATAGGAAACCTTTTTTAGCTTCCAAAGCAAACTACATTCACATTTATTTGAATATGTTAAAACTTAAACTAATTTAGGAGGAACTCACATTGTCCAAAGCTCAGTGCACCCAAAAATATGTTCTCTCAATGTACTCAAGTCTTGATGAAGTCCCTCATTAGTTTAGCTCTTAATTTTCCTCATATAAGTAAGAAATCTTTTTAAAACTGTCTTTATGTTATCATTAATAGAAATTTATTATTGTATTTAATAATAACACTTTAAGCAACACGTGGTACCATCCTAAGTTTATGTCTTATTTCCATATGGATTGCTAGAACTTCCAGAGTAAAATTTATCAAATTGTATATCGGTAGGAATGTTTAACCAGTCTGATGTTAATGTAAAATACTATAATGTTTCACAATTCAGGTAATACTGTCTTTTGACAGGACATTATAAGGCAAGTGCAATGAGTACAGAGACTTATCTTGTGACAATTATACACATTTATCAATATCTTGGTTATATTTTTGTTGTTGATTTTTACTCTGCTTTTTGTTATGATTAAATTTCATACTTACTTGTTTTAGCGATCTACAGTGATTTAGGTGAGATAAATTTGAGGGCAAGGGTGGGATGATATGGGAGAATGGCATTGAAACATGTTAATTATCATAGGTGAAATCAATCGCCAGCCCAGGATTGATGCTCGGGGCTGGTGCACTGAGATTTCCCAGGGGGAGGGAATCGAGAGGGAGGAGGGAGGGGGGTTCTGGAGGGGGAGCATATGAAAACCCATGGCGGTTTCATGTCATTGTATGGCAAAACCAATAACAAAAAAGAAAAAGAAAAAAATATTTGAAGATACTTGAGAGTAAGAAAACGCATGATTTATCAAATATATATCTAAAATTGTATTACTCAATCTAAAAATCATCTATTATTAATTAAGCATTTACCTTTGCTACTAACACAATAGATATCAATTTGTCTCACAATCTTTGCTAAGCATCATTGCTATAATTTTTAGCAGGAAAAAGTAAGTTTAAAGAGTGCAAGTTAAAGATCTCAAATTATCTAAGAACTACAGGTCAAATTCTTATTGGTCAGATCCCAATATGCAACATGGGAAAGTAATGAATTCTTACATATTCATTCTAATCTCAAAAACTGTAAAAGTTTTTATACTAACAGTTCAAGTTTTTTCAGTTTACAGGTAATAGTAAAATTATCTTCTAATAATGGTCATTTTATCTTCCTTTCCAAATATTTACTCAGGCTTTTCCAGTTTTATTAAGTAAAACAATATTATATATCAATTGTAATAGCAGGAATTATTGTTATAAACTTGATTTAATAAGGATTTCTTAGTGTTTCATTGTTAAATAGCTCTTCCTAAAGGTTTGACAAAGAGGTGATGTGTAATCTCAGTTTCATAAGAGATTTTATTTTTAATGAGAAGAATATTGAATTTTACTAATTGCCCTTTGGTCTCTTTCAAAAAGTGATAAATATTTCTTTTACATTTTAATGTTATTAAAGCTTAATAGATTGAGGAATATGACTACCATTACATTCTTAAAATGTTCAAGGGTCAATATTCTGTTGACCAACATGTTTCAAAATGTGTCATCAATGAATCAGTAATTTTTACCTTTAATTTCTCTTGCTAAGTTTTGGGGGTATTATAATAGTTTCTTAATTGTACAGTTTTACATGTATTTTTTACTTTTTTTTTTTTTTACTTTTCTGTTAAACAGTTGAGATAAAGCAAGGCATTGTCTATTACTGTAAAATTTGAAAGAACTTCATGATTTTAAAATATCTAGGTCTAAAAAAAATCATACTCTCCAAGCAGGAAAACAAAATATATAAACAAAAGAAAGATGTTGATCCAGAACTTGTTTGGAGGAATTTCCCTGATAATTTCTTAATTTTTCATTTACCTTATTATTCTGATAAGCTTCACACCTTCTTTTTGAGAGAAGTTTGAGTATTTTGTCTCCTATGAAATTATAACCTATTACATAGCAAGATTTCAAACTGTGTGCCTATCACTGAGCTTATGAAGTTTCCTTGATGGCCCAGAATTGAAGAATCCACCTACAATGCAGGAGATGCAGAATGTCCTAGTTCAGGAAGTTCCCTTGGAGAAGGAAATGACAACCTGCTCCAGTATTCTTGCCTGGAAAATCCCATGGACAGAGGAGCCTGGTGGGCTACAGTCCATGGAGTCTCAAAGAATTGAACACAACTTAGTAATTAAACAACAACACAGCTTATATATATATTTTTTGAAACACCCTGTATCGGTAGTAAAATTCCTTTTCTCTTCCTCTTCCCTAGTATTAAAAATATGTATTTTATCTATATTCTTAAAATGATTAGGAAGAGTTTCTTTTTTCCCCCAAGAACACACCCTTAAATCTGTACTGTTTTCCTTATAAATTTTTTGTCCTGCTCTTATATAATTTTCCCTTCCTTCATTGCATTGATTATACTAATTAATAGTTGTTTTTCTCATGATAGTAGCAAGCTAATGAAAGTGATAAATTAGTGTCTAATATAAAACTTTTATATTTTAAAGATAATCTTTATATAAGATGATCCATTTTATGTTTTACCTTAAACAGCCTTTGTTTATATTTTTATTTTTGTTTTGTATTTAACCAGTAATTTCCCCATTCTTTTATTTTTAAGCTATCTTGCTCAATTGATTTTTGTTTTATATCTCTCACACAGTACACAATTCAATCCAATCTGAAAGTCTTTTTTTCCAATTGTGAGAACTTAACATATTCATATTTTTTGCAAGGTAAATACATGTATTTTCCTTACATCATATTTTATTTGCCTTTTTTTTAGTGCTTTCCATATTTCCTGTTTTAGTTTAGATTCCCCTTAAGTAGCTCTGAGTCAAATTTATTTGGGAGGTGATCACAGGAAGCACAAGTGAGAAAGTGAGACTAGAACAATTTTATTTTTAAAGGCCGTTAAGAGTCACATGAATTCAGGCAGTACCTGTGTGAGCAAATGAGACTCCATGTCACTGAAAATCCTCTGAGGAACACACAGAAGGACCTTAGGATTGTTCCACTGAAGGACAGGGAAGCTGGAGATTTTACCAACTGATTCCCTATCCTCACTGGAGAAGATTTGCTTCCAGGGCTTTTAAATTCCTGGCACTCTTAGGCTATCTTCTGAGTGGGCTGATGAGGTCCCTGTAGTTCCAGAGAAGACACTTAGGCAAAGATGGAGGAAGTCGAGACACAAGGGTGTTTGTGGTGGAAAGCTGTCAGTGGGTGAGGGGACTACCCACTGCAGATATGGTAAACCCAGCAATAGGCCAGAGGAATATGGCTAACAGTATCTAGTACACAGGACTATAGAGGGTGCCCCACATTTCACTCTGCTAATATAAAATGTATACATCTTTAATTCTAAAAATATTTACCAACATTTTAAAATACTTGACTATGTACATTTCCAGTTGTCGCCATTAACAATAAAGCACCTACTTTGGATTTACCAGAATATAACCACAACATGAAGGGCACATATTTTAATACGGTCCACCCTGCTCTCTACTGCTATGCCTCCTTTTTTGGGAGAAATAGAGACTATAACCTAAATTTTTAAATATAAACCACTTACTATTAATATCATTTTAGTTTTATAATATCTTTCTCTTTCATTATAATTACTTAAAATATGGGCAGCAGGTTAGATAAATCATAATTGCAACAATTCAATGTAATTCTTTGTGCTCATTTAGTTTTTCAAGAGGCAACAATGTACCTATAAATGTTTAAATTATGTATATGTATTTTTCTTCTATCACATTTTATTTTCTTTTTTCTAGTGCTTTCCATACTTTACTCCCTGTTTTAGTTTAGATTCCCCCTAGATATCTCTGAGCCAACTTTATTTGGGAGGTGATCTCAGGAAGTACAGTTAAGAAAGTGAGACAGGGTTACGTGTTCTACAAGTGGCTTATATGGTTTATAAATGCCCTTATATTTTCACATATTAATAAAACTTTAGTTATATTTTTGCTGCTGTAGATAATCCAAATCCTTAATTATTTACATATTATTGTTACCACTTATAGTTTAAAATAGTTATTAGACCAAAAATGCAATTCTGATTTTCCTTCTTTGATTTTCTTCCCTGCCTGAATATCAGATTTTTTTAAACCCAGAAATCTATCCTTCTCCACAAAACAGATGACAGTCTAATAAGTACCTTTTTAAAAATTAATATTGCTTGCCATATTATGACTGCTTTCAGAAAAATTCAGAGCCACGGTGTTTTTTTGCCCTGTTTAAATAGCCAGAAAGTTTTCCTTTAGTACATCTTTTTATATTGTTTCTATTAATTCTATTTTGGCCTATTTTTCAAAATTATTATCCATCTTTTGGGTCTTTATTGACTGCCCTTTCCCTGTCTTTCCTATTTCCATCCCTTTCTTCCTTTCCATAAACATTCTGTCAAAGCTTCTTAAGCTTTTTCCACATATAACTTATCAGAATTTCTGTTCTTTTTTGGTTTCTATTACATAGTTCACTCGGCCACGATGTTTTTTTTCCCTACAGCAGCAGAATGAGCTACTGGGTATGAGTTCTTCAAAGTCCATATTCCTTTGACTTTAATAAGAGGTTTACATAAGTTTTAAAAAATATTTTGCTCTAGTATTTCTTTTCTCAAAATTACTGTCTTCGTCTATCTTGTGTTACATTTATCTTCTTTTATATGGAAGATTCTTTTTAGGGTTTTACTTTGTTTACACATATTGAAAAGAAAGCACACTCTAGACCAACAGTTACAAACTACTTGTACTTTTATCATCTGAGTTTTCCTGTAAAATATTTAAAACTCTTACAGATCTCAGGCTAAAAACTGGTTTCATTAAAGTTTATATTATCTCTTTTATAATTTAATTGCCTGCCTAATTTACAGCCATAATAGCTGTACTGTTACTAGTGAATCTCCTAAAAGGAGCTAACTTTTAAAATTATTTTTCTGTGGTTTATTTTCCTTATTCAACATGGTATTCTGTCCTCCTTTCTGGGACTCCCCCTCCTCTGTCTGCCACTCCTACTCCTTCCAAATATGAAAATACCCTGCACTCATTCTGTTTCAAACAGGCATGCTTACTCTTGATTTTCCTAAGCAAACTAATTCTGAATTCAACTGATATACTTACTAAATACTTTCTAACATATTTTCCTCCAGTATACTTTCAACTATAGCCTTAATATAACAGACTAAGGAAGTAGTAATTTCTTTCTTGATCATGTTTGTTTAGCTCTTATAAACTCATAATACTTTCTCAGGAAGACATTTGTAAGGAATTCCCCACTGCTTGCTTTTAATATCCCATGGTTGATTCTGCTGGCATATGGATAGCATCCTCCCATGTTTTCCATCAAAAATGCTAAATTTTCCTTCTGTTTTTATAGTTTTTTGTTCATTTCATGGTGATCTGGAAAAGAGAGTGTCAGATTTATCTACTGATGCTCCAGTCATTTCTCATCCATGATTCCTGTCTAGTCCATATTTTAGGTGTCACCACACAGATGTCTCCTACAGTTTCCAGCTGCTTCTCATAAAAAGTCATTTTCAGATTTTTCATTTTTTTTTATTTTCTATGTCTTCAGGGAAATGTTCTATTTCCTTTTTGTTACCATATTATTTTCCTTTCTTAAACTCTGACCCCATACTTCTTAATGGGCAAAATCTGTATCAGTAAAATCTGATACAAAATCTGTATCTGATGGCAACAGTGTGAATGCAGTGTTATTTCTCTACTTTACTCTCCATGTGAGAGACATTCCAAAAAGCTTCCCCATCTCATTTCTCATCTGAAGATCAGGTTGCTCTGCACTCATCTATTGTAGTTTGTGAAACCTAACAAACATTCATCAACTCTGATCCATAGCACTAAAATTAGATCCTCTCTTGCTCAAAATGGCAGTTTTTCTGACCAAGTAAAAGTATGATGCAGTTGTTTCATCTTGCAGCAGCAGAAAGCACAAAGACCTCATGGCACATAATCCCAGCCTTCTTCTGTCCCAACTGCTTCTGAAGCTTTTCTACATGTTATTAAGCACCCATGTGCCCAGCAAGCTTTCACGTATCCTCGTCTCTTAGTTCTTATTCTGGAAAGTTAGTCTCTGAATAGGTACAGAAAGAGATGAATCATCCATGATAATGATAGTGGACAAGAAATCTTGGTTCTAACCAAAGTCAGTTTTCATTGAATTAGAAGTTTGCCTAGTTTACCAGGTATAGTTACTCTGCATTTTGGGTTTTTCCAGGCCTCATAATATAGTGATGAAACAAAATAGTTCTATCTTCTTTTTAAATAGATCATTCAGTTCAGTTGCTCAGTCATATCCAACTCTTTGTTAATCCATGGACTGCAGCACACCAGGCCTCCCTGTCCATCACAAACTCCCAGAGTTTACCCAAATTCATGTCCATTGAGTAGGTGATGCCATCCAGCCATCTCATCTTCTGTTGTCCCCTTCTCCTCCTGCCCTCAATCTTTCCCAGCATCAGGGTCTTTTTTTTTTTTTTTAATTTTCTTTACTTTATTGTGTTGGTTTTGCCATACAGTAACATGAAACCACCATGGATCTACACATGATCCCCCTCCAGAACACCCCTCCCTCCCCCCTCCCAACTCCCTCCCCCTGGGACATCCCGGTGAACCAGCTCGAGCATCAACACTGGGCTGGCGATTGATTTCACATATGGTAATTAACATGTTTCAATGTCATTCTCCCATATCATCCCACCCTTGCCCTCTTCCACAGAGTCCACGTGTCTGTTCTACACATCTGCGTTCCTTTTGCTGTCTCGCAAATCTTTCCCAGCATCAGGGTCTTTTCAATGAGTCAGCTCTTCGCATGAGGTGGCCAAAGTATTGGAGTTTCAGCTTCAACATCAGTCCTTCCAATGAACGCTCAGGACTGATCTCCTTAGGATGGACTGGTTGGATCTCCTTGGAGTCCAAGGGACTCCCAACAGTCTTTTCCAACACACAGTTCAAAAGCATCAATTCTTCAGCATTCAGTTTTCTTTACATTCCAACTCTTACTTCCATACATGACTACTGGAAAAACGTTAGCCTTGACTAGACGGACCTTTGTTGGCAAAGTAACGTCTCTGCTTTTTAATATGCTGCAATCATTGGATTTAAATTTAAGTGTTGCTTCCATGTTTTTCTTATTTACATAATTTAATGAAAGTCAAAAATAATTATATCAATTACCCCTAGTCTGGCCTATGGAACCCAGAATAGTTCAACCAATTTCTTACCATTCGGTTTTCCCATTTAGCCATTTTTACAGTCACCTGTAAAAATTAATTATATAACCACTACATATCCTTAGTATGTGACGTTCTGGACATAATAAGATAACTAAATATCATTTTGTTTAAAAGACTTAGTCTAGTAGGAGGAAAGAACCTATATATAAACAAGTTGCATGCTCTTGTATGGCTGTTACAGTACAATCCATTATGCTAGATTTGCAAAAGTGGTCACTTCATCCAGGTAAAATTTAGAAAAGAGGCAACACTTGAGTTAAATTTAAAAAGAGAAACAAGTGCTTAAAAATGTCAGTGGGGACCACTGTAGTCAGAGTCAGAGATGATATTTCAGGTAATAAGAACAACGTCCGGCATGATATTCCCTGGCATACTGGATGAACCAAGAGCAGTTTGGCATGGCTGAATTATACTATGGGATAAAAACCTAGCTTTCATCAAGACTGGAAAAAGTGGTCCATTAAAAATGTGAATCCATAAGTCCAATATGATCTGTGTATAGTACTATCACTTTATTTTTACACTTCCTCTCCAAGATTTGTCTGTTGTAGTAGTTTCTACCTCCATTTTTATAATTATCACTTAGGAAGTACTTGCTGTGTAAATCATATTTACAAAACATTCTAAATGTTCCCAGAGTGTTATTTTAGTTTGAATGACTAAAATTCCATCTTTTACACTGGCCTTCTATAACCATACAAAAATCTAGAGATACTAAAACATCCTAGCTCATTTTTTTAGGTAAAATAGGTCACGGATATTTAATACAAATATACAGCTATGCTATGTATTTTTTAGACCTTAAACAGCACAGATCACAATTTTCCCTACATTGAGAGACAAATGTTATACACTAGCTGAAGTAGCCAAGCACGGATGTATGGCATAGGGTATACAGTTAAGGAAATTAAAAATGCTTACACTGAGAAGAGGTCATAGCCTAGTGGGCATAACTAGAACCTAGAGGGTTCATTCCATTCCTGGAATGTCAACCAAGAGAATTGCAAGAGAGTGTATCATACATCAAAAATATTTACAATGCCAGAGAGATACAATTTGAGAATGAAGAGTGAAAAGGTAATGTACTTCAGCTTAAAAATGCAAGGAACGAAAACTAAAGAAAAAATTATGATGGTTACCTGCAACAGACCATTAGCATGAAAGGTGAGTGACATTGAAAAAGTGTAAGTCAACATTTTGTACACTAAATTGCTCTATCTCACATTCAAAGGGGATTTTCAATTCTCCTATCTTCTTTTGAGGTGAAGATAAATAATAGTACCAAACAAGCTTTCCTAAATTATGTAGAAGACAACTTTATGACTCATAAAGCAAAGAATCCTAGAAAAAAGACTGTATTATATCTCTTGCATACCTGGAAAATCATATTTGGGATAGTATCCATAGGCAGCTATAATTGAGAATGGCTTTAACAAAATCTCATGCCACCTTTTTGCTGAGTGCCTAGAAGCCAGGCACCATCCAAGGCACTTTTCATCATACACCAATGACTAAAACAGATGAAGTTTACCCAAATGGAAGTTAATAAATATAATAATTAGGTAAATCATATTTTATATTAGTAGTGATAAATGCTACATAAAAAAGAAGTAGTTTAGCGGAGTGGTTTAGATGTCAGGATGGAGACAGGGGTAGGTTACAATACTAGATAGGTTAGTCAGAGTATGTTTTGTTAGGAAAATTGGACCTGAGTAAATACTGGAAGGAGGTAAAGAAATAAAAGTGATCTTTTGTGAATGGATAATAGTTCAGGGAGAGAGTAGCTATGGAGTTTGTGTTCAGATTTCACACATATTTTGACGGTTTAGTCAACATGATTTGCTGGTAATTTGGAGCGTAAGAAAGAGAGAATAATTAGGATGACAAGTTTTTGGATGGAATGATAGGAAGAATGGTGCAGCCATCACAAGAAATGGGGAAGGCTCCAGATTAAGTCGAATTGAAGGGAAGGATACAAGTAAATTACAAAAAGGAGTTTAGGATATGTTAGTTTTGAAAGAATTATTGGATATCCTAGTAAATGTATTAAATATATAGTTTGGTATAATAGTCTAGATTATGAGATATAGTTGGTTGGAGGTACAAATTCAGGCAAATCAGTAAGTAGATAGTAATGAGACAAAATTAGATCACTAAAGGCATGATCTAATTCCTTTAGAAGAAGGGAATGGCAAACCACTTCAGTATTCTTGCCTTGAGAACCCCATGAACAGTATGAAAAGGCAAAAAGATAGGACACTGAAAGATGAACTACCCAGGTCGGTAGGTGCCCAAAATGCTACTGGAGATCAGTGGAGAAATAACTCCAGAAAGAATGAAGAGATGGAATTAAAGCAAAAGCAACACACAGTTGGGGATGCGACTGGTGATGGAAGTAAAGTCTGATCCTATAAAGAGCAATACTGCATAGGAACCTGGAGTGTTACGTCCATGAATCAAGGCAAATTGGAAGTGGTAAAACAAGAGATGCCAAGAGTGAATATCAACATGTTAGGAATCAGTGAACTAAAATGGACTGAAATAGAGGAATTTAACTCAGATGATCATTATATCTACTACCATGGGCAGGAATCCCTTAGAAGAAATGGAGTAGCCATTATGGTCAACAAAAGAATCTGCAATGCAGTACTTGGATGCAATCTCAAAAATGACAGAATAATCTCCGTTCTTTTCCAAGGCAAACCATTCAATATCACGGTAATTGAAGTCTATGTCCCAACCAGTAATGGCAAAGAAGCTGAAGTTGAACAGTTTTATGAAGACCTACAAGACCTTCTAGAATTAACATCCAAAAAAGATGTCCTTTATATTATAGGGGACTGTCATGCAAAATTGGGAAGTTAGGAAACACCTGGCATAACAGGCAAATTTGGCCTTGGAGTTATGAATGAAGCAGGGTAAAGGCTAATAGAGTTCTGCCTAGAGAATGCACTGGTCATAGCAAACACCCTCATCCAACAACACAACAGAAGCCTCTACATATGGACATCAACAGATGGTCTACACCGAAATCAGACTAATTATATTCTTTGTAGCCAAAGATGGAGAAGCTCTATACAGTCAGCAAAAACAAGACTGGGAGCTGACTGCAGCTCAGATCATGAGCTCCTTATTGCCAAATTCAGACTGAAATTGAAGAAAGTGGAGAAAACCACTAAACCATTCAGATATGACCTAAATCAAATCCCTTATGACTATACAGTGGAAGTGAGCAATAGATTTAAGGGACTAGGTCTGATAGACAGGGTGGCTGATAAAATATGGATGGAGGTTCGTGACACTGTACAGGAGGCAGGGATTAAGACCACCCCTAAGAAAAACAAATGCAAAAAAGCAAAATGGCTGTCTTAGGAGGCCTTACAAATAGTCATGAAAAGAAGGGAAGCAAAAAGCAAAGGAGAAAAGCAGAGATATACCTATTTGAATGCAGAGTTCCAAAGAATAGCAAGGAGAGATAAGAAAGCCTTCTTAGTGATCAATGCAAAGAAATAGAGGAAAACAACAGAATGGGAAAGACTAGAGATCTCTTCAAGAAAATTAGAGATACCAAGGGAACATTTATGAAAAATGTGAAAGTGAAATCGCTCAGTAGTGGCTGACTCTTTGCGACCCCATGGACTATAGCCTACCAGGCTCCCCATCCATGGGATTCTCCAGGCAAGAATACTTGAGTGGGTTGCCATTTCCTTCTCCAGGGGATCTTCCTGACCCAGGGATTGAACCCAGGTCTCCTGCATTGGAGGCAGATGCTTTAACCTCTGAGCCATCAGGGAAGGATACACATTTATGCAAAGATGGGCTCAATAAAGGACAGAAATTGTATGGACCTAAGAGAAGCAGAAGATATTAAGAAGAGGTGGTAAGAATACACAGAACTTACAAAAAAGATTACGACCTAGATAATCACAATGGTGGGATCACTCATCTAGAGCCAGACATCCTGGAATGTGAAGTCAAGTGGACATCACTAGGAACAAAGCTAGTGGAGGTGATGGAATTCCAGCCGAGCTATTTCAAATCCTGAAAAATGATGCTGTGAAAGTGCTGCACTCAATATGCCAGCAAATTTGGAAAACTCAGCAGTGGCCACAGGACTGGAAAAGGTCAGTTTTGCATTCCAATCCCAAAGAAGAGCAATGCCCAAGAATGCTCAAACTATTGCACAACTGTACTCATCTCACATGCTAGTAAAGTAATGCTCAAAATTCTCCAAGTCAGGCTTCAGCAATAAGTGAACTGTGAACCTCCAGATTTTCAAGCTGGTTTCAGAAAAGGCAGAGGAACCAGAGATCAAATTGCCAACTTCTGCTGGATCATCAAAAAAGCAAGAGAGTTCCAGAAAAACATCTATTTCTGCTTTATTGTCTCTTCCAAAGCCTTTGACTGCATGGATCACAATAAACTGGAAAATTCTAAAAGATATGGGAATACCACACCATCTGACCTGTCTCTTGAGAAATCTGTATGCAGGTCAGGAAGCAACAGTTAGAACTGGAAATGGAACGACAGACTGGTTCCAAATAGGAAAAGGAGTATGTAAGGCTATATATTGTCACCCTGCTTATTTAATTCCAATGCAGAGTACATCATGAGAAACGCTGGGCTGGAGGAAGCACAAGCTGGAATCAAGATTGCCAGGAGAAATATCAATAACCTCAGATATGCAGATGACACTACCCTTATGGCAGAAAGTGAAGAAGAACTAAAGAGTCTCTTGATGAAAGTGAAACAGCAGAGTGAAAAAGTTGGCTTAAAGCTCAGCTTTCAGAAAACTAAGATCATGGCATCTGGCCCCATCACTTCATGGCAAATAGATGAAGAAACAGTGGAAACAGTGGCTGATTATATTTTTCTTGGCTCCAAAATCACTGCAGATGGTGATTGCAGCCATGAAATTAAAGGACGCTTACTGCTTGGAAGCAAAGTTATGACCAACCTAGACAGCAAATTAAAAAGAAGAGACATTACTTTGTCAACAAAGGTCTGTCTAGTCAAGGCTATGGTTTTTTCAGTGGTCATGTATGGATATGAGAGTTGGATGGTGAATAAAGCTGAGCACCAAAGAACTGATGCTTTTGAACTGTGGTGTTGGAGAAGACTCTTGAGAGTCCCTTGGACTGCAAGGAGATCCAACCAGTCCATCCTAAAGGAGATCAGTCCTGGGTGTTTATTGGAAGGACTGATGTTGAAGCTGAAATTCCAATACTTTGGCCACCTGATGTGAAGAGCTGACTCACTTGAAAAGACCCTGATGCTGGGAAGGATTGAGGGCAGGAGAACAGGAAGACAGAGGATGAGATGGTTGGATCGAATCACCGACTCAGTGGACATGGGTTTGGGTGGACTCTGGGAGTTGGTGATGGACAGGGAGGCCTGGCATGTTGTGGTTCTTGGGGTCGCAAAGAGTTGGACACAACTGAGTGACTGAACTGAACTGAAAGCAACGATTAGCCACATGGAAGTTGACCAAAGATGGAACCTTGAGACACCAAATGTTAAGAGGGTACAGAGAAGAGAGGAACCATGGAAAGGAGACTGAGCAAAGCAAAAACAAACAAACAAAAAAATCTGTGATATCCTAGCTGATACGCAAAGAAAGTGTGCCAAGGAGGAGTGATCAACTTTACCAAATGCTTCTAAAAGTTCCAGTAATACTGGGGCTGCAAGCTGACCATTTGGTTTAGAAATGTGGATACCATTTTATACTCTGACTCAGCTACTCTGTGGAGTGATAGAGATGAAAGTATGATTGGAGGAGATTAATAAAGAATAGGAGATCTGGAGAAAGCAATTATTTACAAGTCTTTCAAGGAATTTTGATTCCAAAGAAGAGCAATGCTATGTGGTGTTAGCTGATAGAATATTTTTTTCCTCCTTTTTTAAATTTGTTTTTTCTTTACATTATCCTGTTGGTTTTGCCATACATTGACATGAGTCCTCCATGCGTATACATGTGTTCCCCTTCAAGAACGCCCCCACCCACCTCCCTCCTGATTCCATCTCTCTGGGTCATCCCGGTGTACCATCCCTGAGCACTCTGCATCATGCATCAAACCTGGGCTGGCGATTCCTTTCACATATAATAATTTACATGTTTCAAAGCCATTCTGCCATATCATCCCACCCTTGCCCTCTCCCATAGAATCCAAAAGACTGTTCTATACATCTTTGCCTCTTTTGCTGTCTTGCATACAGGGTTATTGTTACCATCTTAAAATCCTGGTGGCTCTGACAGTAAAGAATCCATCTACAATGTGTGAGACCTGGGTTTGATCCCTGGGTTGGGAAGATCCCCTGGAGAAGGGAACGGCTCTCCACTCCAGTATTTTGGCCTGGAGAATTCCATGGACAGAGGAGCCTGGCAGGCTACAGTCCATGGGGTTGCAAAGAGTCAGACACGACTGAGCGACTTCACACTTTCAATCATATATTGCATCAGTCAAGATTCAAACAGGGAAGCAAAACCATTAACAGTATTATAGGTAAGTGATTCTAAAGATAAGATCATTGACTGTTTATGTGTCAACCTGACTTTACCTAGGTAGCTGATAAACCACTTCTGGAAAGGGTACTCTCTGAGAGTACTTCCACAAGAGACTAGCCTTTGGTTTGGTAGACTAAGTAAAGAAGACTGCCCCCACCAATGCAGATGGGCCTCAGCCAATCTGCTGAAGGCCTGAGTAGAATAAAAAGCAGGAGGATGAAAGAATTTTCTCTCTGCTTCAGTTGTGCCATCCATATTCTCCTGTTGTCAGTCATCAGTGCTCTTGGCTGTCAGGCCTACAAACTACACCAGACTTGCCTTATTCTGCAACTTGCAGATGGCAGGTCATGGGACTTCTCAGCTTCCATAATCATGTGAGCCAATTCGTATAATATATATTTAAATATATGTGTGTGGGTGTGCATACAGTATCTGTGTATGTGTATCAAACAAAATAGGATACATATACTTATCTATGTATAGCTATACTCACATATACATACTAAATATTATATATAAATATCATATTTACATATGGAAAGATAATAGGATAGATAATATTTTAATATAAAATATGTATATAGTATATATGCTATTATATTGGTTTTTATTTCTCTGTAAAAACCTGATATAACTTTATCCATTTGTGGGAGGAGCTCAGGAAGTTAACTACAAAAACCAAAAGGCAGAGAAGGAAGATCAAATAAAAAGAAACTAAATTACTAACCAGATATCCTAAAACACTGAAGCGGTTAGGTATTTGAACCTTGAGAGGACATCTGGAAAACCAAGCATGACCAGGTGTCAGAATGGGACAATTATAAAGCTTATGGAGATCACGACTTTTGCAGTTTATGAATCTAAGTTTGGGCCTGAAGTTACTATTGGTCAGTAGGGAGGACACCCAGGAAGCCAAGCCAAGTAGAGGGAAGAAAGCTGGAGTCTGCCAGAACCTCTGCTCTGTTCCACATCACAAGGGAAATAAAAGAAAATCTAGAACCTATTGGTACCTACGCACCTGTCTTACACCACATCTGTCCCCAAGGACCTTCAGAGAAAAACGCCTGCTCCTATACTTGAACCTGCCAAATCTCCTGCAAATTTCTCTTTTGGCCAACTCTAACCTGGAGCTATACAAGAAGAAGTTTCTGCGAAACTTAGTATAGCTAAGAGGAAAAGGGAGCAGCAGAGAATGAGATGGTTAGATTGCATACACCAACTCAATGGATACAAATTTGAGCAAACTCCAGCAGATAGTGAAGGACAGGGAAATCTGGTATGCTGCAGTTCATGGGGTTGCAAAGAGTCAGACATAACTTAGCAACTGAACAGTAACAATAACTACAAAAATGACACATATGCTGATCCAGGAGAGAGGGGAAAAACTGATGATGCAGGCAACAGAGAGGAGTAGATCTGTAGTTGTAACCTTGAGTAGGCAAGAGGGTATAATATAGCTAGTATATAAGGAAAGGAACTACATTTAGAACAAAGCAAGGTGTTTGGGTTAACGAAAATATATTTCCAGGAAATGACAATCATCTCTGAATTCACTGATAACAAACATTAAAATAAAACATTAAAATCATCAAGTTAGAAAAACTTTGGTGTCTTTTAGGAGATAATTACTACTTAGCTGAATACAAATCTTCGTATGTTACGTCACTAATAGTGAAAATGTGTTTGTTAGTGTAGCTCAATAACTTTATATTGTATGAAATGAAAATGAAGATACAAAATGAAAAAAATAACAGATTTATTTACTTCTAAATACCAAATGACCTCACACTTGGCCCTGATTTCATTAGCCATATATAGTCTCATGAATTCAATCTGTTTTCCCTTTGTCTCTACTGTAGATCACTCTTTTGGTTAGTCTGCCCAATTGCCTATTTGACAACTCCACTCCTAAATTCTTCAAGGCAACTCTGATTCAACCTGGCCAAAACTTAATCCATGACTTTCTGTATCCCATACCTCCTCCAATTTTGGTGCCTTCCTAATCATAAAAACCAAGTTTTCAAGTTAGAAATATAGTAGCTCTCCTACCTTTATCTCCACCATCTTACTCAATCACCCCTTTAACTGCCTTGCCCTGGTCCTTTGTTTCCAGTAACCGCCACTTACCTCAGTTTACAACAGATTATCTAATCCATGCAACCGAAACTTTTCTCCTGGAGAATTATAAGAGCTTTGTTGTTAACCACCATATTTCGTCACTCTCACCCTAGTCCATGCTCCTCAAGTGCTAGATTCAAGTGCTTACTTGCTTAGTCATGCCTGACTCTTTGCCACCCTATGGACTATAGCCCTCCAGGGTCCTTTGTCCATGGAATTTTCCAGGCAAGACTACAGGAGTAGGTTGCCATTTCCTTCTCCGGGGGAATCTTCCAGACCTAAGGATTCAACTTTTGTCTCCTGTGTCTTCTGCACTGCAGGTGGGTTCTTTACCAACTGAGCCATCAGGGAAGCTCCCACTCTATCTAATTAGTTTGGCGGTTTGTTTAAATGACTGAATCACTTTTCAATGTTTTTTTTTTAAATTCCTCTCAAAATAATTATCACACTCTTTAACAAGAACTACCAATTTAGGTGTGCACTACCTCTTCTATCTCTTCAAATAGGAACAATGGGAGAAAAATGAAGGCACTATGTTTTTATGTAGTAAGGATATATTTTTATATTAATAGAAGGGGGAAACATTATCTTTTAAAACATATATGTGGAGCCTTCAATTTAATGATTGACAAAATTTCTGCATAGCAGTCAAAACTAGTAGATACCAGAGTCTACAAAAGGCATCATCAGATGCTTTGAAAACCAAAGAAAATGGTTAAAAAAACATTAAACAAAGATATGCAAGGTTAATGGGTTTATTTCAAGGTGTCTCAGATCTTATACTAATACTAGCTATAAATGCCAAACTTATAAAGTATGTGGCACTTGACAAACTTACTGAGCCTTGAACCTTTTTGTTATCAGAGTGCACCACAGAACAACTGCTCTGCAGAACACTTTTGGGAATGCTGCCTTAGTCATTTAAGAATAAAATGGAGGTCTGAAGAAGTTGGGATTGAAGAAGTCAAGAGAATATATCAAACAGAGCTTGAATTTCTCTGTGGGTTTTAAGTAGGGGAATCTCACATAGTTAAGGAAATTCTGCTGGACAGAAATAAAGTAAGACAAACGGGAGTGGAACACTGGACACAGAAGCTGAAGATGTGAGAAATCACTGAACCCATTATGGAAGGGGAAGAAAGTGAAAAAAGACCTCCAAGTATCCCCTAAAGTACCTGGGTACTTATTAAAGGAAAGTCAAGAGTTGTGTTTCCTGGCATAAATAGTTTGACACTTGGTTTTATGACTTATGCATCTGTATAATTTCTAACCATCATATTTATTATCTTATTATTAGTTTGACCAAATCCAGATTATCCAAACTGAAACACCAGCAGACATTTTCTAAAGAGGAAAATAATACAATACACCTTCTTTAAAAAGGACAAGCACTGCAAATAGCAAATTATAATACTGAATTTAAAACAGGAAAATAAAAAAAGAACCTTGGTCTTTTGAGGACATTGTTTTGAATATATCTGAAAGGAAAAGATAAGAAGAACAAAACTATTTTTCACCTAAGCAATACATTACCAAAATATTGTTGAAAATAATTTGAGAACTTTGTGTTTTCAATTCCGTATATCTGGGACAACAAAAATATATATGGACTTTTAATGAGAAGTATGGGCCTTGTTAAGTTTCAGTGGCCCTTTAAGAGTAATGAGTTGGATGGCCTTCTAGAAATTCTCTGATCACTTCTTTTTGATAAGAATTTTATACTGTAATGTATAATTATGAAAAAAATGAACTTAAATAGGACAAAGACAATTCAAAAAAATCTTCTTTATAATATAGCAATTTTTGATTCAGGATCTAAGAACAACAAAAAAAAGTTTGCCCCTTGTTTTTGTTCCTCACATATCTTATGCAGAAAAAAATGTAGGCATTGCTTTCCACCCTATCTCTTCTTAAATTACCCCATGAATCACAAATTATACCTTCCATCAGTGTTCAAATCCCATTTTCATTGCATATAGAAATATACCACTCACCAATCATTTATATCTGAATATAAGAAAGATCTACAGGAAGTCCTCCCCAATCAAAATACAGAAATAAAGGTACATGTTTTGTTTTGTTTTTAAATATTATTTAAGCATACTGTTCATGTGTATACACATCAAATTTCAGAACATATTTTACCTGTATTGATTACAACAGGAGAAAAAGAATGAGTTATAACAGGGACAGCCAAAGATGAAATAAAAATGTCTTAAAGTAAAGGACAGATATTTGGGTAAAACTTCCAAGAAGGGCAGCTCTATTTAGCTCACCATTTCCCAACCCTTCTCACCAACCTTGTAGTCCTACCACAAACACAATATGTTGTAACTTATCAAATAGCATGAACTCAACTGTATCTGATATTTTAAAAAGCACATCTACATGTTTTAAAATTCTTTTTATGAAAGAAAAATCAGAGATAGATTTTGTTTCCTTAGCCAACTTTCTCTGTGAGAAAGCTCTAAATGTTCCAAGATAAATGATACAAGAAACAATGAGTAGTAAAGCTCACATATACACATCATAGTCCAGACTGTATCCCACTAGTTTTTACTTATCACATTTCCCATGAAACTTTTTATCAGGACTACTAACAAGTACAAAATGACAAACCTGAGTTTCACCTTTGTTGTCTCCTCAAAGTACTTTTTTTTTTTCTCCAGAGGCTCTAATGAGCAGTGAAATGGTCCAAAGGTAGACATCAAGAAGTAAGAAGAGAAGAGGTAATGGCCTGTATAACCCGAAAACTATAGAATCAGTTCCTGGGTAATTGAGTGTTGGTGGGACTTGGCAAAAAGAGAGCCACCAACTATAATTCATTCAGACTTAAAAGAAGCTCTCTTTCCAGTATCAAAGTATAATGAAGAACTGAGTGCAAAATGCACTGCCAATTTATGATTATAGCATTCAGTGATCCATCCAAGGACTAATGCTGTATAATCATGAATATGAGGGAAGGGCATATGATGGGTACAAAGAGCTATTCTAAAGGCAGATCTGCAGGAGACAATTACAATTAGATTGTATGAACTGACGCCAAAAACACTTTTGCCTTAGTTTTTAATAATTATGAATCAATTCAATAGAGTTTTTCCTTTTAAGGAGGTGTTGTGGCTTGAAGAGTACAAAGATAAAGATATATTTCTGCCTTTGAAATTTTAAAACAGAGTGTGGAGCAGAACCATATTCTTAAATAACTTCAGTTAAGGGAACATTGTGGAAGTTCAGAAGAGTGAGCAATTAATTAAGAAAAACCCTTCCTATGTACTTTGCCATGATTGCTTGAAGGTCCAATAGTAAAATACAGGTTGAAGTCCTTCTATAAAAACAGGAAAAGGTCATAAGGAGAAAAATCACCAATCCATTCATTTAAAAATAATTTTAGTTGAGAATCTACTATGTGCCATACATTCTTCTAGATATGAGGATAAAAAGCAATGAGATATTACCCCATTACCAATCCACTTACTGTCTAACAGAAAAAGGAGACAGGTAGGAGATACACACACTATTAGACAAATAGAAAGATTACAAATCTAAAAGACTTCTCACATAATGTTTGTTTTATTTAGCTGAATTTTCTATATGGATTGATAAAGATATAATTCTCTCTGGTATAAACTGATAGAAGCATAAACAAAATAATTCATATGATATAGGCTAAGTGATGCAAATACTCTGCAATTCTCAGGAATATCTCTGTCATTGCCCAAGGACTCAGTCTGTAGTATACAATCTGGGAAGATTGTATAGTAAACAGTTTCCAAATGTGATTGCAAATCAGAGCTGTTTAGGCAACTTTAAACCATTACAGATACCTAACTCTAGCTACAGTCACTCTGTGAACCATTTTGCAAACCACTGGCCTTGACCATGAGGAACATCTAAATTTTGGTAAGAGCCAAGAGTGACTACTGAAAGATAAACTAGCTTATGGGTTAGAGAGGATCAGGAATCACAGGGAAAGAAAGGATATCTTTGTACATCATCAACTAAATTCTCTCACTCAACTCTCTCCTCATGCTTTTACTCTATTCTGTGTTTCTTCTATTTGTCTTCTCCTCCCCTGTGGGAGATCTGAGAGACATACTTCATCTACAATTAAAGGAACAGAATGGCAGTTCAGGTTAACATTATTTCTATACATTAAGAAATATCCCTCACATGAAAACACAGACTATAGAAATTCTTTGGGAAAAAAACAGATGTAAAGATTATTCTACACTTCCATTAATTTCACTTGGAAAAGTATAGACTTATTAAGCATAAACAAGTGAGGTGGATGGAGGGAGAGAACAGGACTGGTTAATTGATTAAGTGGAAAAGTTCAGCAACCATGAGTTCTAGATTTTTTTAAAAATTCAATAATTCAAATAAATTTTGGCATCACTCTATGCTTAATATTATTGAGGATTACAAAAATAGGAAAAGAGATATCTCAATGTTAGCATGACTATATTAATCACTCTGTATTTGATCTAATATTTGGTTTCATTTTCATTTCTTCATTAAATAAATAATGGGTAAGTATTAACCATGGACCAGGTATTGCACTAGAGATAAAATATTGCAGGCTGAGTCCTTGCTCTTTTGGATAACACTTTCTAGTAAAGTAAAGACAACCATGGAAATTATCATAATGTGATAAAAACAGAGAATAGGATCATTACAAGGACACAAAAAGCCAACTTCATGAGGCTTGCAGTCAGCAAAGAATTTCTGGAATTTAGCATTCAAAGTAAGACTTGAAGTACATGTAGGAGCTTTCCAGTTGGAAAATAAACAACAAATTCTCTCAGAAAAGTACATGCACAGTTTTGAAGGTAAGGTATACGTTCAGGCAACTGCCAAATAGTTCATGGCAAAGTACACTGTCGAAGATGGAGAGAGGTGCAGCCTGAAGGGCCAGGTTTTAAATTGTGAAGTCATCTTAAAAAGGTGGACTATATCTTAATAAGAAGCACTGAAAATATTTTAACCATGAGGACTCTAAATCAGGTTTGTCTTTCAGTAAATTCACTCAGCCTTCCAGTTTAAAAAGATTCAAAATTTAGACAGAATCAAGACTAGCACTAGAGAATTTGATCAGTTAGGAAGCCAGTCAAGTACCCTGGGTGACATGATGAAGGGTATGGCCTGGATAATGAGTAGGAAAATGTAATGAAGTGGCTGAAACTGAGCAACATGAAAGTGGTAACACAGACAGACTTGGTGATGTTTTGGATGTGAGTGTAAAGAGGGCAAGGTGATGGTTTTAGATAAACACATAAAAGGAGGAAGAGGTTACACTCAATATTTGGATATTTTGACTTTTCCATAACAAGGCAGAGATCCAAATCAGATATCAATAAGTAGTTGGAAGTGTGGGTCTAGACTGAAGTTTAGGAGGGAGAACAAGCTGCAGAAAAAAGTTTGGGAAACTTTCATCTATGAGCTTCCCTGGTGGCTCAGACAGTAAAGAATCTGCCTGCAGCAGAGGAGACCCAGGTTCAATCCCTGGATCGGGAGGATCCCCTGGAGAAGGGAATGGCACCCCACTCCAGTGTTCTTGCCTGAAAAATCTCATGGACAGAAGAGTCTGGCGGGCTGCAGTCCATAGGGTCAAAAAAAGTCAGGCACGACTGAGTGACTAACTTTCACTTTCAATCTATAGATAGTAATGGGAGTCATGGAAGCTAACAGTATTGTTCAGTTTTAGTTTGTAAATGATGTATAATAGAAACAAAACCAACCAAGGAAGAGGACCCTCAAAACAATTAAGGAGTAGCCAGAGAAGAAAATTCAAGAATGTGGTTGAGAGGAAGCCAAGGAAAGTTGATCAGGGACAGAGTACTCAGTTTTGCCATTTACTGATAGAACGTCAAATTAAACTTATAAAAAAAAATGGAAAAAAAATAAATAAATAAAAGACATTGAGGGGTCTTTGTTTGCTTAACCTCCTATATAACACACTCTCTCTTCTCATATCTTGAAATGTTTATCTATGCCCCTTCTAGTCAGAAAATGTGTTTTTTTTTCAAACTTCATGTGTGTTATTTGCATGTTTCCTCTTCCACAGGAGAGGTATCAACAGAGTTTTTAGTAATGCCTATTCTATAACCAACTTGAAAGGAAAGATCAGGGTCTTAGGTACTATGTAATTATTTCTCTGAAAAAAATATGCATTTTTCATCAGTTAGACATGTCAAGCTATGCTGAAATCCTGATATGACTTTAAAACTATAAGCTCTATGAGGGCATGAAATGAAATTAGTTCTTTCATCATTGTACTCACCATCATTACTGACACAAATTAGATGCTCAAAATGCATTTCTGAGTGAATGAATAGATAGATTAATGAACAGAGTACCTGAGTCAAAAGTCAGAATTATCTGATATTTACATTATATAGTCTGCAAAATGGAGATGATGAATTCTGGGAAAGGAATCAACTGAAATTCACAAAATAAATATTAACTGATCTTCTGGGAAAATCTCAAGTATAGTTTCACACTAATTAGCAGAAATAAAAATCCTCTGTCCAACCCGTAGATGCATCCATGCATATATTAGCCAACAAAGTATTTAGCTCGCTAAACTCTGTTAGGGGTTATTAGAAAAAAATGAGAGCCAAAAATAACTGAACAAGTGACTAATGTGACAACAACAAAATCAGCACTGACAAGGGCAAAACAGTGCCATGTGAAAGCAGCAATATAAATGACTCATTCATGATAACATGTTATGAATTAATACCGGGTCCTCAGTAAATCATTTTTAGTCACTTTCTTTAAAGCACTGGTTACTAACCACTACAGTGAGCATCATTCCACTCCCTCTCATTTTTTCCACTACAAAACACTAGAGATAATAACTCTGTGCTATGATTACAACCATTGTACGCCTTCAGTTTCCTGTTTCTTTTTACAGTATATTCAATTAAGTGATTTGAGTTAGTGCATATTCTGAGTAGACAAAACTACTGCTCTGATCATTAACAGGAAATAAAACTTGGAGCTAAAAGTTACCACCCATGCCCACCAGCCAGGTCCCTCAAACCAAAACAACCTTACATAAGCAACTGCAAGCATGTTGGAGGGGTCTCTAGGAATAAAGAAAACAATGCCAAAGATCAGTGGGTAGCTAAGGATGGACAAGGTACAACCCTTTCTCTCACTAGCACCAAAGGAGTCAACCAGAATACTTTAAACAATAAGTAAAATTATCTCCCTTCACACAGATCCAGAAACAGGTATTTCAGGAACTGATTCAGGGCCTAGGGATTCAGGTTTTTCATTTCCCTACTCTGCCATCCCACTGGATTAGTGTCTTCACCCTTTGCCTTCCCTACTCATGTTGAAAGACAACTGCCACAGTTTCAGAGATTTCATGTAGATAAAATAAAACTTTAGGGAAATTTTTCTCTTCTCCTTCTCCTTTTTTGGAGATAAACATTTCCCAGAAGTCTTCCGAAAGACTTTTCTTCAAAGTTCATTATTCAAGGGTAGATCACATGAACACACCCTAAGTGCATTCTAAACTCAGGCTCAGCCAACAGGGACAGAGGCAGATGAGAAATGGCACCCAACAGTGTCATTCTTTTCTCTTGGCATTGCTCACACTTGGCACTTTCTTTCCTCAACCACATTTCTCCCACTCCACTTTTCTAAGCTGACTTTATTGCCTTTTATATAAGCCTGACTGAAGACAGTATTTTGTCTCATGTTGACTTATGTATCAGTAGTATTGCAATTTCTCTGTGTAAAGTACTTTGTCTTTTGGATTTTTAGAGTGTGATTGATCACATTTACAAATAACATATGAAAGTCAGAAAATTTAATTGGACAAGCAAGAGAAAAGTTATTCATGTACCCAGAAAACTGATTCTTTTGTTGGTTAAATGGACCATAAATATTTTCAGTGGTTTTAATAATAGTGTACTTACAAAGCACTAAATTCGAGGTAAAAGAAAAACAAAACTTAATGCGCCTTGATTGGAGAAAATGAAAAATCTTATCTATAGGCTTGCTACTTTAAATTAATGAAAAAAAAAGAACTGCTCTACTTTTTTGGTACATTATTAGCATTGCTCTCTACACTAAATACTGAAGACTCCCTCATGTCTACTCTTAAAAAGGATCCAGGCTATAAAACAGAAAAGCCTTGTAACACAAAAAACAGGATGTCCAAGGTACTATAAAATCATATAATTTTAAACTCAGAGAGATGACTAATATAAACTCCTTGTTTCACAGATAAGAAAATAGAAACTCTGAGATATGAAGCCCAGAATCATCAATAACTGGGAAACAGAGCTGAGATTTCAAATTGTTTAACTGAAATTTCTACTTCTTTCCTATTTTAAAATTGCCCTTTCCACTAATATTTAAGTAAATTCTCAAATGTCAGTGTAAAAACTAAATGATCATGGACTAAGTCAATTTGTTTAACAGAAAGTTAATCAGAATATCCTTTTTGTTTCAATTTTGATTACCAAAACTTCCTAAAATATATTTGTTTTCTTCCTTGCCTTATTAAATAGATTGAGTACTACTTAATGAGTCTTGAATTGTTTTTAATCTGGAAGATCTTGATAACTTCACAATAAATATCATATTTTTATTGTTTTATGACAAGATTTCATGTTTATAAAATTAAGCTGGATTTTTTTTTATTATTGGCCCTATATCATTTCCTGGACAATGCCAAGTTGGTGACTTTCATGGTCATGTAGTTATTTGCTTATAAAACAAAGATATAAGCTCCTTTATTTAGATGTCCAGCACAGAAAATAATTCTGACTTGTATTTTTTATATATTTTTATTTTGACTTTCCATAGTTCTAATATCATCCAGCATGGGAAAGTGGCAGATGAATGATGAATGATTTGAGGATATGAAAGATTTAGTCACTGTTCTAATTCTCTGACCTGATAATCCAAGACCAGCATTAATAAATGGAATCAGGAAGCCTCGCAAGGGTTTACTGAAGGAAGAAAAAGGGCTTTTTTCTTCTTTTGCACAGAGAAACATAAAGCCCTTCTACTTTGCCTCCTTTAAAATTAAGCCAATTGTGTGAAACTTTGAGCACTCTTCTAGAGGTGAAACAATTATTCTTGTACACATGTCCATCATTTTCTTTGCTTCTTAGTGAATCAACTGTGGAAATACCTACACTGGGAGCTTCAAGGGCTGCAGATTCAGAAACAACTTCTCTTCTCTATTCATACCTGGAGTTAGGGTGGAACAAGAAAAAATAGTGCAGAGCAGGGCACAACATAATAAGACTTGATAAACTGCGAAGTATTCCAAAACTATGCTCTCCAAATATTTGGGAAAGTATCTCCTCAAAATGTATAATTTAGTCAATAAATAGTATTTAAAATAATCATGAATATACTGATTTTAAAATAGCAATTCTTGTTAAATTTTTGCTCTCCATGCTTTCACTATGAGACTTACCTATAGAAAAGACAGTTACAATTAAATCCTCTTCTTATTTTGGTTACAAAACATAAATAAGGTATAAGATTCATCTGTTACAGATTAATTACAGCATAAGTTGAACACTGTTTTAGAAACAATTTAGTATATCTCAGCAAAGTGAAAATGAAAGATGATGGTATCATCATTCCCAAACAATACGCAATGTGACTAAGTACCAGTGTGACTGAATCATAACCATCAACTGATGACTGAAAACCCACTGAATGTTAATATCATTCAACATATCATGAGTTCCATAAACTATGACTTCTAAGATACTCCTGAAATGAACTCAATAGGATTCACCGACATAGAACATCCATTAGCTCTGAATATTTTTGGAAGTTTTGTTCTACTTCATAAAAAGTTCTAATTTTCATTTCTAAAAGCATGTGTTAACTCAGTAGTTTGCTCTGTGATTACTAGAGCATCACGTGTATTTTCTAGCTTTATAGCTATATCTTCATCTCTACATATTTATATATTTGTCCCATATTTATTGCACATTCCCAAAGACATGGTTGATTTTTAGGTGTACATCAATAAGAGCCATATATATATTCACACACAGTAGTATATTTATATACTACTGCCAATCTTAATATTCTTTTAAAACCCTCTTTTTAACATCCTTCAAAATACATTTTAAGTGCATCTTAGGAAGAGGACATATGATTCATATTTATGCCTTCCCACTCTACCTCCATGCCTGGAACAATTTATTTCTGCAACACAATGGCTGAAAAGAGTAGCAATTTATAAATGAATTTCATTTTAAAACTTTAACAAATCAGTCCCTAAAGGAACAATTTCTTCTCATAATAAATATCAATAACCATCGAGCCAAAGACTGATAATAGGCTTTTATCAACAACTGGAGGAATGACATCAGCAAGATGTTGGCACAGGATGTTCCAGCCCTTGCCATCATGTACAAACACTGATTGTGACAACCTCCTTAAGATAAGCACCTTCTTAAATAAACAGTGTTGGGAAAACAGGATATCCATAGGTGAAAATATAAAAATGGATCCTTATCTTATACCATATATGAAATCAACTCAAAGGTTTAAATTTGGGGACTGAAACCATAAACTTCCTAAATGACAGGGGAGAATCTTTTTTTAATTTTTTTTTAGTTTCTTTTTTTTTTTAATTTTCTTTACTTTATTGTGTTGGTTTTGCTATACATTGACATGAATCCACCATGGGTATACATATGCTCCCCCTCCAGAACCCCCCTTCCTCCACCCTCTCCCTGGGTCATCCCGGTGCACCAGCCCCGAGCATCAAACCTGGGCTGGTGATTGATTTCACATATGATAATTAACATGTTTCAATGCCCTTCTCCCATATCATCCCACCCTTGCCCTCTTCCACAGAGTCCACGAGACTATTCTATACATCTGCGTTTCTTTTGCTGTCTCGCATGCAGGTTCTCATTACCATCTTTATAAATTCCATATATATGCATTAGTATACTGTATTTTTGTTTTTCCTTCTGGCTTACTTCACAGAGGGGAAAATCTTGACACTGGTCTGGGCAATAATTTTTTAGATATTGCACCAAAAGCCTAAACAACAAAAGCAAAAATAAATACTTGAGATTACATCAAACTAAGCATCTTCCACATAGCAAAGAAATCCATGAACAAAATGAAAAGGCAATCTACACAGTGGTAGAAAGCATTTTAATAAACTAATTGACATATTTCTATGGCAAACCATATAGCTGATAAGGGGTTAAGATACAAAATATATATAAAAGTCATACAGCTCAATAGTAAAAATAAGATAAAAATAAAAAATAACCTGATTTAGACATTTTTCCAATAAGGGCCATGAAAAACTATTCAACACCACTAATCATCAGAGAAATGCAAGTCAAAACCACAATGAGACATCATCTCTCACTTACATGAGGATGTCTATCATCTAAAGAAAACAAATCTTGCCAAAGAGGGAGAAGAAAAAAGAACCCTGACACACCAGTACATGTTGGTAGGAATATGATCTGGTGCAGTCATTACAGAAAACTGTATGGAGGTTCCCCAAAATATTAAAAATAGAACTACACTATTAACAAGTAATACCACTTCTATATACTTATCCAAGGGAATTTAAATCAGTACCCCAAAGAAATAGCTGCATTCCCATGTTTATTGAAGCATTATTCACATTATTCAGCATTTCCCACAGCCAAAATATGGCAACAACTTAAACGTCCATCATTGGATGAATACATAAAAAAATGTGGTATATACTTGTGATGGAATATTAATCAGCCTTTAAAAAGAAGAAACTCCTGCTGTTTGGGTCACGATAGGTGGTCATTATACTAACTGAAATAATCAGACATAGAAAGACAAATATTTCATGATTTCACTTACATGTTGAATCTAAATATTCAAACTCACAGAAGTAGAAATTAAAATGGTAGCTGCTAGGGGGTGGGGAGAAAAAAACGAAGAGGTGAGACTTCAAAGATACAAAGTTTCAGCTATGTAAAATAAAGACACTCTGGAAGTTCTACAATATAGCGGGGCACATTTTTTTTGACAACTGGCATCAAAATTGTATCTCACAGTAAAGACGTTATGCTGTGTTCTGAATCGATTCAGTCATGTCCAACTCTTTGAGACCCTTTGGACGGTAACCCACCAGACTCCTCTGTTACGGGATTCTCTAGGCAAGAATCCTGGAGTGGGTTGCCATTTCCTCCTCCGAGGGATCTTCCTGACCCAGGGATCCAAACCCACATCTCTTCTGTCTCCTGCATTAGCAGGCAGGTTAGGCCCAAACACCCGAAGGCAGAGGAGTGTATGCTGCTTCAGTTAAAAGGATATTTATCTAAATCAAGCATAACAATTCATCTTATCCTACCTCTATTAAGTATTCAAGTTCATTACTACTAAAGTTAAGGGTAAGGACATTGAGGGAAAAGGAGTTAGGAAATTAGAAAAATGACTAGGAATAAAACAAAATTATAGCATTTTCATTTTGATGTGATTATAAGCAACAATTGGTGTTTCCATACATTATAATAATGCTTGGCATATGTTGTGAAAGCAACTCAGATTCTTAGTGTAAAACCTAAAACAGTGAGAAACTCCATTAGTCCAGGAAAGCTTATCTTAGTGAAATGGCTATTTTAGTATATTTATGTTACTATCGAAACCATAAACTTGATCCAAATCATTACAATTAATAGAGATTTAGACTAAATTTCTCATTCAATGGTTAAGTGAGGCCCAGAAATAATGTTTTATGGAGTATTACTTACAAATAGTAGTGAGTATAATGATAATAATAATTTTCACAAGCAGCTAAAACATTGGAAGAAGTGTATATGCCAGGTACTGCTTAAGCACTTAAAGAATCTTCCTGACCAGGGATCGGACCCTGGTCTCCAGCAGTGCAGGCAGACTCTTTACCATTTGAGCCACCAGGGAAGTCTACTAACCCATTACTACTCAGAATTTCACGATGTGGCTCCGTGAATACACCACCACTTAATGGATGAAGGAGATGAAAGAAGATACTATTTTTATCACTGTTTTACACACAAGGAAATTAAGATCAAACAACCAGCAATTTGTATGATACAGGTATGATCTAATAATAATTATTTTCAGTCTAACAAATGTTTAAACAGCCTGTGGAACATATTTTCTTTCTCTACCAAAGTCACTACAGAAATCTTAGTAAGACTATTATTGTTATTAGTAAGATATTTTGGGGGGTGACAAGAGTAACTAAATTTCAGCTAAATCCCTTTGGAAACAATCCCAAATCAAGAATAAGCAGGTCTAAGATAATGAAAGAGTATTGCATTTGCAACCACCACTTCAGGCACCAACAACACTAGAAGAAACCTAAGAATGGGTCACAGATAGTGATACTATCAACTGATATCATAAATCATATCATAAATTTTTCCTAAATCAGTTGAAAGGAAGGATATCAAATTGCCAAGAAAGTCTTTTTCCAGTTTACATAACAATCTTTTAAATACCACTGAGTCATCTTTTTAAAAGGGGGTTTCATCTGAGTCATCCCAGCTAACAAATCACAACATCCTCAGCAAAATTTAGAAGCAAGTCTAAGGGTAATTCTGAGAAGGAAATGGCAACCCACTCCAGTGTTCTTGCCTGGAGAATCCCAGGGACGGCAGAGCCTGGTAGGCTGCCGTCTCTGGGGTCGCACAGAGTCGGACATGACTGAAATGACTTAGCAGCAGCAGCAGCTAAGGGTAATTGCATGCCCTCCTGAAAACTTGGTTGCAAGTGGGGCTGATAAAGCAGCTATGAACTGTCATTCACTGTAGCTGATAGTGTTTGAATTTTTGAAACAGATTTTTTTTTTTTGCAAAAGTTCAGGAAATAAAAGTCCAGAAAGTCATTGCATAGTATATGGTTTTTGAAGTAAGAAAGAAACTTGTACAACTTAATGACCCTCAAATTAACGCTTCTTAGAATAACACTCTCTTAGTAGGATCTTCATGGTCAATAGTTTCAGGTTTCAAGCCATTAGCCAGTGAATAAAGTATTGAATATCAATTATTTACCATAGTACTAGTGTCATTGGCAAAGCAAACAACATGATTGCTTTCTAGAAACAGCTCATCCCACCCATCAAAAGCTTTCCATTATACAACTGGGTAGGCTGAATTTCACTTCAAATATCTAGTGAATAAAATATCCAGCAGAAACCTGTATGCAGGTCAGGAAGCAACAGTTAGAACTGGACATGGAATAACTGGTTTCAAATAGGAAAAGGAGTACGTCAAGGCTGTATATTGTCACCCTACTTATTTAACTTCTATGCAGAGTACATCATGAGAAACGTTGGGCTGTAAGAAGCACAAGCTGGAATCAAGATTGCTGGAAGAAATATCAATAACCTCAGATATGCAGATGATACCACCCTTATGGCAGAAAGTGAAGAAGAACTAAAGAGCTTCTTGATGAAAGTAAAAGAGGAGAGTGAAAAAAATGGTTTAAATTTCAACATACAGAAAACTAAGATCATGGCATCTGGTCCCATCACTTCATGGCAAGTAGGTGGGAAAACAGTGGAAACAGTGTCAGACTTTATTTTTTTGGGCTCCAAAATCACTGCAGATGGCGACTTCAGCCATGAAATTAAAAGTTATGACCAACCTAGACTGTATATTAAAAAGTACAGACATTACTTTGCCAACAAAGGTCCATCTAGTCAAGGTTATAGTTTTTCCAGTAGTCATGTATGGATGTGAGAGTTGGACCATAAAGACAGCTGAGTTCCAAAGAATTGATGTTTTTGAACTGTGGTGCTGGAAAAGACTCTTCAGAGTCCCTTGAACTGCAAGGAGATCCAACCAGTCCATCCTAAAGGAGATCAGTCCTGGATGTTCATTGGAAGGACTGATGTTGAAGCTAAAACTCCAATGATTTGGCCACCTGATGCAAAGAACTGACTCAATTGAAAAGACTCTGATGCTGGAAAAGATTGAGGGTAGGAGGAGAAGGGGTCAACAGAGGATGAGATGGTTGGATGGCATCACCGACTCAATGGACATGAGTTTGAGTAAACTCCGGGAGTTGGTGATGGACAGGGAGGCCTGGTGTGCTGCAGTTCATGGAGTTGCAAAGAGTTGGATACGACTGAGCAACTGAACTGAATTGAACTGATTTTCTTGAGAAATACCCATAAAACATCTCTCACATAGGAATCTCTTGCTGCTGCTACTGCTAAGTCGCTTCAGCCATGTCCGACTCTGTGCGACACCATAGACGGTGGCCCACCAGGCTCCTCCATCCCTGGAATTCTCCAGGCAAGAACACTGGAGTAGGTTGCCATTTCCTTCTCCAGGAGATCTTCCTGACCCAGGGATTGAACCCAAGTCTCCCGCATGGTGGGCAGACGCTTTACCATCGGAGCCACCAGGGAATCCCTAACTTAGTTTTCTTTTCATATTTAAGACCACTAGCCAGTATCAAGAGACAGATGAAGGATACTGGTAATTAATATAGATTATATCATTTAATCTATATAAATTACATAAGTATAGAAAATAATTGGTTACTGTCTCACCAAAAATCAGACGCTGAAAATTTTGAAGTAGGAACTACCACATGTTTAAAAGTACACATCATTAAATCAGTGAGAATTATTAAAGCAATCATATTGTAACAGGCTTTTTCCTGATAATTCTAGCAAACAAAGTGAAAAATGACTTTCACTGCTAAAATGCACTTGTCCTTTTTAATTGTAACTATTTCATGTAGAATAAATTGTATAGTTTCTACAAGTGCCAAAAACCTAGACCTTGTCTTTTTTTCTTTTTCTGTCTTCAAGCCCTCAGTCTAGTACTTGTGTGCAAGTAGGTTTTAAAAACTATATCCTGAATAAATAACAATAGATGGATATAAGTCATTATGCAAAGTTAAGATATTTAAACACTGTAAAACTATTATGCTTAAGTCAGCATCTAGTGCAGAGAGGGGATGATTATATCTTAATTTCTACCCACTCCTTGTTAAGACATTATTAAATACCTAAAGAACCTGCATGTGTTAGCGGAATACTTCATTATAATGGCTGAGTAGTATTCTCTTTTTCTCCCCAAATCAAAATGTATAATAGGAAACAGCAAGTTAATCTGGACATGGTAAGTCTGTGTTACAGAGAACAAGTCAGTGAAGACCACATTCATCTTTTTCTTATTTGCCAGCAAATCAAGAGTTAAAGAATTCAGCTTCTAAATCAGCAGTTTCCAAACAGTATTCCATGGAACCCTGGAGGGTTGCCAGGGTTCATGGCATCTGGGCTTCTCAACATTACTATTCTCTCCACCAAATTTTAGCAAGGAAAAAAGTTAGTGTTTTTCTCTAAAATGAACTTTGGAATAAAAAAAATGGGATATTAAAAATTGGAAATCACTTATCTAAATGAGTTCTATTTCCTTTAAAGTACTGAGATTAAATAATTACACATGTATTGCAGTGCTGCAGCCATTCAAAACATTTTGGAAACTTCTCTGGAAAGTCTTTAGACAAGACAGTCCAAACCTTTTAGCTTCTTCTTTGACAGGATATTCAGCTCTTAAAAGCTGACCATCTTACAAAGCAGTCAAATTATTCAGACCAGTTCTGATGTTCAAGATAAGAGTTTAAGCTGGAAAATTAATATCATGTTTGATCAAATGTGACTGTAAAGCAATGAGATGTTCAATTCCCACGTGGATGAGGGCCAGAGAGGTGCTGGAAGATGGAAAGGATGTCATTCAGCATTGCTCATATACTTATGCAGATGGAATTCCTGGATGGGAGAGCTTAGTTATAATGTTAACACACCAATTATTCTAAATCTTCTGCTGGCCTAACGTGTGTGTGTGTGTGTGTGTGTGTGTGTGAGTGTGTGTGAGTGTGTGTGTGTGAGTGTGTGTGAGTGTGTGTGTGTGAATGTGTGTGTGTGTGTGTGCATGCCTGCCCATTAGTATGAGAAAGAGAGATGAAGAGGGAAGGATGTTCATATTTCCTTCTAAAGAACCAGAAAGAATTTAACAAATGTTTGTTAGCTATTTCCCTCATTATAGATTTCACTAATTCATACTGAACTGCAACTGGTCCTTAAAATATACTGCCTTCTGCCAGTTCAATCTTTTAACTTCACTGTATTTGATCAAGACCATGACTGATGACCTTCACATATAAAACAAAGTGATTATGATTTGCTACATGAGTCTGCTGCCCATCCAGAAATTTTCCGCAAATTAAAGGCAACTTTAGTAACACTAAAGTTAGATATGCTTAAGCAGAATTTTAATTACAAACAGATTTATTAATAATGTGCATTATTAGTAATACCAGTTCCCATTTTTGAGTCCCTACTCAATTACACGTAATAGGTCCTTTCCCCAGTCAATCTCTGCAACAAACCCTGTCCACAATCACATGGCTTATAAGTGCCAGAGACTGAGTAAATACACTTGAATTGTCCATTCAGGTCTCCTCTCAAATCTCGCTTTCCTAGCCTCTGACATTCTCTAACCCAGAACAGTGTTGTTTTCACTTATAGCATTTATCCTCTCCTAACAATCAAATAGGTTTGTCTCCTCCATTCCTTGACTGTAAGAGCAGTATTTTTTTCTATCTTGTTTACTACTAAATTTCTAGTACACTATAACAGTTTTGGGCCCATCATAGGTCCCTGATAAATTTCATTAAATAAAAAAGAGGTGCACAAACATTTGATGAATTTAAAAAAAAAGGGGCCAAATGGACATAGGTTACTCTCTCCTTCAATTCGGTGTTTTTTTTACTATTTCATACTACTTCACAAATTCAAAGACACTACTAAATATAAGTTAGAAATGAGGATCTACTGCATGGCACAGGAAACTCTACTCAATACTCTGCAGTAATGACCTATATGGGAAAAGAAGAGTCAATACATGTACGTGTAAAACTGATTCTCTTTGCTGTGCAGCAGAAACTTATGCTACATTGTAAATCAACCATATCCCCCCAAATTAATTTTTTTTTAAAAAAGGCCAAAAAAGTCAAAATAAAAAAATAAACATGGAAAACTCACTTCTAATTTCACCTTGAAATCCTTATTTCCCACTCATTGCCCACCATGTAATAACATAGGACAGGAAGGCTAGATCTCCAGCTGGAGGCTGCAGGATAACATAAAGGACCTTGGCCATGTTCTGCTGGCACAGAGAGCGACAAAGACTGGGACAGTCCATCGCCCCTGAGAGTCCTCCTCACATTTCCTAGGACTAGAGAATTAAAAAAGAGGGCTCCTACCTGAGGACAAGAGCTAAGCCTGAATTCAGAAATCAGAAAGGACTCTATGATAGAGGAAATAAGGGAGCAGTGAGCATAAGCCCCAAACTTGCTAGTATTGTCAGTTTAACCCACCCAAGAGTTGATAGGCCAGGCCATCTGTTTCCTTTCTTTTTAGGAAAAGAAAGGAAAAAATAAATAAATAAATAAAGTTTGCCATACAGAGAAAAATTAAGAGACATTTAAGGAACATGAGAACTATTTTGGAGAACAGCAAAGAGAAAGTTTTTAATGGAGGAAAATTAACTAAAGGGAAGGACAGTACATAGACTAAAAACAAGTTTTTAAAAATAAAACAGACTCAAACCAAAAAAAAAAAAGAACATATTTGCAATGTGCGGCAGTACAACAGATATTTCTAAAATAGAAATAATGGACATAAAAGATAATATTTTTGAAATAAACAATTCTGTGAAGTAGCAGAATGAATACATTTAAAATTACATTACTTAACTGGAAGACAGGGTCAGGGAACTTTCCTGACCCCTTTCAACAGGCATGAGAAAAGGCAGAGAAATAGGAGGGGGCAAATAAGGGGGAAAGACAAGAATGCTGGAGAAAAGAAATAGAGATGTCAAAACCCATTGAGTTGGAAAACCAAAAGAGAAAATAAAGACTGCAGGCAGGGGATAAAATAGTGATAAAATTATAACGAAAAGTCTTTCAAAAACTGAAAAAGTCTTTACATTAAGCTTCAGTCTGATAGAATTTTATGGCAGAGACAAATCTTTGTATCAAATTGTTTCACTGACCTCCTGGGCACACAGAAGAATATATTTTCCTTCCCTTCCCCTTGTATTTAGGTGGAGCTAAATGACTAATTCTAGATCAAAGAAGCCAGAGAATAAATGACCATGTGGAACAACTGCCTGCCAAACGGTTAGCTGCGACTATGAGGAGACTGATTTTTAAACACTTAAGATTTTAGTGTTGTTTTTCATAGTTGTTAGTATAGTCTGACTAAGAGTAATAGTGTACTAGAATAGATAATCAAAAGATAAAAATCACACCAAGACATATCCCTAAAAGATGCCAAAATCAGATCACATACGAAGGAATTTTTTAAAAATTCATAGTAACCTACCTCTTCAATAGCACTATAAAATGAAAATACTGAAGGAAAATAAAAGTGAATCATTATTTTATTTTTTCCCCATATTCTTTTTTTCTTAAAAAATTTTTTTTTAATTTTCTTTACTTTATTGTGTTGGTTTTGCCATACAATGACATGAAACCACCATGTGTCTACATATGCTCCCCCTCCAGAACCCCCCTCCCTCCTCCCTCCCGATTCCCTCCTCCTGGGACATCTCAGTGCACCAGCCCTGAGCATCAACCCTGGGCTGGCGATTGATTTCACATATGATAATTAACATGTTTCAATGCCATTCTCCCATATCATCCCACCTTTGCCCTCTTCCCCAGAGTCCACGAGTCTTTATCTGAGTTAATATACACATTTATTGGTAAAATAAAGTTATAACGTAAAAATTCTCAGGAATTTTTACTATACATGTATTCTTTTTGAAAGATTCTTAAAAGATACAGTACTGTAAGAAGAAAAATGAATAGAAAAATAATTAAGTGTTATATTGCAAATAAGAATAAAAAAATCTGCATTGTAACTAAAAAAGGGATGACAGTACAATCCTAAAACTCGTTATAATAGCAACATAGGCAAAGAATTCCTTTGGGTGAAACAATAGACATTGATAGAAAAAACATATAATAACAGGTCTCAAAACTAACAGGTAATTTTCTGGCTGGAATAAATATTTGTTATAGCTAATGGCAGAAAAAATTAAAAACCAGAATCATGGTAAATAAAGGGGATCAAAAATTACAGAAACAAATCATAGAAAAACTGAAATTACAGCAAATAGGTTAAACAAACTTACTCAGTTTGAATTTTTAAAAAACAAGTCAAACCTGAAAAACACAGAAGAACCTTCAATGAGCTCACTACTGCTCTATCTCTGTCCCACGGATGTGATCAGCGTTTTTCAATCACCAATGCCATGGCCACTCTGATACCATTTACACGACTGGCCAGATACTTATCTTTCTACTCTTGTTTCTTCCACTTTCTTTCTACTTTTCTTTTAAATTTCTTCCCCTTTTGAATCCTAGATCCTATATCACCTTTCATTCTCTAAATTTTCTCTTATAGTCCCATGCTTTTATTTCAAGTGAGTCTACTTTCACAGCCAGCAATAGCCAATTTGGTCAGGAAATCAATCGGGTTTTTCTGGGAGTGGCTATCAGGTTTTGGTCTTACCTAAGGAAACAACCATTCAGAGCACCAGAATCGGAATTAGAGAAGAAACAGGCATTTCAATTCTACAACTTAATAGATGGATAAAACTAATCAAAGTGATTACTTTAAGGTTTCATTTTTCTTTCATATTTAAAAGGGATTAATAATAACACATCTCATGAGTCAACTGCATGTAAAACACTTATCTCAGTGCCTAGATTATCAAATAGCTAGTATTCCCAATAATTTTAATATTTAACTTCAAACATAAACTATCAAAACAACAGATTGGTTCCATATTGGGAAAGGAGTAAGTCAAGGCTGTATATTGTCACCTGCTTATTTAACATATATGCAGAGTACATAATGAGAAATGCAGAGCTGATGAAGCACAAGCTGGAATCAAGACTGTCAGGAGAAATATCAATAACCTCAAATAGGCAGATGACACCACCCTAATGGCAGAAAGCGGAGAACTAAAGAGCCTCTTGATGAAAGTGAAAGAGGAGAATGAAAATGTTGGCTTAAAAACTCAACATTCAGAAAACTAAGATCATGGCATCTGGTCCCATCACTTCATGGCAAATAGAAAGAGAAACAATGGAAACAGTGAAAGATTTTATTTTCCTGGGCTCCAAAATCACTGCAGATGGTGACTGCAGCGATGAAATTAAAAGACGCTTGCTCCTTGGAAGAAAAGCTATGACCAACCTAGTCAGCACATTAAAAAGCAGAGACATTACTTTGCCGACCAAAGTCAGTCTAGTAAAAGCTATGGTTTTTCCAGCAGTCATGTATGGATATGAGAATTAAACCATAAAGAAGGCTGAGCACCAAAGAACTGATGCTTTTGAACTGTGGTGTTTGAGAAGATTCTTGAGAGTCCTTTGGACTGCAAGGAGCCCAAACCAATAAACTCTAAAGGAAATCAGTCCTGAATATTCATTGGAAGGACTAATGCTGAAGCTGAAACTTCAATACTTTGGCCACCTGATGCAAAGAACTGACTCATTGGAAAAGACCCTGATGCTGGGAAAGATTGAGGGCAGGAGGCCAAGGGGACGACAGAGGATGAGATGGTTGGATGGCATCACTGACACGATGGACATGAGTCTGAGCAAGCTCCGGGAGTTGGTGATGGCCAGGGAAGCCTGGCATGCTGCAATCCATGGGGTCACAAAGACTCAGACACGACTGAGCGAATAAACTGACTGACTGATTTTTTTTTTCTGGAATATATAATGCTTTAAGTTTCTAAAACAACTAGAAATCTTTCCAACCTATAAACTGAGATGTTCAAGGTAAATAGTTGGATTTTATCCCTAAACTTTGAAATCCTTTATATCTTTTAATAAAATTAGAAAATATATAATGACCTTAAACTATCTTTGAAGTCTCCTTAAATTTAACCACGAACAGAAATATGATAGTTCAAAAATGAATAAGCAAAATAAAATGTTATTCTACATAGCTTTCACTATGGTGACCAATATATGTTTTCAAAAACAATATAATTTTGAATAGTATAGTTTAGGATGCTATAAAGCTTTATTACAGTGAGATGCATTTATGTCTCCCAGCTTATATACCCAGAACTAACTATCTTTAATACTAGAATAATACTTGAGAAAAAATTAAATTATAAAACATAAATCTAATCTCAACAAATCCAAGACTGAGTCTAAGAAAGAATTTGTGATGATTTATAAAGTCAGGGACTGGGTAATCTTCAGCTTAAACTGTGGATCAGTACAAGTTTATTTCTCCACTATCTAATATTTGCAGGCCTGGTGGCTCAGACGGTACAGTCTGTGTGCAATGCTGGAGACCTTGGTTCAATCCCTGGGTCAGGAAGATCCCCTGGAGAAGGAAATGGCAACCCATTTTCATTATTCTTGCCTGGAGAATTTCTGGGACAGAGGAGCCTGGTGGGATCAGTCCATGGGATCACAAAGAGTTGGGCACAGCTGAGTGACTAACACACTAAATAATATTTAGAATTCACACAGGAGAAAACATGGTATGATTTTTACCAGACTCAATGCCATTCTATTGTTTGGGAGACAAAATTAAAATTAACTAAAATTTTCATGAAAACTTCCAGACATCTGAAATTTGGAATATCTCTAACATTTAACTTCATAAGCAGACAGAGCTTGTCCAAAAGTTCTTGTCTGAGTGCCAAGAGAACAAAGGTCATAGATGTAACAGCAGAGAAAACAGTGAAACAAGATAAAGATGATTACTACAGTGTGCTGAACACAAAGTCTCATACACTGGGACAGTCTTGGTTCCAATTTAGAGGAAACATCCCCTAATTAAATCCCAACACCTTACTGATAATTTATGTGAAAGAAACAAGTTTTACAGGGCATGTCTCAGCTCTGGTTTCCCCCCCAGAAACAGCTCTAACACAGAGGTGTCTGTGTGAGCAATTTATTTGGGAATGTGATCACAAGTAACAGGAAAGAGCAATGGAGGAATGAAACAAGGAAGAAAAGAAAGAGAGCCAACACAAGTATATAGTTGTTCACTATGATGGAAAACTGCTTAATCACACAGTGGTCATCTGAGAAGCTTAAGCGGTATGTCAAGGAACCCCCTGTTCAGCTGTGGAAAAAAAGTAGGGAGGCACTTGCATGCTTCTACTGCCACATACTTCTAGCTTGTGCATGCAAGAGTACAAAGGAGTTCCCTTAAGTCTCCTGTGCTGTGGGATCAGAGATCTGAACCAGGAAGGCAGAGACACTCAGTTTGGGTCAGAAACTCTGCGATGTCCTGGCAAGGTGCTATTAGGTTCACCCGCACGAAAACACTGAAAGCCTACAAACTACTTCTGCAGCCGTGGTTGGAATAGAAGGTATGGTCAGAGGATTTAAAATGATGCATGAAAGGCATTCATATTAATCATCTTCCACAGAGGAAATAAATGATATTCCCATAAGCAAATTACTTTGCCAATCTGTCAAGTCAGGAACAGTGCTATGTTTGGAGAGTTCTGTAACTCAGGAGATTATTTGGAGCTGGGAGGTGGATGTTTTAAGACACAACACTTAGTACTTGGAATTTTAGTATTATCATTTTTGGAGAACAACACAAAAATGGATTTCATTCTCTAATCTTTAACTGAACAACAGAAAACTTTAAGCAACTCTATTAAACCAATCTTCAGTCTGAATTGGTCCCACATGTTAATTTATTAAATGACATTGTATTTTCATTGAAACTCTTCCATATTGTTAATTTACATCAACATACTTGATACTGAATAGTCTATGTCAATTTCATTTCTGAGTCACCCAGCAGCTTGGAGCAAAGTAGTAACCAACACCTAGCAAGAGGAAAAGTTAAATAAATAAAAAGAAAGACAAACAAAACCAAACAGCTATCCCAAAGGCCTCAGTTTCACAAGCAATATAAACAAAAGCATGTTAATCTGTTCTCAAGTATAAATAACACCAACACACCATTCAATAGTTCACAAATGCAATTTGTGGAACAATTTCACAACAATAAAGGAGGAAAACAAGTTTATCACAGCATGTTGCATATTTCAAAACAAATAAGTTGCTGTAACTTTAAGAATGGCAATTAAAAAAACTTAAGCCTACAATGGGAGAAATGAAATCAGTTCAGCTCTTCAACAAAAATAATAGTGATCCTATATATTAGGCTTTATGATACCTTTTAAAAATTGAAAGGAATTCTAAATATTTCTCCTCTTCCCCCATTTTAGTAAAAAGACAAAGACTGTTTAAATGGAAAAAATGCATACATTCATATTAACTTGAAAAGCAAAATGAATTCAGTAAAATAATAGTTACTATCATTATTAGTAATGATTGACAACATTGGCATACTTTTGGTGAGAATTCAGGAAATATTACCTATTTTCAATCCAAAAATATGTCTACAAATCCTTTTTTAATTCTTCTCTAATGAGAGAGGAGGTTTATTTGACCTCCCATGCAATTTGTGCTATATTGTGTCTACTTTAACCACTGAAGAACAGAAGTGGCTCTGCCAGATCCAGGCCTACCATTTGAAGGCACTGCCAGTTTCTTACTTCCATATGCGAAGAGGTTCGGGACATTGTACAGGAGGCAGGGATCAAGACCATCCCCAAGAAAAAGAAATGCAAAAAGGCAAAATGGTTGTCTGAGAAGGTCTTACAAACAGCTGAGAAAAGAAGAGAAGCAAAAGGCAAGGAGAAAAGGTAAGATATACGCATTTGAATGCAGAGTTCCAAAGAATAACAAGGAGAGATAAGAAAGTCTTCCTCAGTGATCTATGCAAAAAAATGGAGGAAAACAATAGAAAAGGAAAGACTAGAGATCTCTTCAAGAAAATTAGAGATACCAAGAGAACATTTCATGAAAAGATGGGCACAATAAAGGACAGAAATGGTATGGACCTGACAGAAGCAGAAGATATTAAGAAGAGGTGGCAAGAATATACAGAAGAGCTATACAAAAATGATATTTATGACCCAGATAATCAGGATGGTGTGATCACTCACCTAGAGCCAGACATCCTGGAATATGAAGTCAAGTGGGCCTGAGGAAGCATCACTACAAACAAAGCTAGTGAGGTGATGGAATTCCAGTTGAGCTATTTCAAATCCAAAAAGATGATGCTATAAAAGTACTGCAATGAATATGCCAGCTTATTTGGAAAACTCAGCAGGGGCCACAGGACTGGAAAAGGTCTGTTTTCATTCCAATCCTAAAGAAAGGCAATGCCAAAGCACAACTGCACTCCTCTCACACGCTAGCAAAGTAATGCTCAAAATTCTCCAAGCCAAGCTTCAATAGTACATGAACCATTAACTTCCAGATGTTCAAGCTGGATTTAGAAAAGGCAGAGGAAGATGCCCATCAACTGATGAATGGATAAGAAAGCTGTGGTACATATACACAATGGAATATTACTCAGCATTAAGGAAAAATTCATTTGAATCAGTTCTACTCAGATGGACGAAACTGGAGCCCATTATCCAGAGTGAAGTAAGCCAGAAGCAAAAACAACAATACAGTATATTAATGCATATATATGGAATTTAGAAAGACGGTAATGAGAACCCAGCATGCGAGACAGCAAAAGGAACGCAGATGTATAGAATAGACTCAGGGCCTCTGTGGATGAGGGAAAGGGTGGGATGATATGGGAGAATGGCATTGAAACATGTTAATTATCATATGTCTAAGCAATAGCCGGCCCAGGATTGATGCTTGGGACTGGTGCAACGAGATTTCCCGGGGGGAGGGAGGAGGGAGGGGGGTTCTGGAGGGGGAGCATATGTAAGCCCATGGTGATATCATGTCATTGTTTGGCAAAACTAATAAAAAAAAATGTTTAATAAAAAAAAAAAGAAAAAGAAAAAAAAAAAAAAGAAAAGGCAGAGGAACCAGAGATCAAATTGCCAACATTTGCTGGCACACCAAAAAAGCGAGAGAGTTCCTGAAAAACATCTATTTCTACTTTATTGACTACACCAAAGTCTTCTGACTGTGTGGATCACAACAAACTGGAAAATTCTTCAAGAGATGGGAATACCAGATCACCTTTCCTGCCTTCTGAGAAATCTACAATCAGGTCAAGAAGCAACAGTTAGAACTGGCCTGAAACAACAGACTTGTTCCAAATTGGGAAAGGAGGAGTACGTCAAGGCTGTATGTTGTCACCCTGATAATTTAACTTATATGAAGAGTACATCATGAGAAATTCCAGGCTGGGTGAAGCACAAGCTGGAATCAAGATTGCTAGGAGAAATATCAATAACCTCAGATATGCAGATGATACCACCCTAGAGGCAGAAAGTGAAGCACTAAAGAGCCTCTTGATGAAAGTAAAAGACAAGAGTGAAAAAGTTGGCTTAAAGTTCAACATTCAGAAAACTAAGATTATGGCATCTGGTCCCATCACTTCATGGCAAATAGGTGGGGAAACAATGGAAACAGTGACAGACTTTATCTTTTGGGGCTTCAAAATCACAGCAGATGGTGATTGCAGCCATGAAATTAAAAGACACATGCTCCTTGGAAGAAAAGCTATGACCAACCTAGTCAGCACATTAAAAAGCAGAGACATTACTTTGCCAACAAAGGTCCATCTAGTTAAGGCTATGGTTTTTCCAGCGGTCATGTATGGATGTGAGAGTTGGACTATAAAGAAAGCTGAGCACCAAAGAACTGATGCTTTTGAACTGTGGTGTTGGAGAAGACTCTCAAGGGTCCCTTGGGCTGCAAGGAGATCCAACCAGTCCATCCTAAAGGGGATCAGTCCTGGGTGTTCATTGGAAGGACTGATGCTAAAGCTGAAACTCCAATACCTCAGCCACCTGATGCAAAGAACTGACTTATTTGAAAAGGCCCTGTTGCTGGCAAAGACTGAAGGTGGGAGGAGAAGGGGACGACAGAGGATGAGATGGTTAGATGGCATCATCAAATCAATGGACATGAGTGTGAGTAAGTTCTGGGAGGTAGTGATGGATAGGAAGGCCTGGCATGCTGCAATCCATGCGGCTGCAAAGTCAGACACGGCTGAGCGACTGATTTGAACTGATGCCAGATCCACGCCTATCATTTAAAGTGGACTGTCAGTTTCTGCCTTGCATATGAGAGCCCTGAGCAAGCACACAATATGTTCAATTGACTTGCATGAAAGACTACAGGGATGAGTTCTGAAAATGTATGAGGAGAAAGAGGGGTTCAGTTGTCTCCACCAAGATACCAATGAAGCCATCCTGCATACTCCAGATAGACTGAGTCTCCAGTTAAGTATCACTAGGTAGCCCTCATCAACCTACCTGGTACAAAAATGCCCAGCAGACTGCTTGATTTTTTTGATCCACAGAGTCAGAAGATATAATAAAAATCATCAGCCACTAAGTGTTGGGATAGTCTGTCATTCAGCAATAGATAGCCAGAACAAACAGACAGCGCTTTTCTTCCTACATCTGACTGATCTACAAACTAGCTACTTCAGCATAACACGGGAGAGGAAGTTATTCCCATTGTTATTGTATGTTTAATATGTATGACTTGCCTCCATTCTTTGGATATTCTTATTCAATGGATCTAGAACAGAGTCTAGGAGTACAAGCACATCTTATATTTTAACATGAAAAGCCTCCCTTGAAGAAATCCCCTCTGAAACGAACATGACAGTTACCTATCCTCTGCTTGAACATTCAAATGATAGGATGCAGCCATCTCAATAAGCAAATCCAGTGTTAATTATGGAAATGCTTTTGCTGAGGGCAGAAGAGAATGATTCATAGGTCAAATGTCTCTGGAAAACTCTATGGCAGGAATTTATGAGCCACTTAGGCTCTTCTATTAATCGATTCAGCTGCATCACATGCTTCTTTTGATCCAGCTTTGAACTGAGACTTTTGATTAAAAGTCATAAAAGAAAGAATCCATTTGGCACAGTTCATCTACCTTTGGACAGAACACTTTAGGCCAAACCTTGTCACAGGCAATTAACTAGCCTAGAATCTGTTGTTCCTAGGTAAAGTGCCCACCCTGGTCCAATCAGCTGTGGCCATGGAATCAGGTCATATACTTCAGAACATGACTATGTATGGTGGTATAGGGTCAGACAATCTCCAAGAAGGAAATATAAGGAAACCAGTAATGTGAAGCATAGCTAATGTATTTTCTTTTCACATGCAAGTCTTTCATGTTTGAAAAGCTGTGTTCATCAACCATACTCCATCATCTACTCATCTCCAGTCATTATTATCAGGATTCAGGCAGAAGATAAAAACCACATAAGTTATATTAAAAGAATCGTTACCCAGGCATTAGAAAACTGAAAAGACAAAAGGTAACACTAAGATCTTTACTGGTACTGATACTCCAAGAACTTGAAAGAGAGAATTTAAGAGACTAGGGCACACACCTCTGACAACGAGGTGCTCTTAGTTGTTAAATTAGTGCAACAGAACTAAAACAAACAAATAAATAAAATCTCACAGAGCTATTACTTCATTTGTTCAGGCCACTATCCCTATCACAGACATGGTGACAACCATGATACACTGTAAATTTCTGTTCAGTGAACAACAGGAGCTGATTTTTTTCATATGAACTTACTGTACTAGGTTTTACCCAACATTTGCTTAGATAGTTGACTATTTAAACTCAGATGTTAGATTACAGTTTATTTACAAATATTTTATGCTTTGTCTTGATCATTTTACTGAGTTTTTCCCTTTTGTTTTCATCTCTGCCATCCAAAATACTTATTATCTTCCCCAACTTAATTCAGAGCAATATCTCAAGTTACCCTTCACAGAAAACTACTTTTCCATATCTAATCTCAAAAACTATTTAATAACTTAAGAAAAACTCAGATTCTATCCAGTCAAATGATTCTAAATAAACACTTCTATCTTGGATAATTAACAAAACTTGTTACTGAGAATTTCCTATTAGATAAAGTATTAATGTGGGGATTATTTTTGTTAACAAAGTGACTATATTCTTGATTTTTTGGTTTTAACAATTCAAAAATTAATGAGGGCCTATCTGTTCTAGATACTATATGTGCAAGTAATTTCAGTTTATTAATCTGTAAAAAAAAAAAAAAGCAGCAGCAGCAGCACTTCTCACAATTTAGGTATGGATAAAATGTTCATGTTTGTAGCAGATATACAATTTCCTGTTTCCATTATTTAATACTATGATCATATATTAAGTAATAGTCATTGCAGGAACAAAACTGGCTATGATGTGATTCTTGTCCCCTAAGAGTATAGTCTCATGTAAAATGAAAGACTATCCCCTTCTCTGAGTCGTATTCTCACAAACTCTTAGAAGTCTGCAACTTAGGCATGTTAATTAGCACTACCGTAGTAATCAGCCTCCATCATTAGAATAATCATAACAACTTATTTTCCCAGTCATATTGGGATGAGTCTGACGACAACTGCTGTCTGATCCACACATCTATCAAATCACTTGCCTGAACCTGAGACACAGCTGTCCACAATTAGAACAGGAGTTTGGGGGTGCAACATATGATTCAATATTTCTACATATTGCAAAATGATCATAATACACATCCCCAAACACACGCCCAAGAAGGAGAATCTGTACCTGAAGCCGATTCAGAAAACTACCCCTTTAATGGGTTGTTACCTGGAGTCCAACAAGAATGTGCCTTGAAAAGCATCATCGTGAACCTGCTGAGCATCCACCACTCACAAAGGCAGGAACCATCACCACCTCAGAGCACACCCACTACGGGCACACCCCTCCGGAGGAGCTGGGTCCAGTTGACAGGATTATTGTGGAGGCCGACAACCCGGCCTACCCACGAAACCAAACTGGATGGAGGAGGGGCTGAAGCACTGGCCAAGTCGGAACTCAAATTCCCCGAATCCTTGAAGAGAGGGGACCAAGTCCACATTCCATCAGGAAACCCACAGTCCTCTGGTACTGTGAGGTCAGCAGGGAGTAAAGCATGCTCTACTTGTCCAAGTCCGCTAACAAGTACAACTGGCTGTACCTGAGGACGCAGTCTTTCACTGACGGCCAAGCAGAGGACACCGACAAGGCCTGCCCGCCAGGAGCTGGAGCAGTGGGCCAGCTCCCCGGCTGAGAAGTAACGGTGGGATACGGCCGAAGCACTGACCCCACCACCCTCACAGAGTCACCAAGGGTATGCCAGACCTAAGGAGGTCAAGGGCAGCAAGGCGGCTGGCTTCCAGTGGGCCAGCAAAGCGAGGGCACAGCACAAGAACACGCGCAGCGTGCGCCGCCACCCTCGGCTGCGACGCTGCGGGCGGACAGCACGCAGAGCCGCCTGACGCCCGGCCCTGCCTCCACGCTCGGCGCTGAGCCGTGAGTCAGCTCCAGGCCCTGCTTCGGGTCCAGAGCCCGCGAAAGGATGACGGCATCTCTAGTTCCTGAACAGTAGGCGAGTCTTAGAGGACTCTCAGGTGACCCGCACCCTCATATTTGTCATGAAAACACGTCAACGAGCCTTTGCGGGTGGCTAGGCTTTCCCTTGGCGCAGGTCTGACCCCTGGTGGACCCACTCCACAGATCCCCTCTCCGCAGTAGCAGCCCCGACCAGATCATGGGGTTGATCCACAAGCACAAAGGCCTGATGGATGGCATCCCAGCCCCGGAAAACTTACAGAACAGATTGCAGGCCATCTGCAGCCCTCCCCGCAGGTGGGACCGGGCGCAGCACCCACGTGCAACTGACTGACCACTGGCCCAAGCACCGTGTTCCCCTCAAGACACCTTACAAGGCTGTTCTGACCCCACGATACTCCGCCTGACAGCTCTCAAAGTGAACACCGGATGTCATTTCTTTTTATATTAATTTCAAAATTACAGGGAGAAGAGAAATGCGCTTGCAGCATGGACTTATTTGGCCTGGGAGGAGTGAGGAAGTGGGGATGTGACACGTAACACTATTTTTTTTCATATCTTCAAAGGGAAACTCAAATGTCTTCTCAATTTTTAGACCAACTACATTACAAGGTTAAAAAAAAAAGTTCCATGGAAATGACGTTCATTTATAACAGGATATAACCTATAATTTCCTCAGTCTTGTTTGTTTTAATGCATTCTTTAGCATGTTTATAACTTTTGTCTTTAAGATCATAATCATTCTTTTGCTCTCTTCAACAATTTAAGAAACTAATAAGGTATTTTCATAGAAGTGATTTTGTTTTTTTTAATTCTTGCCCTTTGCTTTTTTTAGTGATTCAGATAACTCTTGCAAGCTCTGTCACTAATCCTCTTAAAGCTTTAAATAGAATGTTATAATTGTGGTTAAAAAAAAAAAGACATATAGCTAACCACAGAGTTAACTTGAATATTCCAGATTTGCATCTGTTGTAGCCCTTACTAGCAAAATGTGAGCCTGTAAGTCACAAACATTACGTGCAGGAAATACTTAACCCACAGATGACTGGGGAATTTTTTAAGTGCATTCTAAGGTCCGTCTAGTCAAGGCTATGGTTTTTCCAGTGGTCATGTATGGATGAGAGAGTTGGACTATAAAGAAAGCTGAGCACCAAAGAATTGGTGTTTTTGAACTGTGGTGTTAGAGAAGACTCTTGAGAGTCCCTTGGACTGCAAGTAGATCCAACCAGTCCATCCTAAAGGAGATCAGTCCTGGGTGTTCATTGGAAGTACTGATGTTGAAGCTGAAACTCCAATACTTTGGCCACCTGATGCGAAGAGCTGACTCATTGGAAAAGACCCTGACACTAGGAAAGATTGAGGACAGAAGGAGAAGGGTCGACAGGGGATGAGATAGCTGGATGGCATCATCATCTCGATGGCCATGGGTTTGGGTGGACTCAGAGAGTTGGTGATGGACAGGGAGGCCTGGCATGCTGAGGATCATGGGGTCACAAAGAGTCGGACATGACTGAGTGACTGAACTGAACTGAAATATGTATTTATGGCTTGTTTTTTGGTGAGGAGTTAGACAAAATATAATAATAAAAGTAGCCATGGGTAGTACTTCAGCATTTAGGTTTTCCTTTAGTAACTCAGTCTTTTAGTCTTCATCAAAATGAAGTAGGAATTTAAAATAGTACAGCCACTTTGAAACAGTTTGGCAGTTTCACAAAATGTTAAACAGAGTTACCATATGAAGGCAAAATTTCTATATGAAGCAATTTCACTCCTAGGATTCTACTCAAGAAAAATGAAAACATATGTCCACATAAAAACTTGTACACAAATGTTCATAGCAGAATTATTCATAGTAGTTAAAATGTGGAAACAATCCAAATGTCCATCAATTGATGAATGTATAAACAAAATGTAATTTATGTATGCAATGGAATATTATTTGGCTACAAAAAGGAATGGAGTATTGATGTCATAACATAGGAGAACCTTGAAAACATTAGAATAAGTAAAAGAAACCAGTCACAAAAGATCATATCATTGTATGATTCCATTTATATTAAATGTATATAATAAGCAAATCTATATTGAAAGATAGCAGATTAGGGTTTTAGGGTTGGGGGTGAGGAGAGAAAAAACAGGGGTGGTGAATAGTGACTGCTAATGGCTACGGTGTTTCTTGGAGGTAATAAAAATGTCCTAAAATGAGTTTAGGATGACCCTTGCACAGTACTATCTACTAAAAACTATCCAATTGTGTATTTTAGATGGCTGAATTTTAGTATCTTTATGTAAAATATACACAAAACTGCTTAAAAAGAGAAAAAAAAAAACCTTTGACTAAGGTGCCATTCTCCTTTATAAATGGAGACTCAGAAGATAATTGTTGAAGTTTTCAAATTCAAGAATTTACTAAAACAGAACTCAACCTCTTTTTTCAAGTCTAATGCTACTTAAAGTCTCATCCTACTTCCACTATATGAGCATTTGCCTCATAAAATGGGAACTAAAGCTTATTTACAGAGGCTTCTTGGGTATTGAGGGGCTTACAAACATTTTCTGTGAGGAAAAGTTAAGGGGGTTAAAGACGATAGAAAGACAACTACAGTAATATGAAATGATTTGTAATAATGTTCTGTGGATAAAAAGGTAGAATCATTTTGTTTTACTGCAAAAGACAAAACTAGATTCAAAGAGCATAAAGCTTGGGACTAGAATACCAAAGGGTTTAAAAAGAACTTTACAGTAATAAAAATCTGATGTGAAACAGCCTACCTAACACTGGGAATCATACTTAACATCTTTAATCCTCAGTGGATGTCTGATATAATATTCTACATGATTCTAAAATAAATAGAGATGTTCTTTGGGGGTGTGTGTGCTCAGTTGCTTCAGTTGTGTCTGACTCTGCAACTCCATGAATTCTAGCTGCCAGGTTCCTCTGTCCATGGGGATTCTCCAGGCAAAAATACTGGAGTGGGTTGCTGTGTCCTCCTCCAGGGGATCTTCCCAACCCAGGGATCAAACCAGCACCTCTTCTGTCTCTTGCATTGGCAGGTGGGTTCTTTACACTAGCGCCACTGGGTCCTTTAGTAAACTATGAAGAATGCTTAAGGACAGGAACCACACTTGCCCTCCCAGGACTCTAAATGAAAGAGTCCAGATTGGAGATACTGCTAACCCCAAATATCAGAGGCCATTTTTTCCTGCTAATATGCTCAAGAGAGCACATGGGTGACCCTGGCCAAAATAATGACATGATGGTTCGCTCTTACAGAGATCTGTGCAGCCCCCTCAATTTAAAAAAGAATTCAAAGAGACATAGTAGAAACTATCTTACTGCTAACATTTCTTTTTTTTTTTAATTTTTTTTTAAATTTATTTATTTTTAATTGTTTTTGCCATACATTGTCATGATATCACCATGGGTTTACATATGCTTCCCCTCCGGAACCCCCCTCCCTCTTCCCTCCCCCCCCCCGGGAAATCTCACTGCACCAGCCCCGAGCATCA